>OZ030392.1:25636308-26236308 GCA_964023965.1 Melinopterus prodromus
TGATGAACGAGATCTTAACAGAAATGCAACGCCCTAAAGATTGGAACGCGGGAATTATAATGCCACTGTATAAAAAGGGAGACCCAAAAGACTGCAAACTACAGAGGGACCACGTTAACAAGTATCCCCGGGAAGGTATTTTCAAGGATATTTGAAAAGAGACTAAGAGAAAGACTAGAGTTGACATTGGAAGAATCCCAACATGGCTTCAGAAAAGGTAGGAGTACTCAAGATTTGATATTCACATTAATACAACTGGGAGAAAAATTACTAAAAAAAGCGAAAGAAATCCACATATGTTTCATAGATCTTAAAAAGACGTTTGACATGATAAAAAGAGGAGATGTATAGACAAGTTTGGAAAGAAGAGGAGTAGAAATGGGCATGATAGAAATGATAAAGGTTCTGTACAAAAGCAACACTAACAAAATAAGAACGCACAACAATGAATCAACAGAATTCGAAACAAAGATGGGTCTAAAACAAGGTTGCGTACTGAGCCCGCTATTATTCTCAATAGTAGTAGACGATGCTATAAAGAGACATGGCACTTATAGCAGACTCCAAAGAAAAAATACAACAAAACCTAACAGTATACCAAGAAGAACTCCGGAAAATACATATGGAAATAAACACTGAAAAACTAAGACAATGATAATTGCAAGGGAAGAGAGATATCATGAAATTGAAATAGACGGCAAAATGCTAGAGCAGATTAAAACATACAATTACCCGGGGGCAGTGGTAGAAGAGAATGGTAGGGTGAATGAGGAGATAACTGAAAGAATAGGGAAAGCGGAAAGAATGTTTAACATCCTAAAAACTACATTCCTGGGCAAAAGGGAAATATCAAAACATATAAAATCACACGTGTACCGCAGAAGGTGGTGAGACCCGCCCTTATATATGGCAGTGAATCATGGACAGTAACCAACCGAAATAAAAGAGATTACGCGGAGGGACAACCGATAGAAAGAATAATAGAGGAGAGACAGCTGAGCTGGCTGGGACACGTACCTAGAATGAAAGAAGAGAGAAAAACAAAAGAAATTTTTTAAGCAAGAATTGGGAAAAACAGAGTTGGCAGACCGATAATGAGATCCCAACATGTAAGAAGAGCTACAGAAAAGCGGAACATCCAGTGGAGAGAACCCAGAGGACTGGCACAGGACAGAAAGCTATGGAAAGCAAGAATATATGAAATACCAACAGATGTAATATAGAAATTGTACATGCATTGTCCCGTAAAAGGACTTAGAGATTAAATAAATAAATTACTAAATATTTTGTTATTAAATTATAAGTATATAATAATAATAATAAAAATAAACAATTTTTATTAAATAAGAAATGTTAAACATTTACATTTTACAATTTTTTAAGTAACAGTACCTATAAACTAACTCTATATTTTAATGTTTCGTGCATCTGGAATTTTTAGAGTTCCCTTTTTCTTAGCGCACCTTTTTACGCTGTTCCTTTTTTGCTTCCTTTCTTATTTCTCTAGCATGATTTTTATATGAGTTTCCTTCTTTCTGATTAACAATTATTATCTCCAAGCATCAGAGATAGTGGAAAGGAAGAACAGTTTTTTTTTTACTTTTTTCGGGTGTGTTAGGCCAGGATAATGATTTTTAATAGAGATGGCAGAAGGTTCTCATGTAGAGACCTAAAAAGTAGCTCAACTTTGAGATAATTTTTCAAATAAATTGTGAGAGATATCAATATTTTTTCTTTTACCATATATTTGCCATACTTTAGTGTAGAAAAGGACATTGCGCCATAAAAAACTATATGCAAAAAGTGGATACTGTTGTAGGAAGTATCAGGTCCTGTGCGGCGTGCTTGTCTCAACAACGTGCACGATAGCTGCTTTACAAATAAACAGAAACCGAAATTTCAAAAGCGCAATAAAACTAGATGGAATTAGCTGGAGGCTAAACCAACATTTACTTAAAAATGTTGAAAATTGACAAAATGGCGGCTTTTTGAATTTTAAAATCGATTTTCTACAGTTTTTTTCGGTTTCAATTCGTTATAAATAATAAAATTATTTAAAAGCTTCACTTATTATGAGATTCAGCCTCCAATAAAATGTATTTTCTGTAAGGTAAAAAAAAGAATAACTCGATGCGTTAAATGATTCAAAAGTAATCGCGCATGCCAGTTTGGAAGATTGTGTTTATAGAAAAACGTGTCGGTAGTATCGATATAATAAATTATACAAGATACGGTAGAAACATAATGCTTTTTAAAACACCTTTTCTATATCAATTCATATTGAAATATAATAATTTAATCAACATAAACACCTCGATCTATACGTTCTTTGTACTCTATCCATATGTCACATTCCTAATTTAAAGCGTTACCGAAAATTATCATTTGAATAGACACTTCTCTTCGCTTTAATGCAGGAAATTTTGACCTGAGAATACCATAGGTTACAAAATTTTAAAACTTCCGAGAATCAAAAAACTGTTGCAGGGGCTGACTTAATACACTCCAAGGTTTCAAAATATGAAAGGAAAAGAAAGATTTTTTCAACCGATTACATGAGAACCTCCCCTTAATGCCAAATCGCTACTCTCTGCTTCTAGTGTTGCATCATTCTGTGTTATTTCATCATCTCTTATAATTCCTGTCAATTTCTATGACGGTATTAGAGACTATTGATGGTCGTAATTCCGACACCCTATAATATTTAGAGATTATTGATGTCCGACACCCGTGTTGGAATTTGGACAGAATGTGTACAATTAATTGTAATATAGCAAACGACCTAAAATATGTAATTTTCTTGTATAAAAAGAGCAATAGAGCCATATATATTCCTTCTAACGACACACATGTCTGATTTACAGACGTGCTACATTTACTATATTTACCTAATTCCGACACCCCTAAATTTGTAAATATTAGTGGTAAAGTGACCAGTACACCGGATGTCCTAAAATATAGTTCAATATTGTAGATTTCTTATTTTATCCAACTAAACAAAAATATGTGAAATTTAGGACAGTATCTGAATTTTGGACGTTTTCCGTATTATTCTGCTTCAAATTTGTGATTATTTAGATGTTAGATGTAGAAGATTTATATTACACACACTTATTTGAAAATTTTGTATATTATTTTTGCCGAGTCGGAGTCGGATTACGAAAAATAAAAAGTTGGAGTAGGAGTCGAATTCGAGAAGTTTTTACCGACTCCGCGCATTGACGTTAACAACAATAAATATTTTATTTTTGAGATTTTTAAAATATGTATCATAACTGCTGTACATTTTATATATAACAAATATTATACTTCATATAGAACTTGATAATTGAAAACTAGTTGTATTAATTATGTGTAATTTATTTATTTAATTAACTATGCTAAAGATTTAAATCTATGATCTAAACGTGCTCTCCATCAATAAAACATAGGAATGACTACATTTATTATAATAATAATCTACGTGGTAAATAAAAAGTTTTAAAGAAAAAATAAAACGGTAGCCTGAATTAAACATGCAAATCCCTATTAGAAACAGTCATAAAGCGACGTTAATTGCATACTTATGTAAAATAATGTATTCAGTGCATTCCAAATTAAAGTAGTACAAGACTTCTACGTCAAAATTCAATTAAAAACTACTTAGGTTGCTTTATGTCGATTTTTAGTTCCAGGTCGACGTGCTTGCATTCGCATACGACTCCCACATTACATAATCTCGCCGATACAATTTTGTATGGACTTTTTCGCCAACTTTTACCGCCAGGTGACTCGTTAATAGAAGCCGTCTGCATTATTTGCATAATACGGCCAACGTGATTTTGCTCTGTTTGGTCGAACATCACGGTTCTTAAACGTAAAATTGTGATTGTCACGCAAGCCAAAAGTGCTCCTGGCGATATTGTAGCAAACACAACGCAATCGTTTAATTGAAATTTGCTAATTTTTTTCGGTGCTTGCTTTTGAAATCACTGAAATATTATAAACGGTCTGTAGATTAATTAGATTTTGCTATCAATTGCAACCTTTATTGCTAAAAAGTTTACGAAAACAACTTGAAATATTAAAACTATGAAATGAATAAAAGGTTAAAACGGAAACCCACTAGAAAACCCTAGATACGTAATAAATAAGCTCCATAATAAATAAATAAGCTCCAACAATCTGTGCTCTAACAGTAAGGGCAACGGAGATAATATTCGATAATAATTGTAAATATTTTTTAGATGATTATATAACATATTTCTTCAGACATAATGTTCGAAATATTCCAGAAATCTACAACTACATTTCTAATACTGGAAAAGCAACACAAAACCAAATAGGTAACTGATAAGCACAAAAACTTATAAAAAGAATCTGATGTGGCCAGGCACATGACGTTATCATACATTATATAAAATTAATAGTTTAGCTGCATAAGAATTTATTTGATTGAGATCAGTCGTGTCTGCATTAAAATAAAACTAGTTAGCCAGGATTTGACAGATAAATAAATAAATACATAAATAAATAATTCCTTTATTAACATAAAACAATATTAAATGCAACAAAATAGTATTTATATTTAGGGCGGAGATCAGCACACTTGTTTCCAAATTGCCTTGCTCTTCCACTCAACCCCTTACGCAAAACAGAAATAAGAAAAAATTGTACCAATAATATAACAAAAATTCCGAGAACTTGTTAAACCAAAAACAAACAAAAAAATACTCTAGAGTCTAATCACACGTAATTGCAGCAAATCCAACACAACAAAAAATCGCACATGCACTTAAAAAATTAAAATTAAAACAGCCTCCGATGTGCGCTCAATGCCTAAAGTCCCCCCTGTTGAGCAAACAGACAACACTTCATCTTTCCCCCAAAACTGTGTAAGGATAATTTTTTCATATCTTCCCTGAGACCATTGTATATGTGACTGACCTGGTAAGAGAATGTCCATACAGCTCAGCGCGATGGGCAGGTGGAGCAAAAAACCATTGAATCTTAAATTAAGGTTATGGACATCCGTTCTACAGCGTATCTTCCGCATGAGGTGTTGTGGGATCGTCTTGGATAGCAACTTATGATATAATATTGCTGCATGCAACACCCTAGTGTTATCCATGTTCAACCACGCCAAGTCGCCCAGCCCATTCGATACATGATCATACTTCCTGAAACCAAAAACAAACAGAACTCATGCATTTTGGACACGCTGAACACGCTGCCTATCCGACGCCGTCAGGCAAGGGCCGTACACGGTATCACCATATGAGATCTTTTTACTATTGACAAATGACAGTAGATATAGTGAGATATTGTCAAAACATCAGCATTTGACACTACCGGTACTGTCATTAGTTTGAAAATATTTGGAAAATCCTGGCTCACTATATAGTATTATATCAATGCAGATGCGACAGATCTCGATCATCTAAAATTTGCTCTTGCAGCTATTAATTTTACCAAAAAATGTCGCACACATAAATTATTCAGACTTTTCCTCAGTAGTTTCTCCGGAAACGTCTCCAAAAAATCGAGTGCACACATACACACATACACACACATACACACACGCACACACACATACATACATACACACACCACACAGACAATTTTTGTACTTTGGTCAAAAATGATCAGAGGACCCAAAAAGACCTATTTCCGCTAAAATCCCCATTTTTTTTTTCGGCAGTATTACAATACTTCATCTAGTGCGTATGATAAAGTGGTGGCAACGGTACAACAATATATTATTATAAAAGAACCCGCATTGTGTATGATGATTTAAATAAAGTTTATGACCTCGTGACGGCTGGCTTTGGTGACTTATTTGCATTGCAATTGTGGGGTGACTTTTTCTCTTATCTCACAAGTTTAAATAATATGCGTGATAGTTTTGAACTGCCTGTAAAATATTATTCATTGTATTTTGTCGAAAAAATAGCGATCTGATTCTTTATTTACTTTAAAATATGGTTGTGATGGTATTGAACAATAACAATATCACAAAAAAGGACTTAACACTAATAAATTATCAGTTCATCGGACTGGAAATTACTTGCCTTCAACTAGAGACGAATTGGCAAAGTGAGACATATTTTTCACACTCCACTACCGTGCTTTAGTAGGCACGTTTTATGTATGTAGTTTTGGAGAAATGGTTTGTATTTCTTCCTTTTTTACCACCCACCAACTGTCCTGAACTGTTATGTTATATTCAATTACTGCTTTGCTTTTTACTTTATCATACGCAGTATGATAAAGTATTGTAATCGTGCCGAAAAAAAAAAATTGAGATTTTAGCGGAAATAGGTCTTTATGGGTCCCCTGAACATTTTTGACCAAGGTACAAAAAAATGTCTGTGTGTGTGTGTGTGTGTGTGTGTGTGTGTGTGTGTGTGTGTGTGTGTGTGTGTGTGTGTGTGTGTGTGTGTGTGTGTGTGTGTGTGTGTGTGTGTGTGTGTGTGTGTGTGTGTGTGTATGTGTGTAAACGATTTTTGTGGCGACGATTCCCAAGAAACTACTAAAGGTATCGGAACGAAAGTTCATATTTAGAAGTTTTGTTACCAAACTTAGAGCTGAAAAGCTTTTGGTTGAAAAGGGTCCAAAAGAACTGGTAGTTTATTCTAAGCCTTTTTGAAGGATTTTGCAAATGAGCCGCCATTTCTGTAATTTCGACAAAATAGTTAATTAATAAATTAAAGTAGAGAAAATTTTGAATAATTTATGCCTATGACATTTTTTGGTAAAATTAATAGTTTAGTTTCGAAAGCAAATTCTATTTGATCGAAAATCGGTCGCATCTGCATTGATATGAAATTACATAGTAGCCAGGATTTTGACAAATATTTTTTTGTGTTGTCACATTCGAAAACAGCTGATCTCATCAGAGGTTGGAGAACCACTATGGAACGTTGCCGCTGTAGTGCGACAAATTATAAAATACAAATTTGAAATAAAATAAGATCACCAATTTGATTGTTTGTTGACAAGAAATATCAACCCGTCTTTATATCTAATTCTAAAAACGATAAATTGCGAAAATTATAAATAAAGTATAGCGATGAGTGTAGTTTTATTTTAGTATGTTGGTAGGGATGTGTCATGAACAAATATAAATCTGTCAGAATTTGAATTACCTTTTTAAGGTGCGTTTTCATTAGTGATAATGGCAGTGGTAGCAGACGCCGTTATAGTATTTCCAATAGAAAATTGCTAGTGACTATGTTTATGTACATGCAAACTAATATGTGTCATTATCACGATATGTAAAAAATACTATAATTTCGTATTCTACCACCGCCACTAGCTACCATTACCTACCAATCGGAACGCACCTTTAAACGTGACGTTTCGTCAAAGTGGTGCCAACCTAGCATTTACTATACAGAAATCTATTATTTTTTTAACGTATTTCTTAAAAAGCAACACAATAAACGTTGATGTCGCTCCTGCCAAAAACTAGATAGCGCGACTCGCTCACATGCGACGGCGACACTCCGCCTTCGGTGACGCGCCGCATCACCGCTCGTCGCGCTATTCCGTACTTTCGGCATTTGTGACATAAATAACTATTATTCTAATGACGTAGTGTTGGTAGTGTCAAATGCTGATGCTTTGACAATACCTACGATTTATCTCAATAGAATAGATTCTCATGCAGCTAAACTATTAATTTTATATATTGTATGATAAAGTCATGTGCCTGGCCACATCAGATTTTTATTGTAAAGTTATTTTATTTTTCTTGTGGGGAGAAAGACTAAGTTCCTTAAAATGATGTTTTATATATAATGTTTATTGTTTGACAACGTGGAAAAAGAAATAAAATAAACGTTTAAGTTGACTCACCTGTCAGCGAATTGTCTATGCGTGATATGTGTAATCTTTTCGTATATAGTGAGAGTTATTAGAATCCCGGCGGTCGACAGCTAAAAAATCGTTAGAGAAAGAAACAAAATTAACACAAAAGTTGTTTGACTCACCAGTTTCTATAACGTAAAATTACTTTCATTTATACAGGGTGTTGCATTTAGGCGTGACGGAAAGTATGTAGATTATTTTAAAATGGAAAGCCCGGTATATTTTATTATTATATCAATACTAATGAATTTGTTTATGAACAGCCTGTATAGTGAATCTAATATCTTTGGATACTACCATTTATCTACTGGCTTTGTCTATTGGCTGACATAGTTTAACGGAAGCATCTGCAAAAATGTAATTTTTACGTAGGTTTAAAGAAGATCATGCAACAGGCATATTTTGGGGAAATAATTGAATTTCTCAGGTACTGTTAACGCTGAGAGTTAGTAACCTATACGGTTGGATATCCAAATTTATTAGTATTCATACAATAATAAAATATACAGGCATTCCATTTAAAAAATTGTACATACTTTACGTTACGCCTAAATGTGACACCCTGTTTAAATGAACATAATTTTACGTTATAGAAACTAGTGAGCCAAACAACTTGGGTCTTAATTTTTTTTTCTTTCTCTAACGATTTAGTAGCTATCTACCGCCGGGATACTAATAACTCAGCCTGTATATACGCGTGGTGCTTCTGAATCTGCAATAAGAAACTTCAAATTAATATCTTATACCAAATATTGATATCAAATGTGGTACAAAAAATCATTATATGGAATTTGTTGACGCCATAACACGCTCAGGAATTAACATAATTAATGACATTTACTATGCAACGTTGTACCAACTGAATAGTATTTAATTATCGAATTATATCATATCAACTATATTTTATTTACATTGTATAATGTATATCAACCTAACAGTTTTTAGACTATTTATTTTTGCTTAAACAAGCCAGTCCGACTGCTTGCCTAATAAAATAAAAATTGAGGCGAAGAAAAGAAGAAAACGGGACTTACGAGTACGAAATTTCGTAAGAGTGAAAGTACGTAGCGTGCGGAGATACAACGAAAAAACGTGGCGTATTGTCGTTATTTTGTCAAATCGTACCCTATGCTAATAATTATGCTATACATAGTTGCATATCAGAGCACAATAAATTGCAAACGGAGCGTTACCTTCTCGTCTTTCAAAAAAAGTATAAAGCATTATGTGTAATATTTATACTGGTCGCGCATTTTCTATTCAAAAGAAATACTTGACGTTTGTTCAAATAATTGCGAATAGTTAAACAACCCATGCGTACTGCTTCTACTAATAAATAAGTTATTTTTAATTTTCCTTTCCTTTCACGTTCACTTTCGTAATTTCTCTTGCTAATCCTATACACGAAGGTGGTCTTCGGTTAACTCAGAATAACAGGCATGGAACGAAATAAATCAGGATGCGCGTGAATAATTGTAGCCGCCAAAGTGATTGATTAAAATCTGAACATAAACATCGCTTCTATGGTCTATCCGCAATTCCATTTAAGTTTGGAGGACATATTCTACATTGAAATACTCATGTCAATTATAATTATTAGTTATTATTGTTCAGCATTTTTTTTTTATTTTAATTTTTAATTAATTTTTTTGCATTTTTTTAACATTTAATTTAGTGTATCTCACTTGCAATTCCAGATTAAACTAAAAACGGAGTTTATATATACAAATCCCTTGAGAAACTTGGTTTAGGGCCTTTATGATAAGAAAAACCAATTAGTAAAAGCTGGCTGTTTTCGATTACTAACAAAATTAAACTAACCCCAATATGCTTTAACCCCAATATACCAATATACCAATATACTCGCATTTTATGGCATATTTGCATAAAAATTTTATACAAAAGTTTTGGTTTCTGTAAAAACCAAGCTTGGTATTAAAATCCATTTCATAAGTTTTTAAAAACATATCTCGTGTAGGGTTAAGTTTTAATTGCACGCTATTGTTCTGCTTATTATTAAATAAGATGCTCAATGCTCAAGCGAATACTTAGGATGCGGAATGGATCACCCAGCATGAGCGTATCCAGGGGCGCATGCACATAGCACTCTTTCCCTTATGGAGACTAGGGTTGTTATTTTTATTTAGAAAGCACCGATCCCCTCCAAATTGTTTCCAAATCCAAAAATGTTTCGAAATTCTGGCTTTTAATGGTGCCTTTCGAGGCCACAAATTTACATAGGAAATTTTTTTTTTACTAGGACAATTTTACATTTTTTTGGTATTTTTCGAATATTGTTCGGGGAAGAATTTGACTTATTATACATATGGATTTGGCGCCCCCAATCCTCACCAGACCCCTGAAAACTACAAAAAAAAAATGTACATTCTTCAGAAATTTTACCGTTCTAATCATTTCATTATCTTTTTTTATAGAAATCATTATTATAAATCTTGTGGAATGTTTATAAACATTTGTCAGTTAATTTCCATTTGTTTGGACAAATTGTATTTGTTTAAATAATTCGTTTTTTTTTCGAAACGTCTGAATTCTGTTTTCTGAGTTCGAAATGGCAGTTTATTACCTTAGAGGGACTTTAGTCATTAAACAACTTCTTCCTATTGTTTAAACAATCAATTATAATTCATTTTCCACTTTTTTTCTAATTATTGTAGAAAAGTCAGATTATTTGTGAAATTAACTTATAAATTTCATGCTCGAGATATCTTGTCTGTATTCTCTAATAAATACACATTTGCTTAAACAAATGCCATTTTTTATATATTTTTTTTCTTCAATTCACCTAATGTTAGTTTTTTCTATATCGGTCCGGCCAACTGTGATTCTGAAGGGACATCATTTATATTTTGGAATGATTTCAAGTGTTTTAATAATATAATAATATTCGTTTTCAATATTTCATCAAATTAGAGTGCAGGGAACAGTTTTCAGACAGCAACAAATCAACACATCTTGCGACACACAGTGGTAGGAAATGAGAATAAGAAATGAAGAGAGAAATGTGATTATGGAAAATTTGTTGACTTTAGGAAATTTCATATTTTAAAAAGAAGAAATGTGATTAATGAAAATTTGTTGACTTTAGGAAATTTCATATTTTAAAAAGAAACGTAACTCCCCAATTACCCGAAAGAAATTATTTCAAATCATTTAAATTTTTTCGAATAAATGATATTGAAAACTAGTGATATTTTATTATTTAAACAATGGGAATCATCCCAACATATAAATGCTGTCACTTGAGAATAACAGTTGGCCAGACCTATATTTAAAAAAAAAAAATAATTTTAAGTGAATTGCAAACAAAAATTGTTTAAACCAGCGGAAATTGTTTAATCAAATGTGGGTTCATTAGATAATATAGATATGTAATAGGTTTGTTAGATATCTCGAACATGATATTTATAAGTTAATTTCACAAAAAAAGCTGACTTTTCTAGCGTAATTAAAAAAAGTTGAAAATGAATAATAATTGATTAAACAATAGGAAGAAATTTTGTAATGAATAATGCCACTGTAAGATAATAATTTACCATTTCTAACTCAGAAAACAGAATTCAGACCGATTTTCGAGAAAAACGATTTATTTAAACAAATAGAATTTCTTTAAACAAATGTAAATTAACTGGTGTGAACAACAAGCTTGGAACTCGTACCACATTTATTAGAAATACATAGAATCGGTTACGATGACATATCATTCGTTAATTATCAGTTGTCATCCTATTCTTATTGTAACTACTATCGTAACTAAACTGTCCAAGGCCGCCTTTGACATCCTTCTGTCCAAGCAACCCTTGACAACCCACGCTCGCACTCCTGACGTCCCGACTCAGGCTGCGGCGTTGTTTACAGTCGGCCACGCTACTGAAATCCACGTCCCTGTGGATCTACATTGTTTACCTAAACATATAAAAATTATCAAAACTTTGATAAGACTTATTGTTATTTGCTACATAAACAAATCAAAACAAAGGCATGTTCACGATGATCGTCCATGGTAACTGCATTAGTCGAGACTTAACAGCAAATTAATAACACATATTCTTCATAGAAAAGTTCTTAATCTAATTACTTAGTTTACTTAATCTATTACTCACGATCTTACAAACTATGCTGAAAATGATAACGTATCTCTATAGGATTGGGTTCGTTGCAATCCTCGTAATAGAAATTTGTTCGTTAAAATTTCATACATGAATTCTTTCCGTTCGAATTCTATTCGTATGGATTCTTTTCGTTCGAATCCTATTCGTCTGGATTCTTTCCGTTCGAATCCGTGAGCTGTAACTATTTCCTCTACGTTGGAACAGTTTCGGATTCCACGTCGGTATCCGTGCTCATTCTAAAATACTTATGGATTCTTTCCGTTTGAATCCTATTCGTTTGGATTCTTTCCGTTCGAATCCGTGAGCTGTAACTATTTCCTCTACGTTGGAACAGTTTCGGATTCCACGTCGGTATCCGAGCTCACCCCTAAGCTAAATGCCTTGATCTTGTCCAGTGATACGATATCCTTGTACTTCTTCTGTGATCGAGAAGCACCTGGTGCGTCTTCGATCACAAAACGATCACGATCTAGGACCTTCGTAATACTATATGGGCCACTGTACTTAGGTAAAAGCTTTTTACTAGCCCCTTGATTGTTAGATTGGGATTTTCGTAGAAGAACTTGATCACCTTCTCTGAAAGATTTCCCTTTACAACGTCTTTTGTCGTAAAGTAATTTCTGTCGTTGTTGTTTGGCATCAATTCTACCCTTTACAGCTGTTCTCGTCATACTTAAATCCGAGTCATACGTTGATGTGATCGCAACTTCGTTCGACAAGACGCTCTCAAAAAGTCCTCGGGGTGCGTACCCAAAAAGTAGCTCGTATGGTGTCTTACCAGTTGCTGCATTTGTCGTTGAATGCAATCCCCATTTCACTTTTGAAATTGACATATCCCATCTTTCTTCGTCACGTCGGCCATGCTACTGATATCCACGTCCTCGTGGATTTGCATCCGTGACGCTACCTCTAAAAGAAACAAAACCGATACTCTGTGGACGTAACACAGGAAAACGTATGCTGAACAACGTCTGTCCGCAATTATCATCGTTAGGGACCCCCTTTCACTTTTCAGATTCCATGTCGGAATACAAACTTTCGACGTTAAAGGGCATCAACTTCAACAACAAGAAATACTGCTATCTTGTATATGCTCTGTTGACACATTCGGTTTCCACGTCGGAATCCGAACATATTTCAACACTGGACTTATCAAGAGACACTTTGTCCCTTGCGTTTCCTCTGCGATCGAGGAAAACCCTTTACGCCCTCAACTACGCATCCCAACTTATTTGGATGCCAAAGGCTTATAACGAACTGTACAATAATACAAAATCTACGATTTTCTTGTACTATTCTCACGTAACGATCATGATCTACAATTGCGACCACAACGAATAGGTCCAACAACTGCCGAACTTTTATCTGCATAATTCATAGAATATGCCTGGATAAAACCTTTTCGACAACTTTATATTTCTTTCAACGATGCGCGTCGCATCTAGCGTTTCATTCGTCCCACTTTTGGACATTACGTACGGGACTTCTCCCTATAGATTTTTTTCTCATCAGTCCCCTGATGTGATCTTTCATTCAAACCCCTCACTTATGGATTCGATCTTAGTTTGTCTATCGTCATTTGCTTACGTCTTACTTCCCAATACTTGCTTTACTACCACCTGCTTTGACGGAGTTTACCTTGCAACGTCATCTTACAGTGTGCAAGTTATTATCTTTTGTTATTTAACATCTTCGTTGCTGTGTAACCGTGTAACTGTCAGACTTTTCTTTCTGTTGAGTGTATCGCAAGTATCGTTTCAACTACAACTCTGGACTCGTCCGTTGGTTTTGGCGAAGCAGTGCACTGAATAAGTGTTTCTTTCATTGAACACTTCTCCGTACTAGTTTTGGGATCACCCATTCGTCTCATTTTTTTTTGTTTTCCGATACAGTAGATCTGAGAAAACGTCGTTTGGAGCTCATGCTCATTGCAACTCGTAAGTGCTCTTGACAGAATTCTTATGTTAAAATGAAAATAAATTCTTGAATCAATAACCACCATTTGTCAATTTTAGACGCACCGCAAAGCTGTCTCAATCAAGACTACCTTTGCTGTTCACGGCACAGTTATCAGCTTACATTGGTGCATCAGCTGTTAATCAGGGTCGTATATTCCTAACAATTGTCGAGGTGCAAATTTGTTCTTTTGCGTATTGAAGAGAGAATATTGTTCATCGCCCTATCCAAGTGAAACTCCATGCAAAGCTATTTATACAATTCCTAAAGTAACTCACTATTCCAAACAACTATCAAACGTGTTGGCGTTTTCTGGAAGTAACATCTACTAGATGGCCTTGGTTTTGCTTTTCCTATAAAGCATTTCGGTACCTTTATTGCCAAGTTGTGATGGGCCATCTTTATCGGTTAGTGTTCAGTTTGCTGAATGAGGTCCAGTCCACTTGCTCTTCCATGTTGACTTCCAGTAGATTCATTAGTTGCATTTGGATATTTTACACCGTTGACACATTTGCACAAAGTGACACCGAGCCGTTTTATTATACGGTGCGGTGTAGCAGCGTTGACAATTTTGTGTTCGGCATAGTTACAGGGAGGCAGTGCGGTGTATACAGGCGGTGTACGTCAAACACGTCAGTGTTTTTTTGAGGTTAGAACCTAGCAAAGTTGTGACACATGTGACAGATCGGACGCCGACCAGTCTGACGTTTGACGTGCACGATGTGCCCAGGTGCGTTCGAAAATCCTGTGACTACACCTTACACCACCTTTACTCCGTTGTCACGTGAGAGCGCACCGACAGTGTCTACACCGAATCCAGAACCTACAATGGATTCGTTTCCTATGTGTCCTAATACCTGCTACTTTTCTGAAGTACCTCGTTTTAGCAACTTGTAGTATTTTTACTTGCTTACAGTTGAGCATCATATGATAAAACTGCACTATAGACCATTTTACACATCGTAAGGTTAAGTATTGTTTGTGTTTAGAATACTTTTAGACACCGTATTGCATGTACCTACTTGTCGTTTTGATTCACCTTTTCTTGCGTTTATCTTTACCATTTCAATTATCTCAGGGTATTTAAATTATGTACCCTATCTGCTTGAATGTTGACGAATTTTGTTAGTTACAGGCCTCACGATGGGTTTCGACTAGTTGACATTTAACTTATGCATAGCGATATGCAAAAGAAGTTCACTATCTTCCTTAAAACAGTCTATATACTGAAGTTCCACAGGATTTCTAAACTTTTACTTCGTTACCGACATTAGACGTTATTTTACCATCAGCGAATGGACAAGAGCGTTTAATATCAGCAAATAAAACTATTGAATTTAACTGTTATGTTCTATCTTTGAAGTTATGAGCATCTCTAGCTATAAGTGAACATCACTCACCTGATTTGTGAACATATGTTAAAAATTGCTGTCATACAGTACTCCAAATATTGCCTGAATCCAAGAACTGGTCGGTAACCTTGAACAAAGACAGCTTCTTTGGTTGCTGCGTCCAAATCTCAGTAGAACAGGCATTTTCCTTTGATAGTACGACTTAACATGAGTCGTAGAAGAATAACTCTTGGGCGGATAATTAATATTGGTATCCAAATCTTCATCCATTAGAAGCGTTGTGTTTTCTCTCTTCACCGTTGTTGCAGACCATCGTAGTTTCCACCTTACCTACCCACATGGTTACGTTGACTTATCGCTGCATGCAGAGAAGAGAGTTTGTGACTATAACCAGTGACAAATGAAGTAGATGGTTTCAGCTTGAAGTTCTATCTCTTAGCCTCTTCACGTAAAGCACTACAGAGGTTGGTTTTCCAAAGTCGATACTGTTCAAATACTGCCGGTCCCACAGCTTCTAGTATTGTGCGTTGCCTAGTTAGTTCACACAATATTGGTCCATTTCGCCAAACCTGTTGTTTTTCATATAGTACATTGCCATTCGTTCATCCCTGTTGTTGCGATACTGCGTCATACTGGACTACTCTGGTTTATACTAGCTCCTGGATTAGCTAACATTTCCACTAGACGTTCTGGTCGTTCAATGCTCATTCCGCTTCACAAAACTTCTCCTCGAGCTTGTATTTCGTTCTTATTTGTTGTGGATGACGCTCGTTGTGTAACCTAAGTCTTAGACGTTGGATGTTTAGAAGAATTCTCTTCCGCCATTGTTCTACTATCGCGTTTGAGAACGTTTCTTGGCGATCGTGTAGGGAACTTGTCGCTCATTAGCCTCTAACGTTTAGATGCTGACCCTTTGACGTTGACATTCTTCCAAGATGACGTAGGTGATATATCAAATTCCACACTTTTTATCAACACTTGGCTTCCATTTATTTCTTTACGACATCTTCTGCTTGATTTGACACCTGGCCAGCAGAATTCATCCGTTATCCGACGTAATCGCAGCTGACATCCTATATTGGTAAAATTGGCGCCATAATAATATATGAAGACACGTAAGCCAATCCCACCGCTGCTCTGTGAACAACAAGCTTGGAACTCGTACCACATTTATTAGAAATACATAGAATCGGTTACGATGACATATCATTCGTTAATTATCAGTTGTCATCCTATTCTTATTGTAACTACTATCGTAACTAAACTGTCCAAGGCCGCCTTTGACATCCTTCTGTCCAAGCAACCCTTGACAACCCACGCTCGCACTCCTGACGTCCCGACTCAGGCTGCGGCGTTGTTTACACTGGCTACTGTTTATAATCATTCCACTAGACATAGTTATAATTTCTATAAAAAAAGAGACTGAAATGATTAGAAGGATCAATTATCTGAAGAATGTACATATTTTCATTTAAGGGTAGTTTACAGGGCACTATGGGGATGGGTAAGGGTCGTCAAATCCATATGTATAATAGATCCAACCCTTCTTTGGAAAGCCCTCTACAGGTCCTTAAGTAATCTTAAGTTTTCTCAAACCCCAAACAATTATTTGAAAATACCAAAAAGTGTCCTTTTCCCAAGCATTTTCCCAATAAATGTAAGGCCTCGACAACAGGCACCCTTCACCCATACAGCAAGTTACATTTAGACAACTGCCCCCTCTTCCGATTTGAGCTGGATACGCCCATGTTACCCAGTATATGAATACATTATACCTCCGCACTTTGGACGTTTTTTCAGACGCATAAGTTGGCCGATGTATAAACATTCTATGTCGAGAATTAAAAGATCTATAACTTTCAAACTTCCATTGTTGTTCGATCAATAAAAAATCCAATTCGGTCATCTTTGACCGTGAATAGCTCGCAACCCAAACACGTTATCGATGGAGCTTTTCACACTTTATTTCCAAATGCCCAATGAAAGACGTATTTAAAAATCCAGCAAAATCCAAAATCCATTTGTTTAATTTCACTGGGCTAAGACGCGATAGTCTACTATTCCCTGATTTTGAGTTGGCAAGATTGCATTCAAAGCTTGTGGTAATATTTTGAGTGTGCTGTAATGTAAATAATCATATTTTACTGTCTATAAATTTTTCCACGTTTCACTACCGTCCCTTTTATTTATTAATTACAAATAGGTCAGGCACATGATTTTATGATACAATACATACAATTAATAGTTTAGCTACATGAGGTTCTATTTTATCGAGATCGTTCGTGTCTGCATTAAAATAAAACTAGTTAGCCAGGATTTGACAGTTATCTTGATACTATTGACAGTTGGTAATGTCAAACCATCAGCATTTGAAAATAGCTATTATCAATAGAATCAAAGTATCGGAAAAATCTTTGCTAATTAGTTTTATTTTAATGCATACACAACCGACCTCGATAAAACAGAATCTCATGCAGCTAAACTATTAATTTTATATATAGTATGATAAGTAATTATAATGATTTATATATAGTAAGTCATGTGCCTGGCCACATCAGATTTTTTAATGTAAATTTATTAAAATGAACTACCAACATTGTTTAAATTTAATTTATTTTAGGTAACAGTTACCTAACCTACAAACAAACAAAAATGTGTAGACCAAATAAAAGCCAGCCTAGTCTACAGTGCGTCCCACTTAATAGTGTAATACCGTTATTTATTTGTTCAATTTCAACTTTATATTAAATTTATGTTTTTAATGGCGTACATGTATTGCTTATGCCGTTATGTATTGCCAAAATGTCATTTTCCTCTTTAAATGCAAAGCCCACAGCAAATACAAACTAAAAATAAATTTTTTAAATTGTATTATCGGAAAACTTAACAATAATAGATTTGTTCGAGCAGCACCAAAATAAGTGCATAAAGCACTTATTCTTTCTCCTGCACATGCCAAATGAGGGTTTTGCCCTGCAAAAACCTGTATTGCGTATGCGTAGAAGAATCCCCAATTGTTTTGACTGGTTTTGACTGTTGCTCGAACGAACCTATTAAATCAAAAGTAAAAATGTTCAGAATTTTCAGACACTCTGAAATACAAAGTTTTATAAAACTAAAATATTTCCATGATAAGATCGTATACATTTCAATGGGCTCTATAGATAGTACTGTGTATTTTCTTTGCATGTTATTAAAAGTTATTTTGTAGCTTTTTACTGAAACAAACAAATAAATAAAACAAAAATTTTATTAATAACTTCGTCCAATAAGATGTAACTAAAATAAAATGCGGTTGGTTTCCTTATTCTTGGGTTTATTTAAATTATTGCTCCATATTTCGTGCCCGACTGACCTCTGCTACAGGCGATTTCGTCAAATGTAGAAAACATAAAGACATAAGCATAAAGAACATAAATGTCGCAAACAAACACTTATAAACTGTATAACTTTGTAGTTGATATTTCGCTACTATAACAATCACTTAATTGTCTTATGTGGTTAAAATATTGCACGTCGAGCACCAAGAATAAGGAAAAGAACCGCATTACATACAGAATTGACTGCCCACTATTGAACTACTGAGTTGCTACAGTTTACTTTGGTTTCAACTTTTTCTTTTACAACTAATCCTCCAATTGTCGGAAGCGCAGGGCTCCAACAAAAGAAAGTTGTTTCACTAATAACCACCTATCAGGAGCTTTGCCCCATAACAAGAAAATTTAAAATGAAGCAATAAGTTTAAATTACAACAAATCAACATTTATTGTATTTGACGTAGTCAAATACAGTTCTACACTGTCGTTCACTCTGTAGTTCTACATAGTAGCTCAATTGAATATTTAACATACATTTAAAAGTTCATTTGGTTGGATATGATGAACAAAAAATCAGATAAATTAGATCACAACTGATTAAACGTATATACGAAATAGTAATCATTCTGCAAGTAATTATCGTAGAATGTTTAATTACATTAAAAGTTAACTATCTACTATTAAAAAGGAATGTATATGTAATACCGCAGTTGGTACCGTTTGTAGAGAAAGACCCAAGGTTCGCGCCTTCAGATTTATTAACTGATAACAATTGAGAAATGGTTAGAAACTATTAGTCAGCCTATAATTTCCTCTGAATTGTAGGTTAAAGTTTTCGTTTTAATGCAATTCTCCCATCTAATAATACTTATTAAGATAGTATGCACCACAATGCATGATTGTTTTTCAAATTCCACCAGAAAGAATACAAGTACAAATTGAACAAACTTGGAAAAATGTTCCACCTCTTTTGGTATGGTTGCCCTATCGGTATGCAATTTCTTATTATTAGCATATTGGAATACATCATATACTGGACGTATCTAAAAATGAAGCAATTAGCAATTTCTACCGTGGGTAAATGTGTGTCTAGTATTATAATGTCTGCGTTTTCTCTATAATCGCTTCGAATTCCTACCACCTGTTGAGTCTTGGTCATTTAAATGTACATAAGTACTAGGTATCTGGTTACTTTAAAATATATGGACAAGTGCCAACACTGTGCTGGAATCCATTTTCATCTTGTACCTTTTTATAATAGTGGACATATAGACCAATGCTATTTGTCAATACACTTTATTGGTTTCTTAGAAGAGTAGTACATAATTTTAAATCTGTATGTTACTAATAGTATGCAAAGTTATGTAAATTGACGACATTAATACGGTAATACTAATTGGAATACTTCTTTAACTTTTCTTCACCTCACCCTTGTAAGTTATTCTTCAATTAATATTTTATAAATCATTATTGTAACTTATGCAAGAATTCAATTTATCTACAACTTAAATCGATTGACGTTTTGAATAAATTACGTATCTAAATAAATAAAAGTAAATTTCAATGTAAAAAAAAGTTAAAAATAAAAATGAAGGAGTGAACAATTTTACTGTACGGAAAGTTAATGTAAGCCCAGCTTTGTATTCATATTTGGCTAGTCTAGAATGTGGTTTTTTGCGTACTGGGAATATGCAATAAAAAATAATAGCAAAACAATACATGAAAATATTTCCTTTGTTTGTCGACTCAAATAGAAATGAAAAACAGTTTTGCGGAATGATTTATACAAATATTTCGGGGATTGGTGTAGTTGTTTGGTACTTGCTTATATAACAAATTATGACATTTCATATTTCATTATTAACTAAATAAATTTCCCCGTCTTGTTTCTCGTTATATTATAACACAAACAAGATTGTGAAATTTTAATTCTTTTTAGTTTATTTAAATGGAATATATTAATTTTGAATATTTCAAAAAGCTCATTTGAGAAATATTAATAAGTAAGAAAATCTCATAATGGTTCATACCTACTATTGTTAGTTTAGTATGAAGGATGAAAGTAGGATGATAACGAGTTCGTGTCTGAATAAAAGTTTATAAACAAAACGTTTTTCCTAAAATTAAAAATATAAACACTCGTGTTTTGTTCTTATCGCAGATACATTCAGTTTTTACTTTATCATACGCAGTATGTAAAGTATTGTAATCATGCCGAAAAAAAAAATTGAGATTTTAGCGGAAATAGGTCTTTATGGGTCCCCTGAACATTTTTGACCAAGGTACAAAAAAATGTCTGTGTGTGTGTGTGTGTGTGTGTGTGTGTGTGTGTGTGTGTGTGTGTGTGTGTGTGTGTGTGTGTGTGTGTGTGTGTGTGTGTGTGTGTGTGTGTGTGTGTGTGTGTGTGTGTGTGTGTGTGTGTGTGTGTGTGTGTGTGTGTGTGTGTGTGTGTGTGTGTGTGTGCGTGTGTAAACGATTTTTGTGACGACGATTCCGGAGAAACTACTAAAGGTATCGGGACGAAAGTTTATATTTAGAAGTTTTATGACCAAACTTAGAGCTGAAAAGCTTTTGGTTCAAAAGGGTCGAAAGGAACTGGTAGTTTATTCTAAGCCTTTTTCAATGATTGTGCAAATGAGCCGCCATTTCTGTAATTTCGACAAAATAGTTAAATAATAAATTAAAGTAGAGGAAATTTTGAATAATTTATGCCTATGACATTTTTTGGTAAAATTAATAGTTTAGCTTTTTAGTTTATTCTAAGCCTTTTTGAAGGATTTTGGAAATGGGCCGCCATTTCTGTAATTTCGACAAAATAGTTAATTAATAAATTAAAGTAGAGGAAATTTTGAATAATTTATTCCTATGAAATTTTTTGGTAAAATTAATAGTTTAGCTTCAAGAGCAAATTCTATTTGATCGAGATCGGTCGCATCTGCATTGATATGAAATTACATAGTAGCCAGGATCTTGACAAATATTTTTTTGTGTTGTCACATTCGAAAACAGCTGATCTCATCAGAGGTTGGAGAACCACTATGGAACGTTGCCGCTGTAGTGCGGCAAATTATAAAATACAAATTTCAAATAAAGTAAGATCACCAGTTTGATTGTTTGTTGATAAGAAATATCAACCCGTCTTTATATCTAATTCTAAAAACGATACATTGAGAAAACTATAAATAAAGTATAGCGATGAGTGTAGTTTTATTTTAGTATGTTGGTAGGGATGTGTCATGAACAAGTATAAATCTGTCAGAATTTGAATTACCTTTTTAAGGTGCGTTTTCATTAGTGATAATGGCAGTGGTAGCAGACGCCGTTATAGTATTTCCAATAGAAAATTGATAGTGACTCATGTTTATGTACATGCAAACTAATATGTGTCATTATCACGACATGTAAGAAATACTATAATTTCGTATTCTACCACCGCCATTAGCTACCATTACCTACCAATCGGAACGCACCTTTAAATTTGACGTTTCGTCAAAGTGGTACCAACCTAGCATTTACTATACAGAAATTTTTTATTTATTTTTTTTTTAAAATACGTATTTCTTAAAAAGCAACACAATAAACGTTGATGTCGCTCCTGCCAAAAACTAGATAGCGCTACTCGTTCACATGCGACAGCGACACTCCGCCTTCGGTGACGCGCCGCATCACCGCTCGTCGCGCTATTCCGTACTTTCGGCATTTGGGACATAAATAACTATTATTCTAATGACGTAGTGTAGGTAGTGTCAAATGCTGATGCTTTGACAATACCTACGATTTATCTCAATATAATAGATTCTCATGCAGCTAAACTCTTAATTTTATATATTGTATGATAAAGTCATGTGCCTGGCCACATCAGATTTTTTTTTTGGGGGGAGGGTAATGTAAATTATCTGGACAACAGAGGAAAATAGCAAGAGGAGCTCATATCGAAACTGTCAGATTTTCGAACAGTTCTCAGAATTTATCTCTGGTTTTCAGAAAAAAGCTGCGTTTATTTAAAAAAAAGCTGTAAGAAGGTGAACCAATATAGTCGTCTGAATATAGTCATGAAAACAACCATCAATGATGGGGGTGAGGGTGTATGGCTCCACACATATGGGGAGTCATATGGTATAGAGGTCTCGGGCCCTAAGGCTTGTTGTACCATTAATAATACTATACAATATGGGCCAAAAACGTGTATTGTACCGTACCGAATGGTGAAATACCGCTACAAAATATCCAGTAGTCGGAAGGTAAAGTACCGGTACTTCAAAACAATACTTGACACTCGAAACGCAGAAAATCACTATCTGAGCGTGAACTATCGTAATAAATTTACCCGTTGCTACAGACGAATCACTGACAATTTGATTTATGAGATGTAAACAACGTGGACCTTTTAATCGCAAACTATAAACTAAAGCAAACGTTTTCAGTGGACGGACTGTTCCGCGACCATCTAGTGGTCTTACAGCAAAATTATTTTCGTGGCTAGGCCTGTAAACAAGTACCTACTTATTTGCCGTGCAATTAGCTCCTTTGGTACCATAGAGACACGAAATACCGCGGAGAACTTAGTCATAAAAGATAGCCATAACTTTTTCTTTAATTTTATTATTAGACATGTCAAATGATAGGGGTGTTCAAGTAGTATACGCCAGAGTTCTGCTCCAAAAATTCATTAAACGGTGTTGTCGGAAATTTGATTCATTTCGTTACGCGTCACCTTATAAGAACACTTGTCATTTCAATACAGAATTGCACATCACTTTCTTCAACAACCCCATAGAGAAACATTCCGAAAGCGCATAAAATTTTGCATTCAATAATAGTAGTGGGAAGGTGCTACCCCTAATATGACCTACCTCCATACGACTATAATACAAGAAATTGGCGCGTCGGTGGACTAAGAAGTGCTACTAATGAACATAATCAACGCTAAAATTATCGAATAATTAATTAAATGCACTATTTACCCTTGAACGCTCGGAGTTTTGCTCCACGGCTAACAACCCTTAAATGACCATAATGTCAGTACGAAACCGTCCGCGCCGGCAAACATATGTCGGTTGCTTGTTGCAGAAATATGAGTGTATAACTTTTGTAAATATTGTTTCATAACTTTCTATCATATATCAAATTGTAGGTAATTAAAAGGGCTTCGCACCCATCGCCAGTCGGAGTTTTGCTCCACGGCGAACAACCCTTAAGTGACTATAATTACCGCACGCAACTGTCCCCGCCGGCAATCATTTGTCGGTTGGATGTTGCAGGAAAATGTTAATATAATATGATAAAAAGTTATGCAATTATATTTGCAAAAGTCATAAACACTTTCCTGCAACAACCAACCGACATATGATTGCCATCGGAGACGGTTGCGTACGGACAGTGTCGTCACTTAAGGGTTGTTCGCCGTGGAGCATAACTCCGAGCGTTCAAGGGTAAACAGTAGTTAGTAGTTAGTTGCCTATAATTTGACGTACTTAGGGAAGTTATGCAATAATTTTAGCGTAAGTTATGTTCATTTATAGCACTTCTTAGTCGAATTCCGCGCCAATTTCTTATATTGTAGTCGTATAGGGGAAGGTGATATTAGGGGTAGCATCTTCCCAGTGCCATTATGGAATGCATAATTTTATGCGCTTTCGGAATTTGTAACACTTGTTTCTCTATGGGGTTGTTGCAAGAACGTATGTGCAATTCTTTATTGAGATGACAAGTCATCTTCTAAGGTGACGCGTAACGAATTTCCGACAACACCGTTTGTTGAATTTTTGGAGCAAGACACTGACATATAGTACTTGAACACCACTATCATTTGATATATGTTTCATAACAAAATTCGAAAAAAAAAGTTATGGCCATCTTTTATGGCTAACTTTTTCGCGGTACACGAAATATATATTTAAGCTACACGTAACGAAACGACATCATAACATTTCAGGAAGAGTTGTACTGTGCGGACCGCAGTCCAACCGAAGTTATATATACTCTACATGAATCATGAATCAGCTTTTATGAAGTGGCAATCTTATAGTCCAGGAGACAGTGAATTTTTTGGACCTTATGTTCCAAGTCGGTCTATTAGTTTGGTCTATTGGTGATACTAATCAAAAATTTTGTGGCAAAAGTGTGGCAAAAATTTTCCAATGGTTTCCAAAGAGAAAAAATCTGATGTGGCCAGGCACATGACTTTATCATACAATATATAAAATTAATAGTTTAGCTGCATGAGAATCTATTCTATTGAGATAAATCGTACGTATTGTCAAATCATCAGCATTTGACACTACCTACACTACGTCATTAGAATAATAGTTATTTATGTCACAAATGCCGAAAGTACGGAATAGCGCGACGAGCGGTGATGCGGCGCGTCACCGAAGGCGGAGTGTCGCCGTCGCATATGAGCGAGTCGGCTATCTAGTTTTTGGCAGGAGCGACATCAACGTTTATTGTGTTGCTTTTTAAGAAATACGTATTTAAAAAAAAATAAATGATTTCTGTATAGTAAATGCTAGGTTGGTACCACTTTGACGAAACGTCAAGTTTGGTGCGTTCCGATTGGTAGGTAATGGTAGCTAATGGCGGTGGTAGAATACGAAATTATAGTATTTCTTACATTTCGTGATAATGACACATATTAGTTTGCATGTACATAAACATGAGTCACTAGCAATTGTCTATTGGAAATACTATAACGGCGTCTGCTAGCACTGCCATTATCACTAATGAAAACGCACCTTAAAAAGGTAATTCATATTCTGACAGATTTATATTTGTTCATGACACATCCCTACCAACATACTAAAATAAAACTACACTCATCGCTATACTTTATTTATAATTTTCGCAATTTATCGTTTTTAGAATTAGATATAAAGACGGGTTGATATTTCTTATCAACAAACAATCAAATTGGTGATCTTATTTTATTTGAAATTTGTATTTTATAATTTGCCGCACTACAGCGGCAACGTTCCATAGTGGTTCTCCAACCTCTGATGAGATCAGCTGTTTTCGAATGTGACAACACAAAAAAGTATTTGTCAAAATCCTGGCTACTATGTAATTTCATATCAATGCAGGTGCGACCGATCTCAATCAAATAGAATTTGCTCTTGAAGCTAAACTATTAATTTTACCAATAAATGTCATAGGCATAAATTATTCAAAATTTCCTCTACTTTAATTTATTAATGAACTATTTTGTCGAAATTACAGAAATGGCGGCTCATTTCCAAAATCCTTCCAAAAGGCTTAGAATAACCTAAAAAGCTAAACTATTAATTTTACCAAAATATTACATAGGCATAAATTATTCAGAATTTCCTCTACTTTAATTTATTATTTAACTATTTTAACGAAATTAGAGAAATAGCGGCTCATTTGCAAAATCCTTGAAAAAGGCTTAGAATAAACTACCAGTTCCTTTGGACCCTTTTTAACCAAAAGCTTTTCAGCTCTAAGTTAGGTCATGAAACTTCTAATTATGAACTTTCGTCCCGATACCTTTAGTAGTTTTTCCGGAATCATCGCCACAAAAATCGTTTACACACACACGCACGCACGCACGCACACACACACACACACACACACACACAGACATTTTTTTGTACCTTGGTCAAAAATGTTCAGGGGACCCAAAAAGACCTATTTCCGCTAAAATCTCATTTTTTTTTTTCGGCATGATTACAATACTTTAGCATACTGCGTATGATAAAGTAAAAAATAGATGAATTCGACTTACTTTCCCCGTTATAAACCTTTTACATTTACTAAAGTAGGTCATCAAACTTACGAAAAAAGCAATCTGGCTTATCTCAAGCTGTGGAAAATAAGTCTGGTTGAAAATTTGCAGATCAGAAAATTTGACCGATTTTTCGGGTCTCTAACAGTTATTTGTACATGCTTCAAATTTAACGTATAAGTTGATACTATCATAAACTATAATTAAAAATAGTGTGGTTGATTTACGAAATTGGCAAATAAGCCTGGCGGTATTTTCAAAATTGCAAAAATAGAAAATTGTTGCTTTTATCTTCCCAGTTCTGAAATTCTTTTACGTGGTAGATTATACTATAATGTCATGGAAGAAAACAAACATGCCAAAAACAAGTTTGGCTGTTATTTACAAGCACGAAAGCCTCGCCAGACTTCATACATAAAATAGTTTTTTCTCCAGCTACCGAAATATAATTTTGTACTGCCTACACCAATCGTCTGCATAGTCGATCGTGAAGAATTGAGAGCGCCTGACGAGCATTAGACGAGTCTGGCAAGGCTTTGGTGGTTTCCCATAATACCCACATTGTATTTTAAGCTATTGTTATAATGCAAACTATTATTTGACAAATTTTCAGAACTGCCAAAATAAGGGAAATTATTTTAAAACAAAATTTTCAGTTTTACACCTTCCAGATACATTTGCCATGTTTACAGATTAGACAGACTGTTTATTTACTTAACTTCAGTACACCCCTTACTACTAAAACTATGTTCATCAGTGGAAAAGAGAATGCAGCGCATTTGTATGTTCTGACACATTTTCCGCCTCAACCCATCGGAACCCCCCCCATATAGAACATATTGCTCAGAATTAATAACTGAACAATTCTATCGATATTTACAGACTACGAAAATAAGGTCCAAAAAAATTCACTGCCTCCTGGACTATTAAACTATTTTGCTTCGTTTGCAATATTAATAAGAATAATAGAGGTTCAGACATGATTCAGATAAACACAATTAGATAACATTCATATGTGTAGATAATATGTAAATAAACAGGTAGATACGATTAGGTATGTAAATGTTCAATTATTGTTTATGTGGATCTTGCGACATGAATTATTTATTGCGTTTTCGGCAAGCCACTGTACTCCCAAATACGGAGTACCTACACTATATGGAACGGTGCGGCGCGGCGTGTAAATCAAAGCAATATGCTTAACACGTAGTACATTTGTAGTCTGTAAATTTACAAAATGTTTTCGATGTTAGTATTAAAATACAAAAAGGATAGGTCACAAAGTAGTTTGTTGCTATGTAAGTGGACATCGTATGATTTATGCATTATAATAGTAATCGAGACAAAAAAGCGTCGAAAGAAGATATATCGCGAAACTAATGAGTGTATAACCACTACACTACCACTTTGCAGCGTACAATATTCAGTAAAAAGTTAGGAGTAATGGTGCTTAATGGTAATAATTATTACAAAAGAAATAATTACAGTTCGTTCTTGAAATTTATAGACAGATTTCCTTCTCTTGCTCAATTGGGTGAGCAACAATGATAGCTTAAAAATAGAATATTTCAAATTTCAGATTTTTCTTAATGTACATGAAAACAAAAATTATACTTACAATTATAAATTCATCAAAATCCCAGGTGGTGAGGTTTATTTGCTATAGAATTACGCAACAGTAAATGGAATAGAGGTAAAACGCTTGAACATTTTTTGTTTTTAGTTCTGACGGTAGTATTTAAGATCGGCGAAATGTTAAAAACATATATAACCAATTAATTTTAAAAAACACATGATATGTCACGTCTCATTTTTTGCAATGCGTATTTATTATAGCAAATGAGGTTGCGATTATGCATGCGGATTATCATCTTATGACAGGTAAAAGTTTTGTTTACCCTGGAGCATTGGGTTTTAGATTTGTCAATGCATTATATAAACTGAAATAATAAATCCAGCTGGCAATAGAAAGAAGGTTTATTTGCATATATTTTAATAACTTTTTTTAATCACTCTCTTCTAACAATGATGTATTAATCCAGGTCGACACAATCTTATATAATGCAAAAGTATATTGGACAAAATATATGGCAATCTATTATGAAGATCTTAAATCCTTCATACACAGGCTGTCCCACTCCCACATTTTCCCCACAAAATATTTTTTTTAGATCAAGTATCAGTCTATTCACAATATTTTTATGGACTTATTTGCAAAGCTGGGCACAAAAGCGTGAATCCGTTATACGTTTATTAACGAAGTTAAATTTTTTGTTAACGAATTAACTTTTAAGTTAACTTTCAAAACTATTAACGGAGTCATTAACTTCCGCTACATTCATCATCAGTTAATTCAAGTTCGTTAAATCGAAAAATCATAAGTAAACATTTCAAATTGCTATTATTTGGTATTCTTAATTGGTATTCTGTGTAAGTTCGGACTTGGTTTTGTTTACATGTGTGTAACCTTTTAACAAATACCTATTGTTTCAATACTTTAACTTAAACTAAAAAGGGCAACCTTCTAAAAATACTAAGTTCTAACTCGAACCACCATAGTTTATCTTTTCAATATCTTTTGTAAGTCTTGCATCTCGCAATGTATTTTATGTTTTATGCCAGGTATTTTAGTTACCTTGGGTGGCTTTGGTCATCATTAGAAATTTGTTTTTATTGTTCAGAGTTTGTTGATATTTCAAACATTTCGGTTGTTGTTATTGTTTTAGATATTATGCTGTATACAAATATGCTTAATGTACGTTAGACGATAATTTATAACTATGACGAAAGCCACCGAAGTTTACAGGTATCACTACCACTACACCTAGTTTGAAAAATTCCTAAGGCGATTTTAACTTATGAAACCGAAAGGTCCGCAGTTATTTGGGTCGCATACTCACCGGCAGATCGGCAATCAACAAACTTATATTTGTTGGTGTAAAAAGTTAACGATTAACGGCTAAGTTCCGTTACATTTGTAACAAATTAACGGACTATCGGTTAACGAAGATAACTTTTTCGTTAACGGACTAACGATTAACGAAGTTAACTATGTGATTAACTTATTTGCTTTTTTCCACTGTTTTCTAATTGTAGATTTAGGTTGATGATATTTTAAACAACGAAACCGGTACCTAAGAAGTTAATATATTGTACAAAATTGTACAAAATTGTACAAAGAAAAACAGGCATATTTTTCGAAAATATTATATTTTTTTACTTGTTTATCTTTATATTATACGTCGGTCTATTTCCGCAACTTAGGCCAATCACCGACGCTGAGGGCAGGCTACACACACCCAGGAATTTTGTCGTACTAAAGGAATTCCAAACTCCAGTAAGAGTTCTTTAACGTGCACGTCGAATCATAACGGCACACGGGACCACCGGCTTTACTTCCTCATCCGATGGAAGGGGGCATGCAAAGGTATTTGTTCCCTGCCTAAAATACAAGGACAGTCGATTTTAGCCCGAACCGGGATTCGAACCCGGGCGTCCAGCGTAGATAGCAGCCGGTTTATCCTATGCGCCATCGATTTTTGAAATATACTAATAGGTTTAGAACAAGAAATATAGAAAGTAATGTATTAGTTGCTAATCAATAAGAAATCCAATTTGTAGGTTAAATATGTTGTATTCTTTGTGGTATTGCGAAGATCTTACCTACTTCTGGATCAAACAAATAGAAAATGGTTTTTACCGGAGACAGAACTCCTCTTTATTGGTGTTAAGCAGATCATAACAGCTATTGTTTAACGTCCGTTTCAGCACAGAAAAATGCCTTATTATGATTAAAAATACAATTTTTTGTCTACATAAGAAAATGATAAACTAAAATATTTATGGTGGATACGCCTTATCATCCCTGTTGAAATGTGTCTGAACACTATGGTATCATTTGAGTGGAAATTAAAAAATAAAATAACAGCGATTTTAATGTTTACCAGAAAAATTAAATAGTCGTTTTTTTGTCAACGTGTTGTTTGCAGTCATACTTATTTCGGTTGTTAAGTTTTCAAAGGCGTTTCCATCACCTCGCATTTGGCACTTTCATCATCAACAATGATACAAGAGTAGACGGTAGGTATAGAAGGTTGACGACAGCTGATATACATGAACAAACGTTTTCAGGAAAACCAACAACTACTTTTAAACATTATTGTAGACTTTCTGTATCTGACAGTTAGTGCGTGTGGATCTCACAACAACCACTTGTTGCGAGACACAATATTCCTTCATGAAAATACATGAAGTAGGCTTCGTGTACTCCAATAAAATTGTACAAATTGCCAACTATATCCGTCATTAATTCCACTCAGTATACTACCACACCAGTTCCGCGTACCAAAAAACCCATATGATACGCATCTAAACCTTCTTGGCCAGCATGTGTGCAAAAACCGACAGTCCGGTATCAAAATTACACAAGCGGGCGGCAGCGTTTGTTCGGTACCCGGACTATGCCCGGAAGGTCAGACGTCCTTGACGGCGTCGCTTTACTTACCGTTACACATTTCCACCATCAGAGAGCACTACTGTGGCGGGTCCGTCGGCAGCACCACCACCCAAAAGAGGTGGTAACCGCAAGGTTTTATAAAGAGTGCAGTGAACGTACACCGCCGTTGTACCGTGGTAAAAATAGGCCAGTGCGAAGTAGTGCTAGTGAGAGAGCGGACGTGCACTGACTGACTGTGGATTTCTTTCGTTCTTTCTTCTCGTTAAATTAAACATCGCGCCAAAAATTAAAGACTCTTGGACACACGTTCGCAATGTACCGGTCGAGGAGAGCAAATCTTCTCGCAGCAGCCGCTTGGGCGTGCTTATTCCTCCTAGCCAACATAGATAGAACGGATGCAGTCAGAGTTGGAGCGAAGAAGAAAGGTGAGTGAAGATCGCAAAACCGTCGAACCAAAATTACGTGGTGTTTATGTGGTGTTATTAAACCAGTGATGTAAAACACGTATCGGATAATCATCTTCATGCTCAGGAGCTTGTGAAAACTCTCTTCAGGTTCAAGTGCGTCAAATGCGCGAAAGGATAGAGAAATACAACTTACATACTACACGTATAAATCGGTCTCGTCAGATACAACCTGATGCTGCCGGCCAGTGAAAGTCAGATTCCTTTTCGACGCAATTAAATCGATAACAATATTGATCTCTAGTACGTGATCAGGTCGTTAATCGCATTTTTATTGCAAAGATCGAACGAATTGATCTATCGGCAAAAATTAGCGTGTTTCTCGTAGTATACCCGCCCGAAAAGAAACTTAATTGCGTCATACAATTGAGGTATTAATTGCAAAATAAATTCATAATATCTAATACACCTTGAAAAGTGGACCAGTCAGTAGTTGCAAGAATTGTGGTAAAAATTATGGCGGCAATGTTAATGGTGAATTTGAAATTTTCAACCAATACCTAAATACTTTTCCTTAAAATTCTGGGTGAAAACGTTTCTTTTTTTATTTTATGTTACTGAACGACACATTTTTGTTCGTTTTATCGGTATTCGGTATCTCTCACGGGAAATCGATATTTTCAAATTTAGGTTAGAGATTATTTAAAATTTATGGAACTGGTAGTTTTAGGTCCCATGAAACCAGTAGTAGTACTTTAAACTGTTAAAACGAATAATCCCAATACAAGAATCACATTTTGCCTTTCGGAAAATTTGACACTATTTAATTATGTAATAGTAAGTGTATTATAAAGTCTGAATCCACTTTAGAGTTCCAAAAAGCACAATGTTTTGCAAACGGTCATAATTTTTCTGTTACATTGTCTTAAAGCATTTTTCTCAATAACATTATCATTATATTTTCACTATTTTCTCAGCTCTTTTACAATTTGTGATTCTAACATTAAAAGAAAAATATGTTTTGGTATGCTCAGATTTCAGTGACACAAACCTAACATACAGTTTCTCCCATTTGAACTATAACTTAACCCGTTCCATATATTTCATATATTTTTGACCATATCGATTCCAAATTATGTGTGTTTCCTTCATGCACACTTATCTGTGTACTTTAATTAATTTTAAGTTAAATAGCGCCTACCAGGATCGCACCAATTTTCTGTATTTAGCTCGGAATAAGGAGGTCGTAAGTAGCTGAGAAACATTTTCCGATTAAAAATAACATTTATATGGCAAGTTTTATCCTGCATTTAAAAACAGTTCAAAAATACACGTTTTTGTAGTGTCTATTAAACTACCGCGATAGTTCTAGTATCGTTAAAAACATCAATATTTGTATTTAAGTTCATAAAAACTGAAAATTGGTCCTTTGTAGTATTATTCAATTAAAGTTGGTGGTATGTATGGGAGTGTTTAAATTCCGAACAACCGTCCTAAGTAACTTTTTAACGTATCTTTATTCCAAAGCAAATTACAGAAAATTATTCACATAAATTATTCAAAAATTTATATGAGCACACAAAGTAGTAAGGATTGGGGAGTACAATCCACAAAACAATTCTATTTAAAAAAGAACTAAATTAAATTAAAAATATCTTGTGCAAATTGAAAAGACTATTCTGGATAATGACTATTTAATCAGTAAATCACAGAAAACTATGTTTTTATTAAAAATACACCTTAAATTATAACCATGAAGAAAATGACATTATTTAATTAATTTATTTTTTCTTGGAAAGGTGTAAATAATTTTTTTCTAATTTATCTACGACTCACATATAATCAGTTCATTGACTACGTATCTATGATTATAATCCCTAGCATGATACACACCGATGATAATTAAATATTTTAAATGTGTTTGTCAACGGTGGCGCGGCGAACTGCGAAATAACTGTTATCCACGTAGGTTTTGACAGGTTTCACAGCAGCTTTGTATAAAACTGATGGTTCGTTTAAATAATAACTTCATTTTTCAAATGAAGCTACGAAACTACTGTCCAGCCTGTCAAAACCTACGTGGTTGACAGATGTTTGACAGCTCGCCTCGCCACCATTGATAAACACATTTAAAATATTTGATATAAAATGGAATTTATGAGTCATAGACTCGTAGATAAAACTTCGCATTCGACTCGCACATTACGGAATTAATTATGATCTTGTCAAATAATATACTATTTGCTAGAAAGGTTTAGTTTAGTAAAACAAAATCTTTTGTGGCCAGGCACATGATTTTATTATACTATATATAAAATTAATAGTTTAGCTGCATGAGATTCTATTTAATCGAGATCGGTCGTGTATGCAGTAAAATAAAACTAATTAGCCAAGATTTTTCAGATATTTTGATTCTATTGACAGTAGGTATTGTCAAACGCTGATATTTTAACATTGCGAGCTGTCAATAGTATCAAAATATCGGTCAAATCCTGGCTAACTAGTTTCATTTTAATGCATAACAACAAAATATAACTAGTTAGCCAGGATTTGACCGATATTTTGATTCTATTGATAGAAGGTATTGTCAAAAAATTAGCGTTTGACACTACCTGTCATTAGAATCAAAATATCTATCAAATCCTGACGAACTAGTTGTAATGCAGTACGAGCGATCTCAATCAAATACTATTTGCTCTGCAAGCTATTAATTTTACCAAAAAAGGTCATATACATAAATTATACAACATTCCCTCTACTTTAATTTATTTAACTATTTTGATGAAATTACAGAAGGAGCGGTTCATTTGCAAAGTCCTTGAAAAATGCTTTGAGTAAACATCCAGTTCGTTTGGACCCTCTTTAACAAAAAGCTTTTCAGCTCTAAGATTGGTCATGAAACTTCTAAATATGAAGTTTCGTCCCGATACCTTAGTAGTTACGCCGTAATCGTCGCCACAAAACACGGTTACACACACACACACACACACAGAATTTGTTGTTCCTTGGTTAAAATGTTCAGGGGACCCAAAGGGACATATTTTGACAGTAAATCCAGTCAAATGTTTTTTCACCCAACTAAAGATTGTAACAATATTGTAACGATATTGTAACAAATTAACACTGTTTAAAACAAATAAGTAACGATTTTTGAGCAAACCACATTTTCTATGAGTGTGTATTGAGCACAATCCTGTTTTTTTTTTTTCATTAATTTACCATAATGCCTAAGTGACTTGTTTGCCCACGTGGATTAGTGGAAAACTGCTTGTTTTAACTTTTATATACCTTCGTTTGATAATGTAGTTATGGGACAACATACCTATACTTATATAACGTTAAGTCATAAATTTCAGCACGCGCGGGATCTGTTACTTATCTGTCACCCGTTTTTTTTTTTTTCGCCGAAAATTCGTACTAAACTTATTCCTAGTTCAAAATTAATACAATTTCAGTGCTATCACCTGTAGTTGGTCTTTTTTAGTTTTCTATTTCCAACAAAAATTACAGTTACCAATATTGTTTGTCACATTTAAAAAAAAAATAATAAATATAATTAATTTTCATTTATCATCTATAATCATCATCTATAGTGTTTCCCATATTTGCCCACAAACATAGGTAATCGATGTTTTCTATAACCATTGAAAACAATTAGTAAAACTCTTTAGTGAAACATCTGCTATTTGAAAACGTGCACCTACGTCAACGTACACAATAATTTCTAATTAGCAGGTAAAAACAGAATTACATACGTACAATTTAAGTTTCTCCTGTTGCGACGCAGCATTGAAATCTCTCCGATAAGCCAAAACGAGACATGATATTTTACTGAATTCTATCTCGAAATCTTAATCCACTCAACGTGATGAAACGCATCAGTTCTTCTTCTGTAAAGTTCTTCGCAAGACCTTCGTGCCGTCTCCGTAAATACTATGAAATTGACATTTCCTTACGAACGATTGTGACCCGAACAATACACCAAAGAACTGCAAGCAACGAAAGAATTAAGTAATTTACTCTGGCATTTGCTAATGAGCGACCTGCTGCGCTGCAACGAAAAGAACAATATTTACAATTCGCGATCTGTAATCACTTGGAAATTATAGCTCAGTCTCTTCGCATTTGTTCAGTTCAAGGCCACTTAAGACGTGTTTATACGCAGATCTTTCTAATTTCACTCTTGCGAGTAACACTTCCAACCGATTCCGATAAAAATAACTCCACTGTCGTAATATCGGAGATATTAATTGGCGACTTTAGAACATTGGGTTTTCTTCATTGTGGCGAGCAATTAAGGAAGTTGGAATTACAGGAAACTGTTTATATTCCACAATCGAGAAAACGAAAGTCGCATATTTCAGCATGAAATAATTGTATAATATAATCTACTCCATTTATCAAATCGCCAGTGTCCTTTTTGTGTGTGTGTGTGTGTGTCTTGCCAGGGGATAATTTATTGGATTATTTAATTATTGGAGCTTTCGTTTTATAGTTATATTCGTCTCGGTGCGGTTACGTATTTTCGTTTCAAATTAACTAAGACAGATGAGATATAGTGGCTTTATATATTTCTGTGAAAAAAAGTGTAATATTTTCTTGGCCGGCTTGTAGAATATCCTAGAAAGTTTGCTTTCTGACGTCTTAATTACTATAAAACACTTTGCAGCTTTCATGATAATATAACAAAATATAGTGCTAGTTTTCATTATGTCGTAATTAAAACTATAATCGTTAAGATACTATTTGTTCTGCTATTATAAAGTATTATCATTTTAACCGGTCACGCAACAATTATAAAACAAGAATAAAACTGATTTGCGCTAAACGAACCTCTAATGGATCTGTGGATAAAATACCCGAAGTGGCAGATGTGTTAGTAAAGTAACTTAATTTTTCATTTTTTCTATTTACATTTTCAGGGAAAATGACACAGCAAAAATTTTTTTTTGTTCACAAGTATCGTTCAAATAATGAAGTCATTATTTGACCGAACTGTCATTATTATTAGCTAAGAAGCTCTCCATTTTTTTCATCCACCCAATTTTAATAAATAAGAAATCTTTAAGTAGTTGATGAGGTTTTTAATACAAATCTTGCAGACCGGTTTCGAGTTTCCTCGTCTTCAGTGCAAACGTCCAATTTCAATATTTATTCTTCTTATTTTTTATATTATTTTTATTATTATTTGTTCATTATTATACAACGCTAGTGTCAAAGTCTGTCAAAACCTACGTGGTTTACAGTTAGGTATGTGATAGTTCGGCTCGCCATCATTGACAAATACATTTCAAATACTTGATATAACGTTTATGAGGAATTTATTTATTTATTTATTAGGAATTTATTTATTATAGGACTCATAGATAAAATGTCGTATTCGTCTCGCACACATGGATATAAATTGCTCGCATGTTTACACGCTCGCCTACGGCTCGCATATAAACTTCATGTTCGGACGCTAGGAGTAGCAAACTCTAGCGGGCCATCTAATGTCATAGATGTAAATGATTCTGGAACAAGACACAAACTCCTCTTTAAATTAAAGTTAAATTAAAATAAACATTTTTAATATCAATGACTTGCCTATGCTTTTGATATTATCATTGGCGAATCAACCACAGATTATTCTAGAAACAAACGGCCAAATTTGAACGAAAAGCTAACACTCCCCAGGCATTTACTTACTGGTGTTTCCGTGATAGGTTAGCTAGGCGTCTAACCTAGGTTTGGTTTGGTTTGGTTTGGCACACTGGGCTGTTATGTAGTCCCATGCTGCCAACTTCGCAGTATTGTAAACTTGGAGTGGTAAGAATTGCCAAGTCGGGAACTTTGCATTAGGTCTACAATTTCTTGATCAATTTTTAACGCAGGATTTAACCATACGGTTACAACGCCATAACCAAGCGCCGCGAGCGATTTGCAATCATACGAAATATTGCAAATTACAAAACTAAAAACGCGTGATAGGCTCAGAAAACGACTTCCCGGCATTATTATAGCCGGTCGCGGAAATAGTTATTTATGTACCAAGAGCATTATACGGATGTTTATGCCCCGAGGGTGACATACAACATTTCCTACAATGTCCAACATTGGTTTTGTTGCTCCGTTTGAATAATATTAATAAATATATTAAAGTGACATGCGTATCTACGGAGTTGAATAACAATACAAACAATTCGGAGTTGACCGTTTAGAAAACTCGAGGGCCTAGAGGCCCGAGAGCTTTTTAAGTCGCCCGAGGGTATAAACATCAAGTAATGCCCGAGGTGCATACAAAATTGTATGTCCTACAAAAGTTTTGTTCCTCCGTTTGAATACTAAATAAATATTTGGCGTTATCAAGTGACATGCGTAACTACTGAGTTGAATAACAATACAAACAATTCGGAGTTGAGTGACAATACATACAATTAATCGTCAAACTTATAACCTTAATCGCCAATACTTGGCATTGACGATTTAAAATTTACATTTTGCATGAGAAAAATTTGATATATTTGACATATAACCATGGCAACCCTTAATGCCCGCGCGGGCGCTAAGAATCCCTAACGCCCTAGCGGGCGTTAAAAAGCAGTTTTTGCCCCGATATCTAAGATGTAATATGTAGGACATAATAGTTATATATGTACCAAGGGCATTACACGGATGTTTATGCCCCGAGGGTGACCGTTTAAAATGCTCTCGGGCCTATCGGCCCTCGAGCTTTATAAGTCGCCCTAGGGTATAAACATAAAGTAATGCCCGAGGTACATACAAAATTTTATGTCCTACAATGGTTTTGTTCTTGCTTATGAATAACTGTGAATAACATTAATAATTATTTTGACGTTATCAAGTGACATGCGTATCTACGGAGTTGAATAACAATACAAACAATTCGGAGTTGAGTGACAATACAGACAATTAATTGGCAAACTTATAACCTTAATCGCCAATAATTGACATTGCCGAGTGACAATACAGACAACTATTGTCAAACTTATAACATTAATAAAATTTACAATTTAATGACAAATATTTGATATATTTGACATAAAACCATGGCAACCCTTAATGCCCTCGCGGGCGTTAAGAAGCAGTTTTTGCCCCGCTATCTAGATGTAAAATGGCACTTTATGATCATGTAGGACAAAAATAATTTACCCATTTTTCAGCTTTTTTTAATATTCCATAAAATACAAAGCATTTCTAGGTTAAAGTCCGATCAAGACTCGTTGGGTGAAACAAATAAAAGATTAAAGGAATTTATAGGGGTTTGAAAATGACCAGAAATGCGTTTCTCGCGACTTGTGTCGAGATAGATTTTCCTAATTTTACAAAATACATTTTATGGTCAGAATTAGTTCGTTCCAAATCTGGTTTTGTTGACAACGGGCCGTTTTATTGATGCTATTATAATATATTACATATATATAAATTTTATTTACAAAGAAAACGATATATATATATATATATATTTCAATTCTCTTTCAAAAATGCTTCGTATATTAATATATGCATGTATTCGCCAAGGTTTGTGCAATAGAAACTTTAAATACCTATTCATAATTTATTTTTCCAATTTCACAAAAACATAAACAATGGAAAATATGAACCAAGAACGCAACATTTTAAGATATGTCTGAAGCGCCTGCCAATTCAAAAAACGAACAGACGTCAGCGTCCCCTAGAATGTAGGTCGAATGTGCATCCTCGGGCATGCCTACAATTTTTCACTTACGATTGTTATTTTACGGACTCACGACGTTTAATGTCACATCAGCGGAGCGCCTCATGTTTCCTCGCACTCTGCCCGTCACACTCTAGATCCCCAGCCATTTGAGTCTAAATCGTCCGGAGGACGGAAAAGCTGAAATAAATAAAAAAACCTCAAGTCCGCTGACGGACAAGCAATTTCTAACGGTTGCGATCTCTTTTGCGATGCTTGCGCCAAAACCTAAGCATTATCCACGACATCACTGATAGTTTCCTTATTTACTCGGGTTCGCTGCTCGTTTGGCGTACAGCAATTATGTATTACGGATGCAGGTCGACCTGTTTGTGTCTCGTATCCGCGGCTTAAGGTTGTACACTTTCGATTCGCATTCCTTGCCGTATGTTAAACGTGCGCGGTTTTGCGCTTAAAATGATCGAGATTGATATCAGTCCGACTCGCGTCCGGGGAATTTTATTTTTTAGATGGGGGCACGTACTTGAGCTTCCACCGTAGGTTTGTTTTAATTGTTCGTGTTTATTGAGGCAAGGTTATATTGCGAAAATGTTTAAAGTTTATATTAGTTATTTAATGTAATAATAATAATAATGATGTTTGTTTAGTTAAAAGAAAGTAATAATCACTATAAATTTGGTTTCCTTAGTACTAAACTACCAACTACTTAAAATTAGTTAATACATACAAAAAATACTTAGCGAACTACTGTTTTTTATATCACTTGGGGTAGGCTGTTAAACATCTTCAGTGGTTTATAATAAAATGAATTTTGCGTACTGCTTTGTGTATATTTTGGTAATCTCAAGTGGTTCTCTTGCCTAGTATTGTATTCATGCTGCTGACTATTGTATGTTAAATAATTACTCATATAAGTTGGAAGTTTACCATTTATGCATTTATATACCAAGATCAGTGCCTGATATACCGTTCCTTGTTTAATATTCAAGAAATTTAATTTACTCGACATTGACTCGATACTGGTTAACCTGGAGCTTTGTAATAAAATTCTGAGAGCCCGATTTTGCTGTACTTGAATTTTTTAATGTCTTTGTCTGTACGCAAACATAGTATACTGTTGCAATAGTTAAAGTATCATTCTATAATCGTATTGATGATTACGATTATTTATTATTACTCGTAAATTTTAAACTATTGTTTGAAATGATACCTAGATATTTCAATTTGTCCACTATCTCAACAACTGTGTTATCGATAACTATTTCAGGTGTAGGGTTTACCGAAATTCAATTTCCAAATATCATAGCTTTTGTTTTCAATACATTCAAACATAACTTATTTTCTTTATACTAATTTGATATCGAACCCAGTTCAGAGTTCAAAGTCGCGATTAGGTACATCAGGTAAATTATCTCCTGCAATTGATATTAGTGTATCGTCTGCAAATAGGTGCACATCACAAGATTTAACTAGTGACGCAACATCGTTTATATATAAATTTAACAAAACTAACCCCAGAACAGAACCTTGTGGTACCCCTAAACTGTTTATTAATTCACTTGACTGATTTGACTCAATGTAAGGTCAATCCTTTGCACATTTGACGCGCATAAACGATGCCAAATTTGAGGGTTATTTGGCAGTTGGCAGCGTTTTTTTAACCGATATTTTAAACCGATAACCCAGAATTATACATATTTAAATAGTAAAGAACACCAAAACCTGACTTGACGACGTAACAAGGCTTATATGTTGCACAGTGATGTGTGTCGTCAAAATACCCGGCGGGTGGGAACTTACAAAATGGGTATTTACCCGGGTATTTACCCCTACTTACGGTAAATACCTAAATTTTGAGTATTTATCCTGTGTATCCTTAAAACACCATTTAACAACATTTCAGAGATATTTATACAGGGTGTAACACTTTTGTTTCCCCGCAAGAATTATTTCTAGATAGTAAATGTCAACGCCAAGTTACAACCGCTTGAAATATTAACAAAATAAAGAAAAATAAACAATAAACTACACATCAAACAATAATAAAACTAAAAAAGAGCACAATCAATATCCATAACAAAATTAAAAACAAATAAATTTAAGTACAAAATTCAAAATATTAAAAATAAAGTAAATAAACAAATGAACGAAAACAACATACATATGAAACTTTTTAGACATTTGTTTCTCTACAAGTAATTGTCATTCTGAGTATAAAGTTTCTTTCATGCCCTCTTATTGGATTTAATAATTCCTAAAGAAGTTAAGTCATTTACTATAGTTTTGCAATTACTTCAAACGGTTGTAATTTTTTAAGCAATAAAGAGAACAAATCGGTCCATATGAAACTTTTTACTCAGTGTGGCATTTACTATCTGGAATAAAGTTATGCGGGAAAAAATGGGGCACACTGTAGTTGTGTGCTCTTAATTACAAGTAATGTAAAATTTTTGAGTTATATAAGGACATTCGGTACATTTAGTTGGTTTCATATAAAAATAAGAAATAGATTAACAACGACAAAAGTCGCTGTGTTAACTATACTTAACATATAATCATAAGTTTCTGCTAAATCTTCTTCGATAACAGAATCACAAAATATGGAGGATTCGCACGATTGAATGGACGATGATGACATATGATGACATCTGCTCATGATATATCGTCAGATGAGACTGATATTTTATTCGTTGTTTTGTAAATGTTGTTATTTTTAATAACAATAAAAATAAATGTGAATTTGTGATAAAAAATTATCTTTTGATTTTGTGATAAGAAAGTCTTTATTTAGTAATTAAATATTTTCTTTTACTGCTATGTATAATAACAATATTATGTCTATAAATTTCCCGATAAATACCTACTTTGGTATTTACCCTTGATAATAAATACCCGTGTATTCAACAATACTGGTGTTGCTACATATTATATAGTAGAAGAAAAGACACAAAACGTACACAGAACCTAATAAAGTCTAGCATTTGACAAAACAGTTTATAAAAAAAAACTATTCTCATAAATAAAACATAAGTTTGATTTCCATTTTTAACGGGATGTAGAAATTTTGCTCTAAACCTAATAAATTACCGGGTGATTCCTAACTTGTTTTATCGGCTTTTGTTTTATATTTATATTTTTTATATTTCACTTCAACATTTTTCATCGGGTCGAGTAAAGAGCTGTTTGAGAGGCGAGCACTTGATTTTTCGCGTTCGAATTAATTCGACCCAAAATTCAGTTTATGTTACATAAAGTTGCTTGGATTAAAATTGTTTACGTCAAATTATTTCTTATGTTCTCTACCATAGTTGCTTTATTATTACAATACCTACATTAACCCTCCAGCCGCGGGAGACGCGATTTCCCCGTCCATTTTCCCGCATTTTCGCTGTTGCCGCGGCAGGAGGGTTAAGTAATCTGTAATGAAGGTTCATACCCTGAGCTCTAAAGCTATGAATCCATCTGGAGTATCTAGACACTAGTAAATATTCTGTAAGAAGGTATTTTGTTACTATAAAACATGGGACCGAAATAGCAACATTTAAAAACACTTTCATTTCAAGCTGTATAGTGCACAGTTCAAGGATTTTATGTAATTATTCTTATCATATTAACTTTGGAGAACATCAAAACGAGCATAAACAGATTTATTAACATTTTTAGTTAGAATGACCTAATTGTACACAAAATGCTTAGCTTTAAGGCATCACAACCAGTAATTATGTACTATATATTCGTAAAATGTTATCAAAAGTAAATAGTCATTATAATCCGTAAATATTACAGAAAGGATTCGGAAATACAGGCGAAAAATCGTCGAATTTATCGCTATATTCTACCATAATCAGCAGAATAAGACGTCTCAACTGTGACAAAAGCTCATTATGATAGAGTCATTGTTGCCAGAAGTGGGTTATTATCCGCTCGTTACAGACGACGTTACGCACTATTACAACGCACGAGAGCTTTCCACCCAGATCTCTAATCCGAATTCGAATTTCATATTTTTAAAACGAATATTCGCATTGGTTTCTTTAAAACTGAATTGCCCAACGTAATTGTGCACTAATTGCGCGCGATTTCAACCGTCTACACGAAAATAAGAGCCGACAAAGTAGTGTCTCTTATTGTTTCGACAAACATGTGTAAAACGTGTCGCAAACGAGCAAAGAGATTACATTGTTTTGACGGCGCGTTGTCGCGGGAACACAGCTCACTCCACTTCCGTCAATTAGTTAATTGAGTCCGTCTTGCCAAACAAAAACGAAATTATTGCTGTAATCTGGTGTTTTCATAAATGCCTCATTCCGTACTTTCAGGAGTTTTCTCTACAAAAGAAAATTTAACGCCGAGCGAGATGTGGCGCCAAACTAGCACTCGAATTTTTTCGAACGACTTATGATATTAAAGGAATGAGGTCAAATTTGAATTATTTTTAATCCAGCCGTTCGAAAATAGGTTAGTGCCATAAATGGTTTGAAATAATACGAATACTAATTTAGAGACACATACCTCCTCGCATATTTAAAAATATTAAAACTATTATTGTTATTAATACAATTTTCAACATTTTCTGACAAACGTATGCTTCTTATGTTGTCAAAAATTCTTTCTTCAGAAAAATAATTACAGTGTTCTTATTTTTTATAAAAAGTGTTTGCTACCGGCCGTCAAAGTTCAATGCTGAAGGTGGAAAATTAATTAAATTTGTATTTTAAAATATCTAACAAAATATTGTTTTTACTAAATAATAATAAATTAGCATTCCACAAGTATTATCATAATACAAAATTACCTACCTGATTTGTCAGAAATGCAATAATCTGACTTAAATGAATACCCAACAAAAAAAATCAATGCTGTTTTTCTGTAGAATCTGAATCTGTAGCTAGAAATGCTTACTTGTATCTTTTGTTTGAGTATAGAAAATGCATTTTTTTGTGGCGATTTTCGATTTGCTAGTTGTCGTTGAAAAAAGTTCTTTTTGACAAAATAAGTTATCCCTATTGTATCACACCACGAAACGTTGTCACAATTCAAAGCAACCTTTTTTAATACAAAACAACGGTTATATAATACGCAAGAATATATATAGTTTATTGAAGAAAACCGTTGTTTTGGATGTTTGTCTTACTTAAAGGTTGTACACTTTTAAATGGATACTAACTATACTTAATTGTTTTAAGAATTTGTTCTTTTAAATCAAAATGTTGGGTAGTTAGATTAATCAGGTCATATCTTTGGATTAAACATTCACCTACTTCTTTTAAATATGAACATGTTATTATGAAAGCAATGTTTTATATGGAATGCAATTAACAAATCCAAATCCTTGAATATTAGAAATTTAACTTTTTATTCTAGTTTATTTAGAATACCAAAAAACATAATAGGAACCTGTATATATAGAAATCATTAGATTTTAATGGAATTGTGAAACAGTAGCGAAAAGAAAAGTGTCACAAATTTTTCCACTAAATTGTATAATGTACTTTATAATATTGGCACCACTGCATCCTACATGGTAATGAATTATATCTCCATTTAGATTATTAGAAATCAAGCACCCGTACTTATTTATACCATAACTTGAAGTTTGTTGGTACGTCATTACATTTAGTTTTATCGGATGCTGAAGATTAGTTAGTTACTGTTTTAAAAATAGAGTTGGTCTATTATCATGTGAGTAACATAAACATAACAATGAAAAGTGTTAGACATCCTGGACACTCAACGGCACAATACCTCAGTTACAGTAGATTTTTTTTATTTGACACTTTCTTTCTGTAAAATTATATCTACCTTGTAGGTGAAAATAAATCCAGTTTTATTTTAACATTTTTATAACATTCCAAGTAAGCAAATATTTCACCATATGCTCATAATGCATATTTGTATATCATTAATGCCAATACCTTTTATTTAGTGCAGCTATGTAAATAGCATTTTCACATTTTTATTTGCATATATACATATTATTTATACTGATTGCACATTACTTTGTATCGAGTTCATAGAAACTGCTACAAATATGAGATTTATGCGAAAGAAAATATCAAAGCAATGTAGGCATTTCTAACTAAAGTATTTCATAATAATACTTTCAATCACTAGAAAATTTAATATATTACATAATTTACAATAAAGTATGGCCTCGGAAAAATTATCTATGATAACTATAAAACGTATTATGAGTAGGTATATATAATACTTCCTAATTTAATTAAAAAAACTACGGGGAACTGTATATTTTCTAATTACGACTTTCTTACAGTAATTTATAATTACTATCAATAATATTTACTGAAACTATTAACTTATCGAAAATAAAGCAGTAAATCGGTTTGGTGAAACGAGAGAAACGCAGATTAAACGTTATTTATCGGAGATCCAGATGCTGGGTAGAACAGAAAACCTTCCCAATTACATGTAGCGGCGAGACGGTCGGATTAAGTTCTCATCATGTTAATTAAGCAGTCCTCGAATATGATGCGGAGAAATTTTGCGACAATTAAAATATTTGCCACATCATAATTCCTTAACATAAGCAGAGATAAGTTTAGTCGTTGTTTAAAAAAATCTAGGTCATCACTCAACGCCGATCTAGGCTATCGATCAAATGTGTTCCAAATATTTTCACTCTCTCCAAGATCTAATTTCAATTCCTCCATGCTCAAAAGAGTCTTATGAAAGAAAAAAAACTACAATATTGTTCTAATTCTTCTAAATATATTGTATATGGCCGAGGTATACCTTGCGGACATCGAACGGTGAAGGTAACTAAGTTTATATACCGAGCTTTGCTCAGCTCCATGTACGAAAGTGAAGGTATTACGCAATCTATAACAAATGCCTCGTTATTAGAATCATATTGGCGTACAGCGGACTCATAGAGAACAGGTGGTTTCAGACTTTCATATCCTAACCTATCACCTCGACCTTGTATATTTCGCAAAACCGTTTCATTTTTTCTAATTTTAAATATTCAATTATATATGACATGCGCTTGATCGTATCTCATATCTGCGGTAGATATAAAATATTTAATCTTATAATATTATGGGTACTAATATTATTATAACTATTCATGCTTAATGTCCTTTGCAATGCAACGTCCTTGCCGTATTGATATAGGCGGAAACGTGTACAAACAGCAAGGGGCGTTTTAAAAGTAAACGCCTATTATGAATGTTTAATTCAATGGTAGAATGGGTTCAATATAGGTATAATGATAATATAGGTACAATATAGGTAGGTAAATGAATAGATTGCTACGTATTTTGTGGTAATTCAAATTTATAGGTTCTTAATACATTAATCCTAATTAATACGTTTATATTATACGAAACGTGTAGGCAATTACAACAACCTAAATTATGGTCATGTCGGTTATAGTAATTTTTGCTGTTTAATGGTATTTTGAGGTTAATTCATTCAATGTTTTCTATGCATATCGTATGTTGAACGCATAGAGAAACTATTTCGCAATTACTTTGCGTTATTTATGTTCTCTAAGTATGTGAAATCTTACTTTTCTGATTGCGCTGCAAATCTTGTCCAATCTGTGCGACATTTACTTATTTTTATTTGTTTTCTCTACTGTTCAACTTTTCCTATTCGACCAATCACAAATCTATAATGAATCAAATAAGTAATAAAATTAACTTCATTAAGTGCCTAAGTACTTTTTCTGAAATTTAGTAGAGCAATATCATTTGAATCCTATTAAATTAGGGTAAAAATCCCCAGAGAAATGTTTTAGAAAACAACGTATACTGAATAAACAAACAAAATCATCAAACACTGGCAATTATTTGTTACCCTATTTACTTTGTATATCCAGGCATAGGCGTCCGCAGAAATATTCCCAGGGGGTAAAAGTAGGGTTAACGGAAACCGGCCCTACCGTTCCGCTTTTTGGTATATAAAGCCAATCGTTACAGAAAAATATTTATAACTTCTGTAAAAATTGTTGCATAAATTTCTATCACACCTCAAATTGTAGGTAATTAAAAGATCTAGTAGCTCTTCGGCGCTCGGTGTCGTTCCCCATGGACAACAACCCCTAAATGGTGATAATGTCCGTTCGAATAGCAAGTTGCTACAGAAAATAGTTTATAACTTTTGCAAAAAACAAATTTCTATCATACCCCAAATTGTAGGTAATTAAAGCACCTACTAGCCCTTCGATACACGGAGTTTTGCCCCATGGACAACAACCTTTGAATTGCGATAATTTCAGTTTGAATAGCGAACGTATTTCAAACAGTTGCTAAAGAAAAATATTTATAACTTTTGCAAACATTGTTGCATACATTTCTACAATACCTCAAATTGTAGATAATTAGAAGATCTAATAGCTCTTCGATGCACGGAGATTTGCCTTATGGACAACAACCCCTAAATGTCAAGAATTTCCGTTCGAATAGCAAAGTATTTCAATCAGTTGCCACAAAAATAGTTTATAACTTTTGCAAAAATTATTGCATACATTTTTATCATATCTCAAATTGTAGGTAAATAAAATTCCTTGTAGCGCTTCGACGTTTTGCCCCATGGACAACAATCCTTAAATGGCGATAATGTCCATTCGAATGGCAAACGTAGTTCAAACAGTTGCAACAGAAAGAAGTTTATAACTTATCCAAAAATTGTTGCATAAAATTTTATCGTACACCAAATTGTAAGTAATTGAAAAACCTAGGAGCCCTTCGCCGGTCGGAGTTTTGCTAAATGGCGATAATCTCCGTTCGAATAGCAAACGAATTTCAATCAGTCAACTTGTGCAAAAATTGATTACATAATCAGTTGCCATTTGCTTGTGTCTGTTTTTCTTTGTAATTGAACATCTATGAATTTTTAGATGTAAATTCAGAAGTTGATTAATTATTTTATTATTAAGTTGTATTATTTTATTATTTTTGGTTTTAATTAAATGTTAAATTTCTTTAACACTGGTTATAAATCAGATCTTTTCCCTGTTAAATCAAAAGCCAGGGGCGTTGCCCTTGCCCTTCCCTGCGGGCGCCCATGATATCAGGGTAAATAAGATTTTGCCAAAGGGTGTTCACCTAAAATTCATAATCTAACTTCAACAATAACCTAAATTCCTTAAATCCCTAAATTAAATTCCTTAAAGGAATTCTTAAATAATAGTTGTTTTAAATGTAATTTTACGATCAAATTTCGAATTGAAATCTTGAATTTCAATCTGAGAGGATCGTTCCGGGCGCATCTGTGAAGCGATAATACACCAAATTCAAAGTGAAAAATGTACAATTATCATTTTGTACATATTCAACATTTTTGTCGCTTTTTCCTTCAACTTAAACTCTAGATTGTGCATCAGTTAACACTAGCACTAGTACGTTATCAAATGCAGTTGCCTTAATATGTTGCTAATAATAATGTCGACTTAAGATTAAACGACAAAATAGGAACAAACGATAAGCACAAATGAAAAAAATGGATAAAATATAAAAATTGACATCAAATATATAACCAGAGCAGTCAATTAAATTTGAAACAACTGCTTTCCATAACATTTTACATTATTGAAAACTAATACATTAAGTTTAAGAGAATTCAACAATTTATTGGTTTACAATCACCTGAATGTTGCATATTGTTTAATCAATATTCTGGCTACAGCTGTAGATTTTATAGGACATCCAATGCTTTTTATAAATAATATTTTTTCTCTAGAAATGAAGTTTAGTGCATTATAGGTTAATAATAATAAAACACAATGTTATCAGATTTTTGTATTCCCGGAGATTCATCTGGTATACAATGTTATGTATACACGATAAGTAATAAATACACGATGATGATAGTCGAAAAGAATTATCCGTAATTAAAATAAAATCAGTCGAAAAGAATTATCCGTTAAAATATAATATCACCGTATATGGTATAGCTACGTCTATCTGGTGTGTGTGGCTAAAAAGCGACAAATGAAAACTTGTTTGTGACTAATCTTAAGTTGTAACCATTCCGGACAACACAGTGTTATGTATATGCAATAAGTAATAAACACACGATGATGATAGTCGAAAAGAATTATCCGTTATTAAAATATGGTATAGTTACGTCTATCTGGTGTGTGTGGCTAAAAAGCGACAAATGCAAACTTAACGGTGTCTAATCTTAAGCTGTAAACATACCGAACAACACAATGCTATCAGATTTTTGTAGTCCGGGTGATTCATCTGGTTGCTCACTACCAGAAATGAACTGGAGATGGATATTTATGTTTCTCAGTTATTAAAGAGGCCGTAGGTAAATATAAACATGTGTCCTGAAGTGTTTTGTTATTGAGAAATCCCTGGTGTTTTAGCTTTTTTTAGTTTGTACTAAACTTTAGAAAAACCATACTGGAAGGAGGTCGTGTAAAGTATCATAGGATAGCTCTTATAAAACAACTAAATTTGGTGTGGAACATTTTTTATTGAACTGCACTTTATTACGTCGTGAGTCGTGTTAACTAAAAAAAGTTTCAGACAATAATTATATGGTTTTATAAATAAAATACTCTATAATATATCAGTAGTAAAGGCATTGGAAAATACACATACGTCACATACTAGAAGATACTTATACGTCAACGTCTTGTCGTGAACAACACCGTTCTACACAACTGAACAATAGCAAACGTATTTCAAAATCCATTCTCTTTATATCACACAACTTAATTTACCTATACATAATTCTAAAGGTTGGCTTGCATTTGACAAAATGGTCCTTCTGAGTGCTGCCTGATAAGGCAGCACTCAGTAAAAAATATTAAAACCTTCGCCCTCCTATGCAATTTTTCTCTTAAATGTGGGATTTGTAGATAGTAAAAATAAAAAGTCTGAACAGTTCTTCAAAACTAACAATTAGTTATAATGGCAAATATTTTTGGAATGTTTTCATGCATTCTTTAAAAACAAGCGCATAACTGAACTAATTCTATTCGTTGATTTTTTTATTAATTTCGTGTTTCTCTTTCAGGTAAGGATTCAATATTTCCAAACACGAAGGCCCTGTAGTTAGTAAGTACCTAAACACTCAATTTCCATACAGCGGAAGATAAAATATCGTCAAATATGTACAAAATATACCATTAATGTCGTGCTAGTTTGATATACATCCTGTATATCAAACAGCTACTTAAAACGCGGTAATTTGCGACTGATCATCGCAATCACGTAATAATCGACTCATAATTGTAGTCCATATTAGGCACTTCAAACCGTCAAAACTCAATCATGATTGATACATAACAACCTGATTAAAATGAGCATTCCTCTACAAGTGATTGTCTGTTTATTACCGTAGTAATTAGCTTCACGTAATTTGATGCAACAGACGTGACTGTCCCAGAAAAAGGAAGAGTATATTATTATAATAATTAAAGTTTATGTAATGAATATAAACCTACTACTCCATCAACTTGAGAAGTCTTGTATTATTAGAAATTTTATGTAAAAGTAGTATTTGATCTAATATTTATAGTGGTTAAAGTATCGAAGATAAACAAGAGTAAATAATCCATGCCTTCCTTGTTTAATTGATCAGAAAATGGCTTGCAGTGATGCAAAACGAATAAAAAACAGCGGTGGTAGTGAATGGAAGAAAGTAACACGTAAATGCATTCGTGACTGAACAGAAACAACAGTTATCCGTGTACGAGCATTTTTCATCTAGTTCATGTACAAGTGGTGGAGTGTAGAGAAAATTGCTGCAGACGGAGATTTAGATAAAATGCAAGATAGTTTCTGTGACGCAACTTGCGCCAATTAAGATAAACACTCCATACGTTGTGATATAACCCGCGACTATTTATGGTTTAAGTTCAGATTGTGCTTATAGCAGCAATAACAAAGAATAAGTCGAAACGTTAAGAGTCAATGACATATATTTTAAAAGTATCTTTTTAAGAAAACAAATCTCTCAGTATCCTTAGTCACAAATTGAACTTTTTTATTTCTCGGTGGACACTAAAGTTTATTAATTTATTGTTGTTTAAAGTTTTCAATAACAAAAGTCAGAACAAAACAAATGTAACGTGATTGTCAAACTTTGACATGTTCAGTATACTAAACCGTCATAAAAATTTTATAAGGCCACATAGTCGACCAGCTCTTTTGCTGTCATTTGTCTTTTTATCGTGCGTCGAGAAATATTGATTAATTGTGTTATTCTCAGTAAAGCACTGTTCGAGTTCGAGTCTGATTTTGTAAGACGCCGATGAAGATCAAGGCTGGTAGAGCCGTATTTTACAGAGGTTGCGCTGACGCCTATATTGCCCATGTATCCAAGCGACCCCCGCAGATGCCTACAAACTCACGAAAAAGTGACGTCAGTGGAGTCAGGACAGGAGTTTAGCGTGTTACGAGTTGGTTACGAGATAGCGTTTGTGACGTCACTGGGAGACCTCGTCCCCGCCCCACAAATGCCGGTCGGCGCAACCTCTGTAGAATAGGCTTTACCGGCCTTGGATGAAGATCGTGCCAGACCAGGCAATAGGGATTTTTGCGTGACAAAAGTAGTAGCAGGAAGCCGACGGTCCCAGGTCACGTGGAACAGTCCGTAGATATATTGTGATGTGTTTTCTACTCGCAAATATTATTTCTTAATTTGTTATAAACAAAAACCCCAAAAAATCGTGTTTTTTGGTTTTTCGCTTGTAACAACTCAACCGACGGAGCAATCTTGATGCTTTCAACAGACGAATTGCAGAGAATGAAAAGACGAAAAAATGAGCCCTACACGGGCTCGATTGCATTAATATTGACGGAGGAAATTCGGAAAAATCGGAATAATCTGCGTATTTAAAAAAATCATAACTCCGCAGTTTTTAACGTTGTAGCGGGAGCTTTTCGCGTGGAAGTAGCGATTGATGGGTACTTTGAGTGTGGACAACCCAGGCGTTGTCCGATGGTTAGTTTTTGCACAATTGCTATTTTATTATTTTTTAACTATAATTTTTAAACTAGTAATCAGTAACTAGTAGTCACTAACTTTTAGTATCTTATAGTTTTCCAAAATTGGTGTCAAATGACGCTGACATCTCAATCGCTATTGGCTCGGCTCAATCGTATTTGTGAATTTTACCACAACTACCAACGGTTATGCAACGGTATACGGTTAATTTAATCATATTAAAAAGGAAATATTTTTGGTTTGTTTACAACAATAAATTTACATACCACAGTTATTAACTTACATAAGAAGAATAATCAATGAACTATTGAGTCAGAGCATTTCACATATTTCCAAGTAGATACTTAATTTGTCGAAAATACAATAACCTAAGCTAAGTGCCATCAATAAACACAATCGAACAGTCTATGGAGAGAACCCTACCAAAAATTTTTGTTTTCACTTGTTCGATTTTGGTCATTGTTGGCCAGGATAGTCGCTTAACTTCGACCATTGTAGTTTTGCAAGTATGTGAAATACTTTGATATCGAGATGCATTGTCACGTAACTATGAACAATTTTACGCACAACAAACAACTTTATTTAACGACTGGACCGAAGCATATCATTGGCTACAATTAAACAAAAAAGTTCTTGAAGTGGGTACTAAATATTACACATATTCTACTAAATCCAAAGATAAAAATATTCAAATACACAATAATTCAAGATATAATTCAATAATATATATGTATTGTACTTGAAATATTGTTTATTTGTTTCTTTATTTAAATACAATATTACTAATTTAATTTGTGTTTTTATAAAATATTTGATTACCCCACACTACAGCTGTCAATTAAGTTTTATAAAAAAATTAAATCATTAAAACTCATAAATCAAATCAATATAACCAATACTTCTCGCAAACACTTTAAAAAAGTTAAATTACATAATCTGAAAAACTGGAATTAAACAAATGAAATTAAATAAGTAATTTTGAGTAGTGCCACTTCTGAAGCTGAATTATCACGTCAGCTTGTTAAGCGATATGGCAAAATTGTTTTAGGTTTGACGTTACTGTCACGAGGCGAAAAATAATATGACAGCGGCACTATGGCGCAAAAACGTCAAAATTTCGCGATACTCGAATTCCCTAAACGCGCTTTCGTACAATGCATATCATATCACCGCGTGATAGAAGACTGAGAGACTCTACTGTATATACAATTGTACAATATGCGAAAAGGTACTAATGATCGACAGATTGGGTATGAGCTCTGCGCGAGCACTAAATACCTATACAATTTAATTAGAGCAAAAAATTGGTTCATTAACATTGAGCGATTAATACAAGTTTGAGAAATCAAATTAGATCGCTGTATTGGGCAATCTGGAACAGGTTTAACGCATGCGGTTTAGTTCGCGTATCATTTCCGATGTATAATTTCACATGGTTGGCAGGTGGCGCAATACTGCTTGAATGTGTGTATGTATCTGCAAATATGTGTCACAGATTATTATTATTATAATACAGATATAATTACAAACTCGCTATGGTTACGTATCAATTGGGTATGTGGATTTCTAATTAGTTTTCGATAATACCAGATTGATCCAGGCGTATGTATAATTATTGTGGATAAAGCCTGCAAATGGGTCCGGATTTGCATAAATATTCTTTTTCTTATGCTGTACTGTTGGCGAACTTTTCCTAGACAGCTTTCTAAATATTATTCTTTAACTGTCCTACCAGTACACAGCTAAAAATTTTCCATATCCGGGTTTTCTTTTGGTATAATATCAGACATTCGACCATACAAGATGTTCAAGACAATACCACTTCGTTATAGGTATCGATCCTACTTAAATTGTATAAATACAGCCCCACACCATGACATTGGCTAATGGTTATGAAACTCGTCTTTCCAACATACTGACGACGACGACTCCTGTAAAAAGGTACTTCCCTGGGAGGCAGATGAATAACTTAACAACTAATATATTAATATAAACATTAATAATAATTTTTATATTTAATAAAAATTAATAAAAGTCAATTCATTTTATTAGCCCATCTGGTCCTTAAGTCTCTTATGCAACCTTCAGTTTAGCGAGACAAAAGTTTTAAAAGATCTACTTTTTCGATGCGAAGTTAATGGTTGAAAATCCGTAATCGATTTTCATATATTATATAATGGTTATCGAGTTATAAACAAAAGTTTATATAATAATAAGTTAATGCCTTGTTAAATTATAGGAAACATATTCAACTTGTGAATCAGTGATTTTTTTGTTAGAATAAATGTACCCTAAAATGCCAAAGTTTGGTACACTCATTATGAATAACTCTGCGGGAAAAAGATATTCAAGAATAATAAGTTAAATATTTAACCCTGTGGATTTATACTACTCGAAATAGCGTATGTGATTCAGCCTAGGAAACAGATGAAATAGACCTAAGTATAGTAAAGTGAGAATTTCAACGTATATCGTTAAAACCATGAAAAAAAACCGTGGTACGACAAAAGTGTCTTAATCTTACATAATTTTGTAGGACGCAAAGGGGGAATGAGATGGCAGTTTCATTGCAGATGGCGCTGCAATCAGTGAAAATGAGGTTAACTTCATTTTTTTAAATGGGAATACCCAACTTTTTTTATCAAATTATGATTTTAATCTAAACAAGAACAATCTTTTGTCTGAATATTTTTTTCGTACGATGCATCTATCAAAACTGTTATGTGTACTCATGGTACAACGTAGGAAGGCATGTGCATAACAAGGACACGTTTTGGTATCCCGCGCGTTGTCCCGTCATGCGCATGGGGTTTGTTCCGGCACGAAAAAGAAAATGCGTCAAACGAAACAAATTTTCAGACAAAACATTGTTCTTATTTAGCGTAAAATCATAATTTGATAAAAAAAGTTGGGTATTCCTATTTAAAAAAAATAAATTAACCTCATTGTCACCGATTGCAGCGCCATCTGCAATGAAACTGATATCGTCATCTCATTTCCCCCTTTGTGTCCTACAAGTTTATTTAAGACACTTTTGTCGTACCATGCATATTTCTCGAGCAATTTAGGAGTCTCAAGTTAACGCGACCACCCGGTATATCTTCACAGTCACCGGAATGGTAAACAATATAATAAAACTAAAAAAAAAAACAGTTTTAAAATGTATGTTTTGAGAAAAATTATAGTGATTTTTTGTTTATAACCACGGCGCTTTACCTTTGTTCGGCGGTACAGTTAATGTTGGCTTCGAAATGAGTAGGTAACCAAAGATACTGTATAATTTTGTACTCAGATTTACACCGAAATGATTAGGAAATTCCACTCAAAAAGTTAAAGTAAACTTGCAACCTTTGCCGATAATACAAAAAAATATCCGGCTCAATTGCCGGTCCAGGTGATAGATTTTAAGATTATTGGTAGCTATGTCTTGGCTTTTTGAGACCAACAAAAAAACACCGATATTCGCAGAATTCGTCACCTACACATGACAGAATTGAGCCCGGTATTATTTTTATTATTAGCAAAGTCACAAAGTTCACTCTAACGTATATTTTTAATGCACAAATTTAAACATGCCTATGCCATAGCTGATTAAAAATTATAACCGGACTTCCGATTTAAACGACACCTTAAAGAAATCTCGCATTAATAATAAAGTAGAATGTTATGAAAATACTAGAAAAAACTTTTAGTAAGTTTTAGTTTTCCAAGATTGATGTCCAATAATGCTGACATCTGAACCGCCATAGGCTCGCCTCAATCGTATTTGTGAATTTTACCAAAACTGCCAACTGTTAAACCTGTTAAACTACTCTAGACTGTAAGGTGACAACCACAATTATCGAAATATATGTAAAATTAATGTCGCAAAGTAGATAAAATAGTATATAATACTCGTATTATATCACGTATTATATCACAAACCAGTTATTAAAACAATTTTTCAATAAAAAATCTGATGAGGCCAGGCTCATGACTTTATCATACAATATGAGATTCTATTTGATAGAGATCGATCGTGTCTGCCTTAAAATAAAACAAGTAGCCAGGATTTGACAGATATTTTGATTGATAATATTGACAGTAGGTATTGTCAAAAAACAGCGTTTGCCACTACCTACTGTCAGAATGAAAATACGTGGAAAATCCTACCTAACTAATTTTAATACAGACACGATCTTAATCAAAAAGAATTTTCCTCATACAGCCAAACTATTAATTTTACCAAAACATTTCGTAGACATAAATTATTCAGTATTTCTACTTTAATTTCTACTTTAATTTATCATTTAATTTTTTTTACTAAATCACAGAAATAACGGCTCATTTGCAAAATCGTTAAAAAATGCTAAGAGTAAACATCCAGTTCCTTTGGACCCTTTTGAACCAAAAGCGTTTCAGCACTAAGTTTGCCCATGAAACTTCTAAATATGAAGTTTTCTCCCGATATACCTTTAGTAGTTTCTCCGGACTCGTCGCCACAAAAATCGGGTGCACAAAGTTAGATTAATGTCACTGATGACTAATCACCCTAAATCGGGTTTCCTCCTTTTATTTCAGTAATTCAATGTGGGCACGCTGAAACTTACTTGACCATGTATAAATTACTTATTTATTAGTAAGGGACCACCCTAATGTAAATTGTACGTGTGACTTATGTGGTGTAGTGCCATGTTGTTTATCGAAATGACAAATTTTAATTAAACAATTTAAAATAATAAATTTTATTTTTAATTATTTTTAATAAATTAAACAATTTATCCAAATTGTTCAAATGTTTAGTCAGAGATATAACCTCTTTTTGGGGTCCTACCGACCCTACTCTTGAGAAATTAGTTAGTGACGAAACGATTATATTCAGATATAATTTAGATTTCTAATGGACACAAAAAACAATTTTCTACCCAGTACCTACCAATCCAACACAATATCAAATGATAAATTAATATTACTGAAAAGTACTTATTTATTATAAATTACTCAACTGATCAACAAGTATTTCATACAGAATGTATAAACCAAAATCTATAAAAAAAATTAAGCCCACTTAAATTGGTAAACTCAAGTACGGTTGCTTGTCGTCTTTCAAATTCGTAAAGAGAGCGTGAAATAAATGTTAATTTATACCTCGGATTTAAATGATTGCGTCTGCTCGGAATTAACAACTTAAACATGTAAATATACGCTAAACCGCTTCAAATTACAATTAGTATAAGCGGAAATCCACGTCAGTTCTGCGCATTACGAACATAAGAGACAATCAGGAAGTGCAAATCGCCACAAACACACAAATTTTCGCATCACCAAAAATGTGACCCGACAACGTTAAAAAACCTAACGGTATTCTACGGAGCGGTGTCCAGTTAATAATATGCAGAACAATGCTCTCCGACCTTAGTCAACAAACAACAGGAGCTGGGTTCGTTTCACCGGTAATTCTATATGACCGGATTACGTTGACCATCTACTAGTTATTCCATCTACAAGGACGTGCTTATATGCTCGAGGCAGATGTCGTATCTCAAGTGTTGTCGGCGTACCGGTATCGCATATCTGGCATCTTTGCACAGATCGAACAGTTACTTCTTAGGAAGTGGTGTTATAGCGTGTATGGCATCAAAAGTATTCGCAGTATCCGCTAATACGACAATGAAGAGTAACGTTCCTTAATGTGCGATGGTCGACAGAAATGTTTTCCTCAACGACCTACATCTTATGAGAAGTTAAGGCAATTATTAGTAATATTAGCTGGCCTATAACGCTTTTACAACTCAGGGGCTTCTAAAGTACGCTAGTACTCCCAGTAGGGTCGGCATTGCGGGTGCCAACATAGTCATTTTGACTCGGAGACTTCGGGTTTGGCGACCATTCTCCGGGCTACGGGTTTCCAGAAGATTGTATCCTGCCTCGATGATCATAGACTGAGACAAATCTAATATCAAAAATGTCTTTCAAAAAGACGGGTATTATTTAAAGGAAGGAATTTTGCTTGTCAGAAATCAACATTCAATAATGATATATTAATTAACTAAATATGTTTAGAACTTTCGTTGATTATTTTAATATGAATGTTGTTCAGATGATAAGTTTGTCCAAGGCAGTTTACAGTATAGTATCATACTGGTCTGCCATAAAACAGTACTTTTTAAATCATGGAGTTGACGATACCGTTATTTGAAAACTTTATTATTAGTTGGACAATATATTTACAAACACTGAGAGATACAGTTATCATTTTTGACTAGAGACACATTTATTATGGGTGTTTATACAAAACGTTAATATTGTCGGAATAAAATTAGTTAGGAAACGTGTAGATAATTACTTCAATGATCCCTTTAAAAAAATGCTCTCAGTACATCAAAATTCTGCTTGGTTTAGGTGGTAATATTTTGTCTCATGTTGGTTGGATCGTAAAAAATCTGATGTGGCCAGGCACATGACTTTATCATACAAAATATAAAATTAATAGTTTAGCTGCATGAGAATCTATTTGATTGAGATAAATCGTGTCTGCATTAAATATAAACTAGTTGGCCGGGGTTTGACAGATATTTTGATAGTCAATAGTATCAATAGTAGGTATTGTCAAAGCATCAGCATTTGACACTACCGTCGCTACTACTGTCATCAGAATAATAGTTATTTATCTCACAAGTGCCGAAAATACGGAATAGCGCGACGAGCGGTGATCCGGCGCTTTCGGCAGGAGTGACATCAACGTTTTTTGTGTCGCTTTTTGAGAAATACGTATTTAAAAAAAATCAAAAATGGTTATATTTCTGTATAGGAAATGTTAGGTTGATACCACTGATACCACGAAACGTCAAGTTTAAAAAGCTATTTCAAATTCTGACAGATTTATATTCGTTCATGTCACTGTAAATGTGACATCCGTACCAACATACTAAAATATAACTACACTCATCGCTATACTTTATTTACAATTTTCTCAATTTATCATTTTTACAATTAGATATAACAACGGGTTTCTTATCAACAAACAATCAAATTGGTGATCTTATTTTATTTGAATTTTGTATTTTGTACTTTGCTGCACTAGAGAGGCAACGTTCCATAGCGGTTCTCCAACCTCTGATGAAATCAGCTGTTTTCGAGTGTGACAGCCATAGACATTTCTGTGGTGACAGCACAAAAAAATATTTGTCAAAATCCTGGCTACTATGTAGCTTCATATCAATGCAGATGCGACCGATTTCGATCAAATAGAATTTGCTCTTGCAGCTAAAGTATTAATTTTACCAACAAATGTCATAGGCATAAATTATTCAAAATTTCGTCTACTTTAATTTATTATTTATCTATTTTGACGAAATTACAGAAATGACCAAAATCGTTGAAAAATGCTAAGAGTAAATAGCCAGTTCCTTTGGACCATTTTGAACCAAAAGCTTTTCAGCTCTAAGTTTGGTCATAAAACTACTAAATACCCACTTTCGTTCCGACATACTGCGTATGATAAAGTAAAAAATCAATAAGAGGCAGAAACGAAAAGAGGGAAAGCTAGTAGACTTAATTGAAATAAATTAATTTACTTAGTAATTAGCATCTAGATCGCATCGTTTTCTACACTATGTCGAATCCGCACATTTTTGTGGCGGCAGTTATTAATTTAAACTTATGGTCCATAATATAATTATTTTTCACCGCATCAGCATAGGCACAATGTTGGCAACCCTGGTCATACCTGTCAGTTATTAAATCATTTTAATCATTTCAGTCGTCTTTGCATGCCTTTTTTGGTAAACGTAAATTAGTGTTATTAGTGTTATGTGAACATGAATGAAGAAAATTACTTGCAACTCCTTTATACTTCTCAAGTTATCCCACGGATGAATAGTAAATATCTTTCATGACAATCGCATGAAGCATTAACTGTAACTGTAATTTTAGAATTTCTGGATACATGAATAGTTGCAAAGGTTTATCTATTCTTCTTGCTATTAATTAATAATATAAATAAATATCACATTATTCAGGGTGGGGTATTTTAATCTTTGCAATAATTTGCATATATTGAAATCCCGCACGTGAAAAATAAACACAATGCTTTTTCCATAAGTACACGTTCCTTATTTTGCTGCAGATGGTGCCAGTGTCGTGAAAACAAGGCTTACTTCATATGCTAATCATAATAGAACTACTAGCTACTCAGCAGATTATTATTATAATTACTGTCATACAGTGTCCTAAACGGCAAGTACTTTATTTACAGATTTATGACGATTAATTCCAAACTAAACAAAACTTTTTTTCTTGTATATTTACTGCAAGTAGAAACACTTAGCAGTGAATTAATCGTAGGGTAGTAGAGCACAGTGAATACTTTATCATCCAATTATCTTCATCAGTACTTGGCTAAATTCAAACTTTATTAGCACTACCAATAGATTATAGAAGCAGTAAATTTAATTTCACAAACAATTCAAAAATACACAGAAACAAAATTAACTTGACTTTGCTTTCACGGCACTAGCGCCATCTACAATAAAACCAGTTACGCGCCCATATATTTATTTCATTGGATGCACATTTTTCAAAACATTCTAATTTTTGGAAATTGGAAGTCTGTGAAATGCTGTGATATCTGTAAACTGTCCCCGCTAAATCAAATATTTCGTTGTACAGAATTTAGTTGGTTGTTGTATAAGCTCTATAAACTAACTGAAAGTGATGGTGACAAACGATTTTCATTCGTCTATTTTATGCATAACTTAAGTGTCTGTAGACTCAGTTGTACTTCCTAGTAAATTTCGCTTTTAATGCTCCCAGTTCCAATTCATTTGACTCCATTAACTCCAGTGGAATAAATATTGCCAAGTTGTAATGAAAATCGTTCATTTACACCTAATTTTAAACAGTAAATTTAAGTTCACAAACAATTCAAAAGTACACAAAATTAAGTTATCCTTGTTTTCACGACACTAGCGCTATCTACAATCAAACCAGTTACGTTAAATTTTTTGTTTAGCTTGAACAGGTCAGGAACAATACCATTCCATAACTTCAGTTTTATATCATGCACACGTAGGTAGCGGTTGACCTGTCAGGTCAGACCTTTTCGGGCGTACCTGACAGGTATGTGTTTAGATTCCTTAGATTCCGTAGCAGTCCTGCTACGGATTCCTTTCATTATTTATAATAATGAATTTAATTTAATTTATTTAAGCTATGATCGAGACAATTAATCTAAAAAGGTCTATTAAAATCAATGAAGTACGGGGTGATCAATTCTAGACATCTGACAACAAAATAAAAGCAGCACGTGCCTTTATTATTCGGTGAGGATATTGACATCAATAAGGAAAAAACTTGTTAGCATTAAGTTATTTCATCACAAACCTTGCACTTGCTCTTCTAAATATATATAATAAACAAACGTGAAAAACTGGTACAGCATGAGATCCACACACCTGATGCAAGCAAACCAAAGGTCACCTAAAAGGTGAACAACCGTTATAAAACTGTGTGGCAGGTTTTTTATATGGAGTGTAAACAAAACTGACATTTAAGTCAATAACGACGTTTTATTTTTAAATAGTTTAGACAATTATTAGAACCTGATGACAAATATTTAAGGGTACATTCTAGTGTAACATTATAAAAAATTAATCATTTTTTCATTGCATATTTGATGACATTTAAAGAAACTGTAAAAATTTCAGAATGAAATTCGAAAAATTAACGATTACACAGCGAAAATTCGAACGGCCCGCCGAAGCCGATTATATCTCTATTATCGGAAACCTTTTTCACCACCTCAAATACGTGCATATTTGAATATTCTTCAGAAATTCTTATCCGAACATTTATCCCACATTTTCCACATTATCCTTTTTAAAATGGCATATCAGTTATTGTGATTAATAGTAATAGTTTTGGAGATATCGATAAAAATATGAGTGGACCAAATTAAAAGTTGGGGTATGTTGTTACACGTCTACAATTTATACGCAGTTTTTACGAAACCTTGCTTCGTTGGGTGATTGACACGATTTCACAAAAACTAACGGGCCCATATAAAAAAATTCTTGTGACACTGATTGATATTTTTTTAATAAGCCTAGTTTTGTACGATAGCGAGTCAATTAGCGAGTTAATTTGCGTTTTTGCGAAATCGTGCCAACTACCGAACAAAACAAAGTTTTGAGAAAACTACGTTTAAATTGTAGATGTGTAACGACATACCCGAACTTTTAATGTTGTCCATAAGTATTTTTATCGATATCTCCAAAACTATTAGGCGTATCACAATAAATTATATGTAATTTTAAAGAGGATACATATGGTTATACTACGGAAAAGAATTTGTGAAGAATATTGAAAGATGTACGTATTGGAGGTGGTGAAAAAGGTTCCGATAATCGAGATATAATCGGCTTGGGCGGGTAGCTCGAATTTTGGCTGTGGAATAGTTAATATTTAGAATTTCTCTCTGAACTATTTACAGTGTGCAACATCTTTAAATGTTGCGCAATCAAAATATGCATTAAAAAATCGTTAATTTTGTTAAATGTTACACTAGAATGTACCCTTAAAAAATCCTGCCATTTGGTCTATATTGCACCATAATATTTTGGGATTTTATTGATTGCAGCTAAACTCTCTACAAAATCTCTATAATCCCTTAGGTGAACACCAACAATAATTTTACCATCAATTTGCAAAGCACTTACTGTTCCAATAACAATCAATTCCCATAAAAGTTCTGAACCAATTTTGCCCGATGTCAACTTTCAACATGATTTCTTCGCCTTTCATACTACAACGTGCAGCTGTTATGGGCCGGAATTTATGCCCAAAACGCATAAAATAAAAACTTATTGGCCTGCTGCTTGCTGAAGTGGTCATCTTGAAACCGAACTGAATGTGAAAGTCAAGGAGTTAAGTCATGTGGACCAGTTGGTGCACCGTGCGTGTGGCACTCTGGTAATTGCGGAGAAAGTCGTTGGGCAGATAAAGCCTAAAGCCCAACGGGCAAACAATCATCACTAGATGAGATAATTTTCGCGCCATTTAAACTTTTTGCCGCTAAAGTGTGCCGTACAGGATTTCGATAATGGCCCGATCGTAAAAATTCTTGTTGCGGATTTTATTATCTGGAAGTTTCCGCTTTAAGAGAATTATTGATGTATGTTTATGCTTGAATTGAGTTTGGATTTAGAATGTTTTTTTTTTTCGGAAATGTCAATTTATTGCATTTTCTTTTGTTCAGCTGTAATTCTTTTGTTTGTGGGAAAGTTTCTGACTTCGAAGAAAGTTAATAAATATCGACTTGTTGAACGCTGTAGGTCTGCTTTTATATATTAATATATGTTTGAAAAGCAGATTATTATGTCTAATTTTATCTATTATTGAACGAAGCTATGCACGCAAAATGGTTATAACGTTTAATAAGAAGGTATAAAACAGTATACTGTATCTTAATTGTTAAGTATTAGATTATTTCAGTTAATTTGTCGTTTGCTATGTAAGTTACGGCACCACTGTCCCTATCATAATGTGCAATAATTTGCGTGTTCTATGACTGAACTACTAAGACCCATTAGGATGATCCCTATTTTGTCAGAGAGTTTTTAAGGGCACACCCTTTGAAATATTACTTAAGCTGGGAAATAATTACAGTATTTTCTTTAATAATAAAAACTCTGATGTTGCCATTTACATAACTTTATCATATTATAAAGCCTTGTCAAATGGTGTAAAACTACGTCAAACGCTGATGTTGTGACAATACTGTCAATAGTTTCAACATATCTGTTAAATCCTGGCTAACTAATTTTAATGCACACACGCCCGATCTCGAGCAAATAGATAGTTTACCTGCTAATTAATACTAATAATAATAATAATACTATTAATTTTACCAAAAAATTTCATAGAAAAATTATTCAGAATTTTCTCTACTTTAATTTATTAACTAACTATTTTGAGGAAATTACAGAAATGGCGCCACATTTGCAAAATCGTTTATCTAGTGTTTTCCTAACGACACCGAAAGCCGGTTCGTTATGAGTTTATAACGAACGCAAAGTAGAAAATAGTATATTATAATACAAGTTTTATAAGGCGCACGAATTGATTTGGCGACGACGAGCGTAGCGAGGAGTGCCCAAATGGAGCTACGTTGCGACAGAAATTTCGACAATTGCGGTTTTCATCTTACTATCTAGTGTAGTTTTATCTTCACCAGTTGGTAGTTGGGGTAAAATTCACAAATACGATTGAGGCGAGGCAATAACGATTGAGATGTCAGGCTCATTTGACACGACGTCAATATCATCTCCCTTGCGCAACTAAAAGTTACTAAAAGTTTGTGATCTAATGTTTTAAAAACGACACCGCAAGCGGTTTCGTTATGAGTTTATAACGAACGCAAAGTAGAAAAAGAAAATTTATAAGCTGTTACCGGCAAAAAAAACACAAAATATTCTTTATTTTCGGCTCATTATAAATTAACACAGATAACTCAGAAACTTGTGAATGTAGATATCAAAACATTTCCAATTACTTTAAAATTTGTCAGAAATACACTTGAAAGAAACAATTATTACACTTCCTAACAGTTAAAGAAACCATACGTTTGGCAAATGATTCTGGTGTGTTTTTCTTTTCGTAAAATCTGGATATGAAATGAGAAATGATGAATTGAGAATATTGTGAAACACGCGTATTTTTCTCAAAACCTAGACAAATTTGTACCCCCAAACTGTTGGCTAGTCTAGTCAATACACGGTGGGTACTTTTTGGACCTGAGTAAGGCGCCTGATTGTGTTCCTCATGACTTACTTCTGGCAAAGCTAAGCAAGTATAATTGTGATAATAGCAGCATAAGTTTGATCAAGTCCTATCTAACAAACAGAACACAAATAGTCAAATGTGATGGCATACTCCAAAAAGAGCTGTTTCTGTGGGAGTCCCACAAGGTTCCGTCCTCGGGCCTTTAGTATTTTTAATATATATAAACGACCCACCAGAAGCCACAGATCGGGGGTCTGTTATTTGCTTGCTGACGATACGACGTTGACGTGTGCCAGTACTAGTTTTGATGAGGCCATAGAGTCCAGCGCCTGCCCTCGCAACTATACTGAGCGGTTGTTCGGCTGTAACGAACTGAAGCTGAACCCTCAAAAGACTTCAAGTGTTGTGTTCTCTCTGCACCGATGTCCGGATCACTGTGACCATGCACTTGAAAACAGTGTAAAATTCTTGGGGGTTCATTTAGATTCGACCCTTAAGTGGGACCAGCACATCTCTGCTTTATGTGCTAAACTAACTGGCAATATTTTTGTTGTGACTACTTAGTCGCAGTGTCTCCGTAGACGTTTTAAGGACAGCTTATTTTTCAATGTGCCGGTCGGTAATAGAGTACGCGATGTTGATATGGGGATCTACTGCTTCATGGCAGGGGGTATTCGGGTTACAGCGACGGGCGGTCAGGATTGTTGGCGGTCTCGGATACAGGGATGATTGTCGAAATTTGTTTATTGACTTGAGATTATTAACTTTCCCTTCCCTGTATATATTAAGATGCCTACACGCAAACATCGATAAACTTACTGCCGGCAACAGTTCCCACCGCTACCAGACCCGTGCTAGAGATGGGCTGCGGCCCAAATTTTGCAGACTAGCCGGAAGTCAAAAAACTTCAAATTATATGGCTTTGAAATTCTATAAGTTGCCAAAAGATGTGGTACTTCTGCCGTCGAAGTTCTTCAAGCGGACGATTTTTACATTTCTATTGAGCAGACCCTATTACTCGTGGGCTGAGATCTTGAAGGACGGACGCGGACGGGGTCGAGCTGACATGTTTTAGTTGCGTTGTATTGTTCATTTAGTTAATTTATTTGTTTTCTTTATTTCTTTTCATAAGGAGTGGTGTTGTTGCACTTGCTTATCTGCCAATTATTTTAGTATCTAGTTTGTCTATTTATTCTAATTATTCTAAAATTTTGGTTTCTTATTTTCATTTGATAGTGATTATAATTGTCCATAATGAATCTATTAATAATTGATTCTGATTGTGTCGTGACGCGTGTATGTATGTTGATGCTCTACACAAATAAACTATGACTATGACTGTTTAGTTCCGATTGTTTGAATATTTGATAAATACTCGAAAATCTGTGAAATGCTCTGAATTGTTTTTCTGGTCACATAACATTTTTGGGGAATGTCCTCCTAAAAAAGTAACTTTTGATAAAATACACTATAACAAATATTTAGTTGTACAGAACTTGTTTGGCTGAAAAAAGCCTTGTCAGAATCACTCTTTATTGAAGTTCTATAAACTAATTGAAAGTGACGGTGACAAACAAGTTTCATCCGTCTTTTTTATGCATAACTTAAGAGTTTTTAGACTCAGTTGTACTTCCTAGTAAATTTCGCTTTTAACACTTCCAGTTGCAGCTCATTAGACACCATTGACTCCAGTGGATGAAATATTGCCAAGTTGTAATGTAAATCGTTCATGTACACCTAATTTCCCCTGAATCACCAATGGTCAAGGTTCTCATTTAACCAGCTTTAGTACGACCTACGATTTCCTATTTGGTGTCATTAAAAATGAATCTAAGAATAGCCAGAACACAGGCGTTGACCTATATGTACCATTTGATTTCACGAATAACTACAAAAAAACGTGCTGTTCACAATTAAAAATGCGTTACGACGTTCACTACGCACGCCCTAATTTTCCTCGATTAATTGGTTAGCAGTATCAATTAAAGAAAGTTACCTGAAATATCGGTCAATTTTCGCATATTAAGATCCTCTAATCATTTGTTTTAGTTGTGTGTAGTCATAATCAATCAATTCAAACTCATTTACATTTGGTGAGAAAGTTATGAGTGCTTCTCTTACAAGTTTTTTGTTTCAGTCTCTCTCCATAATATGCTATCTTTAATACGTTCTGAATCCGATTTGTCAATTCCAGCGAGGTGAAACTTTGTGGTTTTAATCTTCTACGGATTTGCGGGAGATAAATAATATATAAACGCATGTACACGCTAGGTCAATAGCAAACCGTAATTCTGATTAATTACAGTAATAAACGCAAGGTGCATTCTCTTTGACCTATAAAACGCTTAATCATAAATATTGGTAAGATTTAGTTTTGTATATTGTCGGAATATAACAGAACTATAATCAATATTCCTAGTCACAACTTTAAGATGCGATGATACACAAATCGTAGATCTCTTGTGTAAGTATACCTAGAATAAAATCAGTTCGATGACAAAATTACAGATGATTATTTAGTTTTTAAGATATTTTTATTTAGTTACGAAAGAGGTATGTATCCTTTATATGAACATTTGAGTTCACTACTTCAAGAACATCAATCATTCTTGCTCTGTCGATTGATTTTAATCAAAAAGGTAACATTATTAGGATACAAATGGTTAAACAATATACTATCCGTTTATTATTGGTCGAGTTATGGCTGGTGGTATTTTGACTAATGTCCCTTTTTTCCCTTTCTCTGTTGACATGATATAATAGAAAGTGATAATTTGTCTCAAAACCTGTTTCCTGAAATTATAGTAAGCAGTGTAAATAGTGAAGATATCTATACTTATTTTCATTCTTCATTTATTTAAAGTTTATAAAACTACAAAATATAACCATTTTTTTTGGTTATATTTTGTAGTTTTTTCTTCTGATATATACTACGTATATCTGGATGGTTGACACTTAAACAGGTTGATCTTTTGATACGTTTATTCCCATTTGCAGATTTGCAGAAAAAGAATTACTGTGAAAGTTCCGTACTTTTCCTGTGAAATTACAGACAGTTTCTATAAAATTACTGTCATATTGGTGCAATATTACAGAAATCTCCCAATATTATAATGGTGGATATTGTAGAAAAACACAACAATATTGCTAGTATCAAATAACCAGCGCCGTTTGTAAAAAACGCATTGGCGTTGTAAAATATACTGCTGAAAAATCTTCTTTTACAGCATTTGTTCTGTAATTTATTACATATAATATACTTTAATTTGACAGTAGATATAATTGTACTTCTGCTATAATTTATTACATAACTTTTCTTTAACTAAATTTTGTCTGTGTACAATATTGACATTTACTTGTTCTTGTTACTAAACATAAATAAATTAAATCTAAGAGATCTCCATGGAGTGATGCTCACATCCTGGTCATCATGTGTAAACACGTAATTTACAAACAGTTTCACTACAAATAAAGATAATCTATACCATTTATAAATGATTTAGTATCTCGATATAAATCTATTCCTACTTTAGTCTACTTTCTGATCGGATGATATCCATCATTAACCATGAACCTTGTTCAACATAAACAATATAGCGCTACTGATGATATGGTAATCATTTTAATGAAAGTTGAATTAATCAAGTTAAATACGCGGCAACGGCAAAATTATCTACCATCGATCTCGGTAATTGCCGTAACATCTGCGTGTGTTTACACTAGAAATTTAAAAATTGTTTAGATGTCATCGGAGAAGAAAAAATGTCCCTATTAATAAAATTACACGGAAAAGTGTAATGTTACTTTCTAGGTCGTTTTCCGGAAAAGGTTAAAAAAGAAATTGTCCGCACCTATGTGAGAATGTTGCTTAAACCATTTGAGATTTTTGTTCTACATTAATTAGATTAAAAAATATCGCATACGCAATTCAAATTAGTTCTAGTCGTTTGGTTTTATTCTTTTGACTGGTTGGTTCATTAGTCAAGGTTTGGGCTGCGCAATACTAGATATCTGGACCACTGCAGAGTGCCCAATGGCAGTATAATTTTTTTGGTTTACATTTCGGTTAAGTGATCTGTTGATTAGTTTTCTATTTATATTCAACAAATTAGCGAATACTAGTTTTAAAAACTAAATTATAATTTACATACAATTATATGTAATAATAATAATAATTATTTAATCCATTAAGAGCTTTTACAGTTTCTTTCATATTAGATATGCAAATATGAAAGTGACTTACGATGGTGTGTTATGCTGCACCTGAATTATTAGTATGGACCTTAAATAAATTGGATACAAATTATCTAATAGTTTGATAAAATACTAGTTACTTTTTTAATTAATTACCTACATGATTTTTTATAATTCATTGTTATGATTTTCTTTTATATTTTAATTGATTTTATGATGAAGTGGAATTTGCTAAACAAAAATATATTGACATAATATTTTTTACTTTTTATTGGTGCCTTCTTCGATGTTGATATTCTCCTTGTATTGAGGATTATTATATTATGTACCTACTCTGTGAAAATGTTGCAAAGTCAAACCAGTTCGGTTAGAGCTAAGCAAAATTGGTCCCAAATAAAAAAAGTAGGCACTACTTTTCAATTATGTTGGGAGATTTTGTTTAGCTTCTTGCAAAAAAACATACTTTAAAAATGATTTTGTTTGAAGCAACTTGAAAACGATAATATAGAAAACATATGCTTATAATGAAATAAATATTTCTTGAAATTTTCTGATGAATTTAGGTCTGTATGTACCATGTACCCTAATAACTATATTATTCACAATATACATCACAAAAACAACAAAATGAATTATTGACCGTTTTTTATCAAAAATTTTGCTCCTTATTCTAAGATCTCAAACCGGATATAAAGGTTTATGCTTACTTTTTATATATACTTCTTTGTAAATCTTTTTAAAGTATCGTTGATCTGATCTGTCATACAAAGTAGATACGATTTCGAAAATATTGCACTGATATCTATCAACTTGTATTCAAAGGAATAGTGGCTCAAATATTCGATAATGCTTAGAATTGGGAAATAGATTGGAATGCTTTGTTACTACTTAGTGCTCTATCAAATTTTTATAACATTTGTGGTGTACTTTGTCTCATCGGAGTACAATTATAGGATAATATTTATAAATTGTATAATCTTATATGCATCAGGCATTTTGTCTGGGAGTAATCAGCCTGTGATCAGAGCGAACTGTAAACTGAACTAAGTTGGGAATGATTCATCGTACCCGAGTAGGGTAGATCGATCAGGAGATCAGAACAGACGTAAGGAAGGACATAGAAGACAGCAGAAAGAATGGTTTGGAGAAAAGAAATGGAACGCGGAGATGAGGAAACGGTAAGAATGGAGGAAACATGGAAGACAGAACAGCAACAACTATGGAATAAATTGTAGTTATTAGAAAATAAGGCAGTGAACAAAGAAAAAGAAACAATATTGCTATAAAGGGTCTGAATTCCGAAGATGGGAAGCAACTGAAACCCCCTGAAAGACTATATTAAAAACGAGATGGGAGTAAAAGCAACAATTTGGTGATCTTAGCTAAAATTGAAAATCAAGAACAGGACAGTAAAATAAAGAAAAATAAAAACAAAATCGAGACTGATTTTACTTGGAGAGAAAATAAAAGAGAAACAAATTGTAACAAACCCCAGTAAATTGTTAGAAAATGTTCCAGTAGTGCTTCTAAACATAGACGATGAGATCAAGGAACAAAGAATTAATTACGAAAAATAAGAAGATAAAGATTGTAAAGACGAAAATTGTGTGACATCATCAGTTTAGCTTTGTAAAAAATAGCATAAAAATACGTGCTCCGGTAACTGTACTACTAACCGATTGACCACGGTACGGTTCAACACACTCTTGACATTTGGACGCTTCCGAAACACGTTCAGAAGCGACCAAACATAGTTGGCCTCGGCACAATGTCAATGCGAGATGCAAAATGTGTGTACTACGTGCTGCGGTTGAAATGTCAAACGAGACGGCTTTTTTTACCATCGCCTTGGTCAAGGAAAGTATGATTTACATAACGGTGATAGATGGCATTTCAACCGCCACACCAGTCTGTCAAATGCAATCCGGAAAAAGAAAGTGAACATCATCGCCTTCTGTGACCGCGGATTAAGATATTTGTCTCAGCGGTGAAACAGGATTGCTTCGCGTTAGAAAAGAAAAGCCGTGTCAGTGATGCAGATGACGCAGATTTCTAGAATTTCATTTTCAACGTATATTGATGATGATAGAGTGAATTTTTTATTGCACGTTATTATAAGTGAAATTTCGCTAAAACATGTAGGGTACTATCGATGGACTGTATCAACTTTAACCAGTTTTGTGACAAACCATTCTCACTAGAAACCTGTCGTGTAACTTTGAAGACATTTATCCCCACATGGAAACCATAATTGAGTTGTAATAGCGGCCAAGCCTTAATTGTGTGGAGAAATTAACCATTCTTACGTTTTATAGAAGTCTTATGTCACATTGAAGAAGAACGACATGTTTGGTCAAACTATGTGTGAATGACAAAAGGAATTTTAGCTAGCCATTTATGTATGTGTTTATTCTATGTCAGTACTGTTCACAAATGATTAGCTTCTGTAAAAATCACAATTAGATAAAGCCCACTTCTAAATTTTGAATGACATTGCCATTGAAATTGAAAAGAGGTTGCATATCTTTACTTTATCACTTCCTAAAAGGCCGACACTTCCCCCTGAGACATCCTGTATAGACAATATATAGCGTTGAAAAAACACTTTTCTTTCGCGTTCTTTTTATTCATTTACAAAAGGATCAATATATATGCTAGCGAATTGTCCCGTTAACGTCCTGCTTTATAACTCCGCGCAGTTAAATATTATAATTCGTATTTTAAATGGTGACATTTAATATGTGTAAATCTCATTAACCTAAATGTTAAGCGACGTAGTTTTTTGTTTGTTCACAAACACGGGCATTGTGAGTGACTACGCGTTTTTACATAAAGAGAAGAACACTCATTGCCAAAATAATTAAAAGCGTTTCTCTTGCCTTGTGCATACATTTTTCATTGTATATAAATAATTAATTAGCTTCTTATATGCTGTTAAATTTCATATTATTCGAGCATAATTGTTAAATTGGACCTTTTTGTGCTTTACACAAAAATAAACATGCACCGTTATGCAAATTTTGTGAAAGGTGCGAACCGAGCGAGCTTGCTGTTCGTAATCCATCATAATATATATACACATGTACCTACCAACCATATACGATATAGGTAACGATAAGTATAGTATAAACTGATACAATTTTTAGAAATTGTATACGGTCACTTAAGTTAAGTCAGTTATATAACAATTTCGACAGAGGTGATTAATTATTAAGAAAAAAGTTTTTTACATATTAATTAACACCTGACACATAATGTACGTGACGTGCACCAAAACCAAGACGCAGAACGGTAGGCATGTTCTATATTACACAACTGTAGCGAAATTCTTAATATGCGGGATAACGGTTTGTTGATTAGATTAAATTTTTATTACTTTCTTTGAAACCATAGTCGTAGATTTCAATAATGGGTCAAACGGCGTGACCAAAGCAAAACTGACAATATGTATTTAGTTAGGTACATATGAAACACATGAACAGTTTGTTCTCATTGTGGCAATTTTAAGATGTCGGGAAAAAATGAAGATATGTAAATCAAAAAGTAAGTTGTATACAATTTACGAACAATGATATTTTCGTAAGTATTCATAAAACGTCATATTACGATATATTGAAGCGTTACACGTAATTGACCGTTCAAGAAATAGAATTTGCTGGTGAGAACCCGTTCTCACACACAACTCCACAAATTTTTAGAAATTTTTTGGAATTTTCTCGTAATCTAGGTACAGTGAATAATAAAAGAAAAGGTTTAGGCGAAACTGATTTAATGTTAACAGAGCTACCTATCCTATGACACATACTTATGATAGATTCTAAATACCTATGAAATTCATGGCAAAGGAGAAACCAGGTGAGATGTAAATTTAAAAATCAGTTACAATTACGAACTCAGTCCGGAGTCGAACTGGGCTCACTCCGTAATAGATCTCATAATAAGTTTGATAAACAGCAACGCTCAGTCTTTCCTTCCATCTTATATCTATCTACATTAAATTAAATTTAATACAATTTTTCCCTATGACATTTTACATTCAATTGTGAAAAACTGGTGAGTACTTTACTCCTGAGAAAATTTAACACTTTCTCTTTTGCAACCAGCCTGTATATTAAATATATATTATATATTCTATATTTTGACTATGGATCTAGCGTTTTAGAATATCGAAACCTCTTTAAGAGCATGAGTTTTTCTTGAGAATTGAAAATGTTGATCCATTATATAGGTATCGAGTCACATTTGGTGACACATTGTATTGGTATCCATTTATAGGTACCTATATACAGGATTAGCCAATTACCGGAACACCTAAAAAATTCTCCAACCGTAATAAATTTCAGAAACATGTTGAAGCAAAAATTATTTGGTTTTAAACAAATTATCATTTAAATATATTTTCAATATATAGGGTGCTCATTTTTATAGAGAATTTGGTAACCTTTCCTTTTTTTAAAAGAACAGACTATACATTATTATTTTTTTCTAGGATTATATTTTTATAAAAAGTATTATTTTAACCGAAAATTGCAAAATTTCTCCAATTGCAAATAGATTTAAAAAAATATATGATTTTTTTTGGGTATAAATTACCTCTCGTTTAAATATAGTTTTAATACACAGTGTGTTCATTTTAATAGGGAAATTTGCAAATGTTCCCATTTTAATTCTAAGATCTTTTTGTAGAAATAATTCTTTTTTAAATGCATTCATTTTTTACCCGTTTGGTTAAAATAAGAATTAATCTTAGCATTAAAAAATATAAAATACAGGGTTTTCAGTTAGAAAAGAAAAAGGTTTGCAAATTTCCATAATAAATAAACACCATGTATATTGAAAATATATTTGCACGAGAGGTTGATTAATCCCTAAAAATTTTTATTACAATAATTTTCTGATTTTTTTCCAGTTGTAATTTCCGGTAATTTTGATCATTTTTGGTTAATAGCTTATAATTAAAAAATTATGAATAAAAAAAGCATTCTTATAAAAAACTATTATTATTAATATTAGAATTAAAAAAAATAATAATATATAGGATGATCTATTTAAAAACAGGAAATGTTACCACAATGCTATAATAAATTATAGCTTTTTTAAAGCCAAACAACTTTTGTTTGAACAATTTGAAATTGAAATTTTTTACGGTTGGAAAAGTATTTTGGTGTTCCGGTAATCCTGTATAATAAATTAATAAGTAACGCTAATCTTTTACAAACTCATTTTTATGGACCTTTTTAAATTGATAAATACGGTATGGTCTTTAACGAACGTCAAATTATAATCAAGCGTTACGTAGCGAATAGTTGCAATACGCTTTTTGTTTTGTACATTCTTATATATTCTAAAATGAACATAATGTGGATGCGTCCGATCCTACTAAGTGTTTTCTTGCCTTAAGCCTGTTCGGCTATGTTATTTATTTAGCATCTAAACTCCGCAGCGGACACCTATCATCATACTACAAACGCTATGTAAGAAATGTTTAACTAACGACCTAGACAAACGATACACCAGCAATTATTTAGAAAATGATCTCATTTGCATTAGCGGCAGGATTAATAATGGAACTTAATTACACCTTTACAGACTTGGATACTTATTTTTTACATTGTAGGAGCAAAACCTCCAGGCTGGACCTCAGGCACCATGCGAATTTCATTATATGGCAGTCGGTATCGCTGTCCGCATCTTAAAAACATTTCAAAATATATGTCGGCCACCACACCCGTTGAAAATTATTTTAGATCTAACCGGAGCACTTGATATCGGCTCGAGTAGTGAAAGTACACGTGAAGTCATTCAGAAAGGTTCAGGCACTCGGCTGAAAGGTAAAGGCTAAAGTTAACAACAATGGGACCGCGGTCTGTCGCTCGATTAGTCATTTTCTGTGGGCAAACGCAGAAATCGGCGGAGTCGTGTTGAATTTCAGAGCATTCTCAAATTGGAATTGCTACCATAGACCATTCATTCTACACCGGATATAACTTAACTTAAGGCGCGGAACTCTTGCCGAAAACTTGGCGAAATCTATCGCTGTCATGTTTTTTTGTCGGTTGTGTTGGCTTCCTTTAACCTACGCACAGTAGATCACATTCATCTGGCCCAAGAATTCAACCCACGAGACGAATTTTGTCGGGTTTTGGAAGGTTCAACCCTTGTTTGGTTTTATAGAATTGCATGATTTTTGTAACTAAGAAGGTGATTCAATGTAAAATGTCTTTTCTTTTTCTCATGTAATTACGGTGAACTTTGACTCCCACCGTTGGTCTTTTGACGTGACGCAACAATTTCACAAAAACAACGTGTTGGTGTGTATCTGCCATATGTGCGCAATAACTATGGTGCACTATCGAGGTTGGTGATCATAATGAATAGGAGAAACCATAGGAGATTGTGACAACCAACTGCTTACCACTTTTTTCAATTGGCACTATTTCCCTGCTTTCAATAAGAGCGTTTTGGTCTGTTCATCTCACATTTTATTTTTGTAGTACCTATCACAAGAAAGTAGAAAATGTCTATAAAAAGAATTGCTTCCGATATTCTTCCTTTTGGTTAATCTATGCTTCGCAGTCACGAACATTCAATAGTATTGCAAATATCAGCCACTAGCTTAATTAACGAAAAACGAAAAAAACATTGGGCTAGATTTGCAAAAATAGCATATTTTTAAAAATTCATTATATTTTTCCGTCCGGTATGTAGTAACAGTGTTACAATATTCCATTCATCTTTACGTGCTGTTTTCTAGATGCACTTTACCAAAAACAATATTGTTTTATTTTTTGAAGTAATAGATAAAAGGCACGCAGCTATACACACAACGAAACATTATCTCTATTAAAAGCAAACTTGGTAATACAAAACAACGGTTGTCTTATATATACGCAGGAATATATATATATATATGGTTTATTGAAAACAAAAAAAAAATTGTTTTGAGCGGTTGTCATACTTTGAGATTGTACAATTTTAAATGGGTATTACGCTTATTTAACTTAAGAATTTCTTGTTTTAAATCAATGGGTGGATTAAAAAGAGTGTTTACTTTTACTTTACCATTTATGAGCTTTTACTTCATAGTATTTGGTGGAGTATAATCTATTACATAAAGTAAATACTTCAATGGGTAGTTTTTACTTATGTTAGAAGTATAACCTAGTAGTAAATGCTACAACATATTTACAGGAACAACATTGTGAATTTTGGAATTGCGCCACACTCTGCTGTCATGTACGCTTCTTGGCGATGATGCATCCACAAACGTGAAAATTCCTTTAGAATTGCGTGCAACTTGAACATTAACGCTACAAAATCCTTTGCGGTTGAAATATTCTTCTCCATAAACTTTTGGTTTCATTATTCTGATATGGGTACAATCTATAGCTCCTATTGCTCCAGATATCATCCAACCCTCTTTAGCTAATTCAATTTTGAGAGCATTTTGAGGAAAAGAAATCCAAACATTTTTCTTCAACACTATTTTTTATGAAACTTCACTAATTATTTTTGAAACAGTTATTTAAAATGTTGAATGGGTGGTTCGGCAGGAGATGGTGCCTTATGTTATAAAGTTGTCTAAAATAATTGACCTAAATAACGAAATATTGTTCTCTACAGTTCCTCCCCATGCATTCTACAATCATATATTTCCCTCCTTGTCCTAAATTCATAAAAACAGCCATTTGTTACACTTTTTCAATTGAAGTAATAGATGTGAAGTTGTGGTAGAGTAAATACTAGACAACAGTAGTAATTACTCTAGTATTTACTTCTATATACCGAAGTATATCCTAGTACTTACTTTAGGCTTACTTCAAAAGTAACGTAGAGGAAATGCTATAATTTTTAGTATTTACTTGAAGTAAAACCTACAACATGAAGGATTTACTTGAAGTAAAAGTAAGTACTTTTTTTAATCATACCACTCGGTTGGGTAGTTAGATCACATTCTTCGATTAACATTCACCTACCTCTTTTAAATATGGATATGTTATTATAAAAGCATTATAATTTTACATGGAATGCAATTAACGCATCCAAAAAGAATATCACTGATTCTGCATAGACATGTATGCGGTTATATACGCTCTAGGAGACCTCTCTTACGACTAGAAACTAAAGCGCCATCTATCGGCATCCGTCATATTATTTTCAAAACAACGACTTTCTTAAATCAAAACAATCGTTTTCGTAAAGCAAGTATTTAGGTTGTTTTATATTAAAACAATATTCCTATTATAAGTATGAGTTGTCTTAAAACAAACAAATTATGTTAAGAATGTCCTTTTCTTAACATTAGACATTATTTCTCTGTGTGTGTATCTGATTAAATTGTTATCTTATTGTACTGAAAACAAATGTTTAAAATATTTTTACCAGTCCGCCTAATATTAAATATTAAGTAAGTACCTATTGGGTTGAGAAATTATGACAGTTTTTTTTTCATATCTTTTTCCTGTGTAAAATAGTGTTAAATCTATAACTATAATCCTTCCTTCATTACCCCTCTGTATAAAATACGTAAAAAACAACACGGGATAAACAGTATAAGAATGAAAACAAAAGTAAAAGGACTAGGTACACGTCAGAGATCTATGTCTTACCCGCATATTACAGCTATTTGGTATGGAAAACCGCATGTGAAAAGTGAAGTTTAATTAGCAGACGCCATCTGCCATCTGATGGCGTAAACGACCATTAAAACGTATATTAAGGGAAATTGTCAATAAACTACAACCAGAATGAGGAGTTTTCCTTTCACACTGCATATCCACAATATTTATTTAAATGCAAATATTACACAACGTACTACCTATTAAATAAATCTATCCGTCGATGTAGAATTTAGATATTTTCAAAAACAAGAACTCTAATAATTATAAAATACCTACCATAAATAACCCAAATAGCTAATTATTTTCTTTTGTTTTAGGTAAGAGAGTTAACCAGACTTAAATTGCAACTGATCATCATATCTTCTGTGAGTATATTACGTTTATGTAGATTATGTACACCATTAAGAATCGAATTTGAATAAACTGATTATTATTCTTATATTATGGGCTGTTTTTTGTTATCACATGAAGTTGGCTTGGCCTAGTAGGTACTACTATTGGCCTTTTGCCCATACTTGTATACTTGTCAGTGTAATAAATTCAACAAGAATAGGTACATAGAAACTTTTTAACATTCTATTTCTATATTATTTACTTGAAAGTTATTAAGTTACCAAAAATTAGCACCTAGAGGGTTTTCTACACGATTCCAAAGCTTCATGTTCCTACGAGAAATCGTCAATGAATTCTGTCTATTATTATATTATCCACCTTAATAGAAAATAGTACTCTAGACATTATTATTAACTTCTATGTCTGCCCCATGGCAAGTAACTATTCCACCTATATAATTATAACAAATCTGATATGTATATATTAAAGTAAAAGTATACCTCCATTAATTTAATGAATCTCTCCTACCCGTGTGGCATTTGTCCGTTAAAAATCAGAAAACCTTTATGGTACACTATAGAAACCGGAACGCCATTACCAGAATTTTGTCCATTTTCACCTACATAATTGATCAGCCTCCAGCATTAGAGCGGTGCTTTTCTTCCACTTTAATCCAACCAAATTTGGATTTTAATAACATGGCCATTAAGATACAGGATGTGACCACTAACAATACACAATAAAACTGTTAGCTGTTTGTATTTAAAAATTTCACATTTCTTAGTATGAATTGGGAATGCATGAAATAGTTAAAAAATGTTATAAATTAGAATACACTCTAATGATTTACGCAAACGTCAATAAGACAGGCGTAAGAATGGCAATTTTACGTCGCATAGTAGCCTGAAAAATAAAATAACGAAACCAAACCGCCTGTGAAACTCGATTACGCTCAGCGGTCGATTTCTAAATATTGCACTTTTTACTGTTGTCGTCCCGTAATGATCTGAGAATATGAAGAAAAAAATTGAGGCACGGTACGGCACACAATCGAGTTTACCCAATTTCACCGATTTCCCAGCAATACCCTTAATTCACCTTCGCAATAACGTATAATTAATCATTGTGCGCTCCAACGGAAAAAAAATCTTAATTACCGTTATTCCATTAAGATTGAAAGAAGTTTCGTTACGATACATTTTTTTACTGAATTCTTTTCATTCTGTATCTTGTTGGAAATATCTGAAATCACGCTATCTTTCGGCATCCCAAGTCCCAACAAGACAGAATTGTTTTAATTTTGTCGTCTATTATAATAACAGAAGCATTAAAATAAAACGCATTGGCTTCGTTCCCTTGTTTATTAATTTATACCCTTCTGGAATATCACTATTACTTTTAGTAAATTAGTAATTTATTATAATTAAGTAAATTGCGTCCAGTTCATTCTTAAAATACCATAAATACCAGAAACGAAAATGAAATTAAAACTTATGAATATAATCAGTTCACTTTCTCTGAATGTTGCTTGTTTCAAAAATTTGTGACGAATTATTAAAAAAGAAAGTTATGTCGCAATACGTAATATCTAATAATAATAATATGTTCTGTATCAGACGAACCATAATTTATTACTTGATTAGCATATTCGCGGCTGGAGCTTTGAGAAGGTGAACCAAATTAACAATTCGGAACCACATAGTCTCATATCTTTTGTTCGCCTAAGTACACAAAGGAGGAATTTCTAGAGGTAATATGCTTCGTAATATGCCGGTAGGTGGTCTTGAATTTTGCGCAACCCGACAGATTAATATCAATAAAATAGCGTTATGCTAGTAAAACCCACCTCATAAAAAGCTCCTTTAAAATTCTTCAGTATGTACAAATATTTAATGTAGGAAATTGATCAATGCGCGGGATAACCTTACCTCTACCTTGTAGACGATTACAAGGTTTCGCATAACAATTGCCACAAAACTGATGACTTTTCAACAACTTTAAAAGTCATCTATATCAACAACAATAGAGCCGAACAGTGTTCTATTTATAATATTCAATATCTGCACGATTTTCTGATAAATCACTTCATCTACCCAATAGGTTTTTACATAACAAATCGAGGAATGCATATGTTCGTCGCCCACAATTTTCAAAATAGGTAACAGGACAAGGATGTTGCGTATTAAGGATAATGGTTAAATATGAGTAATATTTCATTATTAATTATGCTAGTAATGCAACAACATGACAGCGCGCATTATGTCTACGAAAACAATTACAACTTTCGCGTTTGCGTTTTTTTGTAATTGTTGAAACAATGAGTGTTGTGAGTGTCTGTGAGTTCCTTGTATTATTGAACATCTTGCGCAATTGACTTATTTTTACAAGGCAGGAGGCAATAAAAGTATGAGGATATGCAAAGCATGTTGATAAATGTTCATTTCCAAGGGTTTTATCCGTTGTATAAATAGTACCGTTTTGATTTGCATGGTAATCTTGTGATATATGACATTGTTTCTTATTAATGGTAATGTGCTGCTATTCTTGGCCACATTTTATATTAGGATTTATTTATCCGGTCATGACCCATTGTATAAGTATTTCCTTATGTAATAATTATTCGTGTGGGTAGTACTCTCAGTCATTTATTATTATTAATATTATGATATTGTTATTATTTATTTACCTACTTTAGCTAATGGCAATTTTGCTGACCAGATCTAAACGTAAACCGACCAAAAACCAAAATGTCAAAAACACGATACCCTCGTCATTATAATTTTACTTGATATAATTGTATAAGTAGGCACAAATCAAAGCATGAACATGAACAGCTATGAAGAAATAAGCCTAGGAGACAACTACATAGCTGTTAAATGTTACGCTTTCATTTCAGCGTACTTAGAGAATTCTATTATCAGATTTACGAGAAAGTTACGCCAATTAAATAATTAAAGATACAAGTAATAATAATGTAAGTACAATGGTATACAATTTTGAATTTTAAAATTGGAAATAATAAAATAATTGAGAACTGTAAACTGTTACAATTGTGTGTTCTACGCCATTACACAAAGTGGTTTTTAACTATTTAAAGTTAAAGTGTACGGTTCAGTCTTTCATTTCAACCTACATAGAGAATTGTACCGCGTTGTTTTATTTTTTTGAATAATATCAAAAAGTTGATTAGTATAAAAAATGCTAAATCGAAAGCGTGCGTCAGATTCTCATATTAATGAACTAATAAATACCACTCCATACACTGGCGCTGCACAACATATTGATGTGACTACCGGTAGTTTGATAGTACTGCCGTTAGTTTGATACTAGGTACATTTTAATCTCTTTTCAACGGTATAAAAATTTTATAATGTATCAGATAATTTTCAAAAAAAATTTACTTTAAAACTCTAATAATGGTTACAATAATCGAAGTAATCTTGTTGTTCAGCACTAGGAGTTAGTCGCCTTAGTTACTTTTTTTGAACAGAATCCCCATATAAATTAACGATCATAGAATTGAAATTCGATTCTACTGCAATGGCGTTGTTTTATAAAAAAAATTAACAAGAAAAGCTTTGACTTGTACGTTTCATTCCGTTAATTGTGTGTCCACTTGTTACGAATAAAAAAAATCAAATTTAAAAAATGAGAACAAAAACTTATTTAAATTTTATTTACAAAATGACAATATGTTGGATCACAGGTGTTAAAATTGTCGACCTTGTGCCGCTTGACAACTTCTAAGACGTTTATAAAATGCATCCACGACATTTTGGAGTTGTTCGGCAGTTATTTGTTGACGCTCGTGTTGTATTTTCTGTTGAAGGTGTTCCAAATTGTCGGGACGATCTTTATAAACTTTATTTTTTAAATGACCCCACAGAAAATAATCAAGATCTGGTGATCTAGCTGGCAACCCCAATCCACGTCCCAATAAATGTAGCGGCCAAATAATTACGCACATTAGCGGCACAGTGCGGTTGGGCACCATCTTGCTGGAACCAAATTAATTCATTTGCCTGTTCTGGATTGTTGTTATTCGGAAACATTCTCCGTAACTGGTAATTAAAAAAGAATGGTCCAACAATTTGAGTGCCAACAACTCCTGCCCACACATTTATTTTTTTGGGGTACTGTGTATGCCCCTCTACCGTCCAATGCGGATTTTCTCTAGCCCAATATCGACAATTATGTCGACTCACCAAACCGCACAACGAGAGTGTTGCTTCGTCCGAAAACACTATCCGATTGGCGAACATAGGATCTTGGGTGCAAATGTTCCTCATGCTTTCACAAATTTCCAGTCTGTGGTCAGTGTCGGTTTCGGCAATCTGATGAATAAGTTGAACTTTGTAAGGATGAAATATTTCTACTGTTAATACATTTAAAACGGATGTATGACTGATGTCATGGTCTAAGGCCAATCCACGGCTGCTTAAATGTGGATTTTCCTCAAGATCCAACAAAACATCCAGTTTTACTTCGTCCGTAACTATTTTCGGGCGTCCAGACCTGGTACATCGCGTACAGTTCCTTGTTCCCGAAATTTGATATCACTTCTGCATACCGTCGACTGGCTAATTCGTTGGTCTGGATATTTTTCTGCAAACAGATTGCACACTTCTGTATAGGTTCTAATTTTATCCCCGTAACCGATTATAATGAGAACTTCTATTCTCTGCTGCTCCGTTAATCGTGTCATTTTGTGACAGTTAGTAACAATCAGTAACAATAGGTTTGTTTTGGTTCGCAGTTCTAGAACTACTGCGCATGCGTATTTGCGTATTGGCGTTTTGGTTCCATCAGAACTGATTCTGAATTTTCGGTCCGATGTTTTGGTTAAATCAAGAATTCGTTCGGAATGGTTCTAGAACAGTTCTAGCAGTTCTTGCTCATCATCGAGTACCGATTCGGAACTATTAGTTCGAGCTTGCGCAGTTTAAACTTTAATCAGCTGTATTTGGTTTCAACGGTAATTCTTTTGCATCAAGATGGCTAATTCAAATGTATTAAAGGTAATAATACTTAAATACTTTTTTAAGAGATAATTTTTTTGTAATGCCGTTTTATTCATGCATGCTGTATTATACATAAATAATGAAGATCAATATGAAACGCAAGAAATTACTTATGAACTTGTAATTGCAAACCCCAATGAAAATGTAGAAAAAGTGCCGTAGGTGACAACTTCAGAAACTATTTTAGCCATTTTGTTATTTGAAAATAGAAGCCAACAAGAAATTGTATATTTGAATGAAAAGTTTTAACTTATTTTTATTACCTTACTATTACTACTGAATATACAGATATATAAATATAACTTGTAGTAATTTGTGACAGTTAACATAAGTTTCATTACAACAACAAAAAATAAATATTCTTAAATAAACAAAGCACATTTTGCTAATACTTTCTTAACATACGGACAATATTGACAATATTATTTATTAATTATTTTGCAGTTGCGTATATAGGTTAGGAACTGCTGTATGTCACTTTATGTGTCACCTAATATCCGCTAGATTGCACTAAAGTAAAATTAAAGTGTTTTGGTTTTGTTAAATTCGGAACCGTTCTGGAATTACTGTTTTCTGCGCATTAGTTCTGCGCAGTTCAATTACTAATTCTGAGTTCCGAACCAAAACAATGCAATATGTAACGTAACTATGGGAATGCATTATCAAGACATCAAGCACGCCGACTTGATTTAAGGATTGTTTTCTTAATTCTGGTGCGCCTTTAAAGTCCATTTTCATGAAAATTTTCTGATGTAACATAATGAAACTTTTATACCATTGCAAAGAGATTAAAAAATTTAAATACTGGTTACCATTTAAAAAAATATCGATAAGTCTTACAAATATTGATGAAAATCAATGAATTTCCGTATTCGCCATAATTTTAGTCGCTATACCCCTTCTACATTTTTTCGATAATTTAATTGTTAACGGAGTTATTATCGAGTTATTCCGTTACTTTATTTCGGCCCTGTATATAGCGTACTACAAAAGGTATCGTGCAGATTGTAACTTGAATTCCAATCAAAACAATGGTTTGAGGTTAGGTATGAATATATTTTTTATTAAAAGGACATCTACATATGTAATGAAAATGTTTAACTACATATTTTGTCAAATTAATAATATAGGTTAATTTTTGATCAACATATTATTAACCTATATCTACATATGTACTTTCTAAACTTATTTAATAGTTGTGGGTACAGAAATAGTAACACAACTTGAGGAAACCAACTGAACAGTTTTTGTTAATTCAAAAATGTAATTTGGTACACATGATTCTTAAACAGTTATATCTTGCTCGGTATTTATCAAATGGATCCATTGCAAGTATGGCCACTCTCATAAGCACATGTTTATTCATCTCCGCTTACTGTCTGTCTGCGGCCTAGGTCTCAACATTTTCGAGTTTTGAATCAATATTTTCCGATTTTAAAATAGTAACTAAGTAGTAAGTTTGTACACTATGAGGTTTATGATACACCAATGCGTCCAATATCCAATGATCAATGTGTGGCTATGGTTTCCTACAGTCCGTATACAGAGTTTTTATCGTAAATTAGTGCACAAACGAACACAGTGATTGCCAAAATGGACTTAGGGCTGGATACCACGAAACGGACAATACAGAAACAGAAACTGTTTTGTCCGTTAACGCCCAGGACTTACAACAGATGAGTTCAAAATAGATATGCAGACAACTCTCGCTAATTCGAATACATTTTTGCACACCCCATCCGGACAACGGAGTTGTTTGGAGAACACCTATTAAGTTTTCAGGTCTTTGTTAATGCCAATGTCATGATCCTTTGTAAATTTATATTTCTACATCGTTGTCCTGCTATAACGAAAACTTGAACCTTAATTGACGTGACCTTGATCTACTTTGATATCTGCTACATATGGTAGTATGCAGGTTAGCATACATACATCCCTTACTTATTGAAATATGAGTCTATGTAGAATATCTACAGGTAATCTATTTGATCGTATAAAAACGTATCTTTCAACAATCAACTATTGTAAAAGGAACACCACCCTGGATATTTATGATTTGAATTGTTTTCAGTTAAGTTGTAATATCTCTATCAGCAAAAAAAAATTAAATGACACACTCTATTTGCATTACCTATTCACGCAGTGACTTGAGAAATTACACGTTCCAAATTCAGCTTGATATAATTTGTCATTAACCAATTTATAGATATTATATAACAGAGAAATTGAACTAAGAGCTCTGACTAAAATAACGTAGTTGTTATATTACGGTATAATGTATTTCATAATTAAACTACTTCAGACTATTTTCGAACGTTGAGCGGTTAGATCTTCGATGTGGGTATGTATTACACTCTTGTTATTGAATATTGTTGATGACAGATGATAAATAATTCCGCTAAAGACTATCAATCATCGGTAGCAAATGTGAGAGCCCAATTTATCAACTCGACTAAACCATCGTGTTCGGGCTTTCCATTTCTTCTGTCTCGCAAAGCGCTACCAGTAAACGGATTCAAATATATCTCGAGAATGACTAAGCACTTAGGAGTGTCTCATTTTCCCCTTTATCCGTGAATTAATCGCCGGTAATTGTTGCTAACACCAACCGGAAACAGGATAATACACCAGCCGAAAGGAAATCAATGTCAGACGCAAATCGCGTTAAGTCCACGGTCAGCACACTTGATGTTTTTTTTTAACTTCTTTTTGTTGTCGGTCGATTATCTAGAGGAAACGGTGCAATACTATTTTTATTAGGAATCATTTAGGAACTTTCGGAATATGCGACCGCAAAAAGATTTCGCTCGTTTATAATTGCGTTGCTAATGGCGGATATTTCGAAATGTTGGTTTTTTGAATGATTCGGTCGATAAGATTTTTATTATAAAACAGATTTACGTTCTAGATTAATTCGGACCACACAAGATACAATCTAATTACAAATCTGAATATATTGGATATTATGGCGTTTCCAGAAATGTTTTCTTTTTAGAAGAATTTACCTCCAACTTTACTGTGAATATAAATTTATTTCTATGAGCATTACCACAATTATTCAATTAATAAAAATAATTAATCAACTTTAACAGAATATGAACATGGAAATTGTAAATAGGCGTAGTAAATAATCTTTGCATATTTTAGTACTGATTTTCTCGTAAGGTAGAGGAGTCAATTAACAATATCTGTTGCCCATATTTCCCCATATTCAAATTCCAGAAAAAAGGTCATAACTGAATCATCAACAATTAGGCATATAAATTTGTTGTAGTAAAACAAAATACAACAGTTTAAATTAAAAAAAAATAACGATCCCGTTCATGGTCGGCAAACTTAAAATAGTTTGAGTTTTAATTGCAATGTTCCCATTAAAACACTTAATTACTACTTTAATGTGAATAAATTTGACGCTGTCAAATAGATCAGCTAAACATTTTAAAATTATAATTACATTTTCTTTTGAAACTTTTAGGTCATTTTGTTAGTTTGATCTGTAATTTTAGACCGAACTAATTCCTATGACAAGTCCGTTCAACTAATTATGCACTGTAAGTAAGTTATTACTGTTCTTTTAAAATGTTGAACGTGAGGTTGCGTACACAGCGCGCACAGTGCACGGTATCTCATTATACTCATTATGGTTGTATAATATGTTGATATGTTGAATTATGCATTGTTTCAAATTCATATTTACTGCAAATTCAATTCTATTTATTATGTTTTTAAAAAGATGAATGTGTGAACAGTTTTCTTTTTTATACTACTAATGAAAACGTTAGTGCCCATGTGTAAGAAAAACTATAGGTTTGATGTAGTTTGATACTGTTTATCATATGGTGACGTAACTCCATTTTGATGTAGTTTGATACTGTTTATCATATGGTGACGTAACTCCATAACGGCTGTCCAAATTATTTCTATTCACTTCTTACATCCTGGGTTTACGTCACGTGGCAACCCCAGCTCATGGTCCTTGCAATTAAACTACAATCTTAAGGGCCAGTAGGAACCGCTTAGTTATCTAATAAAGCCTTCATTAGTGCATGGCCAGTGGCGTAGCTTCATATTCAGCGCCCTGGAGCAGTCAGAGGTCTGGCATTGTTGAACAAATTATTTAATGTATACCACTTTCATTAGCAATTTTTCAATTCCAGATTGAACCAAAAACGGAGTTTATATGTATATACAAAATCCTTGAGAAACTTCGTTAGGGTTTTATGACAATAAAAAACAATAAGTCAGTAGCTAGCTGTTTTCGATTTCTAACAAATTAAAACAACCCAAATGTGGTCACATGTGCTTCACAAGTCTTTTATATAAATACCGGCACCGTATTTTGTGGAATTTTTCTAAAACTGGTTGGTTCCAGTCTACAAATAACGTTATACGTGCTTTTGACGTGTTTTCAGACGCATAACTTGAAAATGCCAACCCGTACAACCCGTACCCTCAGGATGTACACCATTTTATGTAGAGAATTAAAAGATCTAAAAATTTCCTAAAAAGACCATTGTTGTCCGATCAACAAAAAAATCCAAGCCGGTCATCTATGACCGTGAATATCTCGCAGGTCAGACACGATATCGATTTGTTTAATTTCACTGGGCTTAGACGTGATATTATATTATTCTTATTTTTTGAGTGTGCTGTAATGTAAATATTCAAATCTTATGGTCTATAATTTCTTATTTTTTTTATTTTTTGTAATTATTAATCCGAACATTTTAAAAATTCTAAAATACAGTTACAACCGCAATATACAAACGCAATGAAATTAAATTGCCTTTAAAATAACAACACTTACCAAGTTTAAAAATAAAAAAAAACACTAATTTCGTAAAATAATAGCCGTCATTTAAAGTGAACAATATACTACAATAGTAAACTCAATAAGTAAATAAATATTAAGTGCGCTTGCTTAAGAAAACAAACATTTACAAGTCAAATGTACATAGAAACAGAGTTATGTATGTATAAACACAACGGACCAATCTATAAATCTAATTTATGATAATTAAGTTAAGGTCACAAAACATTTAGGTCCTTAGAATTTTATTTAGAAATTTTGGCCATTTTGACACAAATGTTTTTTTATATCTCTTCGAATTTTGCGCCCCTGTACTCATGCGCCTGCAGCAGTTTGCTCCCACTGCTCCCCGTAGCTACGCCCCTGTGCATGACTCACGGACTCACGTAAAAAGTTCCGCAATTACTCCACAATGGACAAATTCATCAACACTTATGTTTTAATTTACATGGAACAATTGCGCCGCTGCGAAATCTGTCCACGGCGTCTGTCAACACAGGCATATAATAATAATCGCTCCATAATGAACGCCGTGCAATATCTCGTGCATACCGTTCGACGTGCAATAAATCTTCGACCAACGTCCTTGACGGTGCGTGCGAAGCTGGTACACTCACACGATAATTTGTGACTTACCGTCACAACGCGATCCAATCACCCCGGATCCCGTTATGTAAAGAAAAATCGTCTTAAAGTAGGACAAATCTATGAAAATCTACGCGAATAAATTTTCGGGGATAGGAAGGTGACATATTGTATAACGTGAGAAACACGCTCTTACTTGTGATGCCGTTCAGCAGTATTTGGTAAAATCAGCTATGTATATAGAAAAATCCAGCTACGTTGGAATTTTCCAGTTTCCGCTTTTTTTTCTAATTTGACTATTTGTGGCTAATAACGTATACAATGCTCCATGTTCCATGTAAAATCAACTAAAAAAGCGAATGATAATTAACCCAGGTGAAGAAATTTTTTTTTTTAAACACCTCCGCCTTGATTTGAACTAGGAACCCTCCAGGATTTCTCCTGGTGGTTCAAATCCAGGCGGAGGTGCTTTTTCCAAAAATGATCCTCACCTGGGTTAATTATCATTCGCTTCTTTAGTTGATTCTACAGTACTGACGAGTTTACGTAATAACAATTTTCCCTTGAACTTCCATGTAAAGTGTTGATATTTTAGGAGGTGGTAGTTGAAGATCAATACTTTGTTTACTTATAAAGTAATTACACATAACACAAAACATCATGTAAAGAGGGTGAGTAAAGAGTTTCGGAGATATAACCATAAATGTATCGGGCAATTAATAATAATGATGTCAGCTGTGCATAAAATCGGTATGGTGGGAGCCAAGATCTAAGTTTCAAACAAAACCCAAGAAAGTGTTATGTCGATATTACTAGTTGACGTTTCTGGTTGTATCTCAGAACTGAGTGAGTGAGCAGAAAAGACATATCATTTAAGAGGGGCGTTTATGCTAGTGAGATCGACATCGGCTTTGAGTCTGTAGTACGTCCAGGATGTGGTTCCATCTAACAGTGAAGCGTTGCACTCATGTGCTTGTGTATAAACAAACATACTTACTTAATTTGTGCAGCCGATAGGCAGCTACTGTAGTTGTTGTCAACTGTTAGTTATTATTGATCTGGGCTCAGCGATGACAGTTCGTAGTAATTCGACACAATTGCATAAAAAGCAGATCAACTTGACAACGGCTGGCTCAATTTTAACCCTAGAATACCAGACATTCGTAAAATTGTTTAAATGTTTAAATCTGGTATTAACGCAATATCAAAGTAGTCCAATATTCTAGGGTTAAAGAGCTATGTCATCAAATGCCACCCATAATTTAGTTCCTGTTCCGGGATTACTGTGTCAAAAATCAGGTTCTTTTCTCTAATTAAGTTCATGATTGAAGTAAGCGCGGATGAATCCTATATGTATCCCGGAACAATGCCCTATGTTTACACATTCCTACAGTACCTTACTTTTATACATCAGAGCAATAATTTCGACTCCTATCTGCTTTTTATGCGCCCGTGTTTTGCATGTAAGTTGTATATGGATAAATGCCCCTCTTAACTAGTACGTCTGAACATAGGAGAGGTTATTTGGATTTTAAAAGTGGGAGAAACTCTTACTTGAAATAGAAGCATTTCTCTCCAACTACCATTTCCTAAAATGTTGACATTTCCTCCTCAAATACCCTGTACATTTGTACACTTCTTCAAACTGGTACTCCTTACTCCTTGCTAATATTGCTAAAACTCCCAAATACCAAACATTACACACAGAGGCGTACCTAGAGTAAATGTCACCTATGGCAAACACCGATTTGCGACCCTCTCCGATGACAGTTTGCTTACGTTTTATTTCTAAAAAAGTATTATAAAATTGGGCAAAAAAGCACACAAATTAAATCTATTAACACTCTATTACAAATGTATCTTTTTTTGCATTAGCTGGCGCAAATTGTTTAATTATGCAGATTATCTAAGTCAATTTCTTCGATCATTTTTGTTCTATGCAAGATCACATTATAGACTTTGGTCCAGCGAGGCTCTCAAAAATGAGTATCAATTTTCATTTGCTAAATGATTTTTCGCAACTGGCAATAGCTACCGCGATTCTCAGCAATATGACGGCTTGCACGTCTTGTTAACAGCGTTCTAAAATCCAAAATTTGTTCATATAATTCTTGCCATCCACATGATAACTGTAGGTTTCTCCAAATTTTACATAATGTTCTTAAAAGTAGCTCATTTCAAAAACAAATCCAAGTTTTCATCGATTTCTTGTAAAGGAATATTTCTACTTTCTAATTGCATAGACGGTCGGCAGTCCGTTTTATATCTTCTTTAGCTAATAAACCAGCATCTCTCGATGTCACGGCATCCATTCTTTTCATTCTTCTTTGACGTCTTTCAAATTCTATATCAGATTCATTGCATATTTGAATTCCTTCTGTCAGTGAGTCACTAACTAACACTTCCCTTCCATCATGAAAATAAATTTGAAAAGCTTTTAAATCTAACGCTGCATTATTAAGCTCATTTTATGATCCTGCAACCTCATTTGAAGGCGGTTAATACGAATGTGGTGTCTGCAGCCATAACAGCAGCATTATCATAGCACTGTAACCGGCAATTATGTAAATTCATGTTGTCTTTCTCTAACTGCTTTAATATTTCTTGAAGTAAGCGTGCAGCGTCTTTATCGCTTAATGGTATAAAACCGAGAAATGAGTCTTTAATCTGAGCAGTTTTTTTTCTCAAAACTTATGTGAATATATCTTACTACCTCAGACATTTGTTCAGACACAGCATCAAGTCAGTGTCTTTTCAAGATATCACACCACTTCTGACTTTCCCTTTGAATTTTTTTTACATACTACAATATTTTCAGTTTGGTATTTATACGTTAGGCGCTTTTTCGCGCCCCCTATAGTTGGCGCCCATGGCACGTACCATTCCTGCCATACCCCAGTTACGCCACTGATTACACACTATCCATGTATTGCATTATGATTAGCACTTTCCGCAGTTTTTCCTTATCTTAACTTAACTCTCGAGCTTACTTAGGGGTCTGGTGTATAACTTACCACCACAATTCAGCCCACTGCCGACTGGCCGTTTTGAAAAATCAAAATAATTCACCTTATTGTGTTGTCTCGTGATGTGGAACAATCGAAAGTGATTTTTACCGACACGCCATCTAGTGGGTGGGGCCACTAATAATGCTCGCCGCGCTCTGGTACTTAACGATTGATTGCAATTTATCGAGACAAACGGCTCTTTCACTGTTTATGTTAATTTATTTGTGTGTGTGTCTATTAATGCCGTGAATTGTCTGATCCTAGTCACCTTGGACGCGTTTAGTGTCCGACGTTGCCTTGCCGTGACGGAATGGTAAATATAAATGACCCACTGTTATTATAAATGACATTGTTGTTATCGCAAAAGAAAGGAGCCTGAATTGAACTAGAGATCTTGGGTTTTCGATAATTTATTTTTTCATTGATGTCGTTTTTTCCGCTAGCCGGGAGCTATATAGAACCGACGGAATGTTAGTTTCAAGAAATTATTTTTATATGAACGACAGTTGCACTTGATTGAAATCAATCACGTTCCAAGGCGATATCTAGAGGTTTCCGCTCTAGAATTTATAATTATATCTAAAAATAGATTTTATAGTTTGATTATTTACTTAGTAACTGACCGGCTGTATCAGGACAAACCCCTTTCTGGATTGGTGTCTTCATGGGTCAAATCACCACAATGTGCTGCCGCTATATAAAGCTACGAACATAGTGGAGAGTAGATGATAACTTACGCAAGAATACGACACGCTTGACAAAAAATGGGAGGAAGGACCGCTATCCTCGCCGACTTTCCACTGTGTACGTAGCTTAACTGTTTGAGAACGCCAATGCCCTTGTCGAGCTTATGTAGTCCGTACTTCGCAAAACGGTCTTATGCCACTTATAACTACATCAGTTTGCCAATTTTCAGGATAATTTAGCGTTTTGAAGATGCTTGTTCCTATATCGTGTTTGGCCAGTCCAGGGGGCGGTAGACCCATCGTGGATAAAGGGGGGCGATATAAGGATAGATATAAGGTAAAAATAAATCAAAATTTGTAGTGTTGCTACTACAACACGATCGTGCAATTCTAAATTGGATATAGAGATTCCGTGATGAGATTATAAATGGTAGGAACAATGATAATGGTGACAATAAATTAACACTTGCACGCTTTATCCCAATATCGTCGACTGGCATAGCTTAGAAAAGTAATGTTTTTCAATCGTCATGTTATGGTAATTTCCGACTTCGTGTTTAGTTTGTTTATACTTGTTGGACATTGGCACGTACAAAAAGGTGGCGGCGCGGCGTTCCGTTAGTGTTCTGTGTCGCCGAGCGGCGGTTGCTCTTTGTGGTATATTTTGCGCCTCATAACTATGGATTAATCTTTTCGACTCCTTTTTAAGGAGAACAAAACATTAGCAATGTACCAAACCTTTCTCCAATGAAGCTATGAAGCGTTCTAGATTACGAGGACATTTTATAAACATTCATGCTGAAGAGAAAGATAAGGATTTATCGTATTTTCAAGGAGTGAAAGAATAATTTTGATGATGATGCAGATTTTACTCGTTTGCTACTTCATACTGAAGTACGGTGGCTATCAATGGGTACCGGTTTAAATCGATTTTATTTTTTTTTACATTTTTCGAGACAGGGGATTAATAACGAGAAAACGTAATAAAATACAAAGCAGACAATGCCTATTTGACAGACATAATATAGTATATTATAATATAAGTTTTATAAGACAAAAATTGGCGCACGAGGAGCGAGGAGTGCCCAAATGGAACGAGTGCGCCAATGCGTCTTATAAAACGAGTGTTATATACTATTTTTTCTACTTTGCGATATTAATTTTACATATAATGTCAAGAATTGCGGTTGTCATCTTACAATCTAGAGTAATTTTTTTCCTCAACAGTTGGTAGTTGTAGTAAAATTTACAAACACGATTGAGACGAGCCAATAGCGATTGAGATGTCAGCCTTATATGACACTTAACGTCAATTTCATTAATCTTAGAAAACTAAAAGTTACTACAAGTTTGTGATCTAGTGTTTTCATAACGACACCGAAAGCGGTTTCATTGTGAGTTTATAACGAACGCAAAGTAGAAAAAAATCGAAGTCGCGTTTGTGTCCAAACTAACCCTATATAAATGAAGTATAGGTTGAGTGGAATTTGATCAGTTTGTCAATATATCAGCAATAGAAAAATGCCATGAAGACTTGCTGAGTTACTGTGAGCATTTGGAGGTACTCCACGAAGAGTCCCAACAACGGTTTGAGAATATTCGCCAACTGAAAATTCCGGATTGGATTTTGGACACTTTTACGAGTACAAAATCCGAGGAATCTTTACAACTACAAAAAGAGTTAAGAATGGGCACCAACAATTCTGGTTGCAAAAACAGATGGACGAACTTTATGTCAGATTGTCGTCAACTTTAACAAAATTTTAGTTGCAATTTCGTCATCATATTTAGTTGAACGAGGATTTAGTGCAGTAACAAATCTTTTGACCAAAAAACGAAATAGCATATACCACTGATCTAAGGATGTTGCCGACAAATCTAGCAAAACATGTCGACAAATTGGTGTCAACCATGTGTCAACACACCAGGCACATCATTCCCACTAGCATTATTTTCAATATTAACAGATCATTAATAATTATATTCGTGTTATATTAATTATTATCAGCGTATTGTAGTAAATGAAATTTAAAATTTTGACCCAAAGTGTTTTTTTTCTATGGTTCAAAAGGGAGAGAGATGTCTGGGAGGGCTGTTTCTGGAAAGATATACTTCCTCATCCGTCCGTGACCATGCTGCGCACTACAATGTCCAATACAACTGTCCACTACAACAGGCGGTGCGCACTTGAGCGCGCAGCTACAAAATTTTTCCGCTACCAAATATACATAGAATGTGTTTTGTGTTACACATTATCACGACATTTTCCATGATTTTATTCAACACATCAAGCCATATTGGCGATGATTATAATAGCCGAATAGAGTGAATAGTACGTACATTAGAACGCAAAATATTCTCGAAATGGGTTAATGTAAAAATTATACGTATTGACATGAGATTGACACACTCCGTATCTCTACATACCATGTACATAATAGCACAAAACGCAGGAGTGTCGTTAACCAATAAATTCTCAATCAGCAAAGGCGGGGTCTTTGGAGAACTAATTATAACATATTGAAAACTGATATTGGAAGTGACTCGAACGTTCAAGCTTTCGGTGAACAATGAGTCCAAACAAGATTAATAACGCCCCGTCATATTATTATATATTACGTGACACAAGCGGGCGTATATTGAGCAAGCATGGAAAAAGTTCTTTGAATTTAACAGTGTTGCGGCGGACGAAGGTCATGGCTTGCGTGAATGCCTCCGTTAAAAAATTGTCCTTGCGACAATTTTTGATATTAGAGAGGCACATTTTTGCCCGGGTTGTGTTCGATTATTGTGCGCACATTCTATGCGAAGGTTACTGTAATTGAAGTATGGTGTATGTCGGAGTTGAATTGCATTTGCATTTGTGCATGTTCTGGTTCACTGATGAAAAATTGTCAGATTTTTTCATCCATTACATATTTTGCAATTCACGGTTATATAACTTAAATAATGTAGTAGAACAACTAAATAAAGTGAAGAAATAATAGAACTTAACTCAATTAAAATAAAGTAGAACCAGAGTGTTGATGTAGGTAGATATCTAGGATAGTATCTGTAGGTAGATGTAGGGATCTGCACTTGGAACAGAATTATGCAATAACGGAGTCTCATCATATTACAGTAATGATTTTAGTTTTGTGTTATGGTATGCGCGTAATCGCTCCCGCAGTGCTGGTGGAAGGTAGTTTTATAAACTGCAGATAATATATCAAAACGTATTTTAAAACTTTATTTATTTATTTATTTATTTATTTATTTATTTATTTATTTATTTATTTTAAAACAATTGCAGTGCTTTCAATGGATAAAAAATTCCTCAGTTGTCATCCAGAGAGAGAGATCAAGGAGAAAATTAACGATTTTCACGCGCAAGTTAAAACAAAACAAAAATTAAATAAAATGCAGGGCTGCAATAGTTCCAAAGTTTATTAGTTGATCCCATTGGTTTACTCACGCTGCATATTTGTGCATGGAGGTCTCATTGCCAGTGTTAAGTGCTAAATTTGGATGATGTATATGGAAAGAAATCTAACCTATAATTTTTACGCCATCAGCCTTGACGTTTGGGCCTGAAGACGAGTATTACTCGAAACCGGTTGCCAGAAAATCCATCAACCAATAAACTTTGGAACTATTGCAACCCTGCATTTTATTTTAGTCAAACCAAAGTTCCCATGGAGCGAATTATTGCAATACACGAATAATGGATTTAATATTTTCTGCGCTTATCTTAACATCAGTTGTTTATTTGTTACACTTAAATCTTGTAATCCAATGTCCAATCGAGTTCAAATTTTCCATGTGAATAGATTTCCGGTGACAATTTACTCACAGTAGTAATTGACATTTAACTTACTTCCCATTGTTTAATTGAGTTGAATTTTTGCATGTGGACGATTGTGACACGGCATAAAACAATAAAAAAAAATAATTTTTTTGTGGTTTTTTAAAGCGTATTTTTTTAGGAAAGTATTTTTTATATTAATTTATTTATGATTGTATACTGTAACAATTTATGTTAAAGTAAATAAGAAATTCGTTTTCTTTTCCGAAATTCTTTTACGATTTTATCAAGTTTCTGAATAAATTTTCTTTTTATACACGTTATTTCTTTTAACACAATATATTTTAAAACAAAGGCTAAACATTTTGTGGAGCACCACTCCCAATTATTTTAACAACACGCCGCCACTGATCACGTATTCGTCTTATTTCAGTTGCATAAGAAGAATATTATTTATTTACAGGATGACGAAACTATCCCTCTACACCAGCGGTTCTCAAAGTGGGGTCCTCGGTCCCCTAGGGGACCGCCAAGCGGTTTCGGTAGGACCGCGAAAAACGATCGCATATTTATTTATACCGGGTGATTCAATTTCGATCTTCACCATGGGATCTCGCTTATTACTGGAGATAGAGCCTATGTTTAAATTTGGCAAAGTTTCGTATTTTTGTGCTAATCAATTATCTGAAAAGAAATTTAAGCTATCATTTTTCATTTTGATGATATCCACAGTAAACTGAAATTTTAACATATCGTTTTTAATTTTTTATTCAAAACCAAATGTAGCTAGACATTTGAAACAAAACCATTCAGGTACTTTTTAACAAGGAATGCGGCGTAACCATGGCCAACTTTTGTTTTTCTTATAGGCGCTATATTGAATTTTTTCCGATGCTCGTGTTTTTTTCTCATTTCCGCAATGTATAACATGTTACCATTCTTTTTTTTTAAATAATGGTGTAATAATCAAAAAACCTTCAGGTACCCAACTGGAGCTTGGTTACAGACCTCCGCAGTCATTGCCAAGCAACGCCAGCAAAATGCACTTGGATCAAGCGGCGCCCTCAGCGTTAGGTTTCCCATTTAACCAAATAAACCTTAGTTGTGGTTGATTGCTGATGTAAAATGCCGTTTACCAATAACGATAATACTCGCAGAAATATCGACGATCTGCGGGATCGAATAACAAATGCGGTCAATGCTATTCCGGGAAGAACAGTTAGAAGAGCATAACATGTGGAAAAGCGGACACGCTTTTATGCCTTATATAGCAAACTGTCATTATATTTTCATACACGCTACTTAACCCTAATATAAATATATTAGGGTTAAGCAGCGTGGTCATATAAATATATTAGGGTTAAGCAGGGTCATAGCAAATGCTTGGCTATGATATCAAATGTAAAGATTTCTAGTTGCCGCTCCATAAATATTGAATGTTACTGTTCTATACGTAAGAGTTAAATTATTTGCATAACATAATCTAAGTTTGATAGTTGTTCGTGTATAGCGGCAAAAATGTATTAACATGGTCATTGCCTATTTTGATTTATAATGACCCCGTGTTTTTTTACGTAAATTCGCGAGGGTTACGTTCTAGAAAACTCCCGCGAATGTCAAATATGCGAATGTTAAGTCTATCTCTCAATGCTGTATGGGGGGTTACGTTCCAATCAAAAATAAATATACAAAAATGTTCAAGTAATAAACATTTCAAGTTTTAACTGAATGTGGATGCACTAAAGATACCTATTAATGAGAATTATTATTTTTATTTTATTCAATAATAATATTTTTAAAGAAAGCATTGCTTAGTTAGTGATTTCACAGAATTTGATTTCATGTAATAAAATTAACCGTAAACTTAACTTACACTTTTATATTTTTATATGGCCAAATATATATTTCATAAGTAGACTAATAAACTGGATTTATAGTATTTCATGGCACTTTTTCGGTAATTTATCTAGTAGAATTTAAAAAATGCATTGTATTTCTTACTAATAATTTTTTGTTTTGATTAAAAATTAATTGATTATGACAAAAAAAACATACCTATTTGCACTGGCCAAGACAAAGCCAAACATTGAAGAATTATTTCAGGCACAGCAAATGCATCCATCCCATCAACATTGTTATTTACGGCGATTACATAACCTGTAATATTTTCTAAATACATAATGTTTGTAAAGAAATGTTTTATTTATTACAATTTTGGTTTTTTTTATTATTGGGTTCCGCAAGCTATCGCAAAATTTTTAAAGGGACCCTGACGCAGGAAACTTAAAAAAGTTTGAGAACCGCTGCTCTACACAATATAGGCCTACAATACACAATAACACGTTTGCTCTTCAGTTTACTCATGTAAAACAACATTATCAAAACCGCCCTCACTAAAAGCCTCACCCATCAAATATTTAGTTAATTAACTTGAACATTGCTGCATAAAAGCCAAAAAAAGAAGACAACGTCCGGCGCTGCCACCATTGTAGTATTTGATTGTGACAAGTTGGTCAAATGTAAGGCTTATCATAAATTTTTGTCTCATCAACGGTAATTACACATTGGATTCACATAAAGTATGTCTACACATAAAAATCAATCATCACCTCCTTGGTGCTCTTACTATAATTTTCTTAAATGCCGTATTGTAAATGAAATGAATGAAATATGGCAACTTAATAACAATACTGTTCAATTTACAACAATCCAGAGCGTTTTCCTTCTCAATTTGTTTGTCAAAATTGCAAAGGCACGTGATAACACTTACTCTTTAAGTTCTTGGATTTAGCTCTCCCTCCGCCTCCACCAATTTAATAATAAATGGAATTATTGATATTCCGAGCCATTCAGAACCAGATGTTACAGATGTGATACCAAATTTTACTCTGTATCCTAGTAGGGGGGTTATGGTAGACCAACATTTAGGGGAAGAAATTTTTGTTTGGACTGTGTTGATAGTTGAGAACCCGAAGATTGTGCAACGTTAGAAACATCATAGTGCCAAACGTTTGATGTATTTTATAGAACAAACTGTAGACTTTCTACTTGACGGCTAGTACTTTCCTATGATTTCGACATGGCAAGTTTAGTGGCGGACAGCACTTGCCACCACTAAACTTCCGCTATCTAAACGGTGCTTTAAACTTTAAATAACAAAACTGTTTCTGATAAAACTTTTTTCGTATTAAATGTCACATATGTTTACCAACAACATAAACTATTTGCGGAGTGTTCAATTACATATGTTCGGATCCAAAAGGTTAGAAGAGGTATCGTATGATATGTCACACGTCCCTCGTTCCCTATAGTGTTACTAAAGTTAGTACAATCTTTCGAGCTTCTTAAACTGTCTGCAGCTTCAAAACTATCTCTCTTATAATAGTAGGCATACTATCTATGAAATAACAGCAAGTAATAGCTATTTATTCCATTAACCATTAAGACTTTCTATGCTGTTTATGATGTAGTATATCGTCGGCGTTTTGTCAATGGTTGCCGACGGTTATTCCCTTTAAACATTTAAACATCCTGTATTAATCAGTACAGTAGTACACATTAATGCGCAATTTTGCACATGAACAACTTCTACTTTCATACGCAGACATGAAATCACGAATTTACCGATCGTAGGTCATATTGTTAATGACATTTGGTAGTTAATCAAACGTATTCGCACGCGTGAGTGTACTCCACAGGATGTATCGTGTAATTTCAATTACTCGGTCGGTAAAAAAGGAGGTAAAATCCTTCCTCAATACTCGGAGGCTCAGCGTGCGTGCGTAAAAATCCAACTGCCGACTGAGATTTTGCATTCGCGCGTAACGTTACGTAACGATTATGATCGTTACAAGGAAGACGCGGTTGATCTGCCGCTGCCGGTCGCATCCTGGATTATTCGCACCTCACTTTATTGATATTGTTCTTGTGCAAGAATTTCTCATTAATTATTATTATAATTATTATGTAAACCCACCATACTGGTATGTACTGGGATTTCATGCATACTTTGTAACTCCTGTTCTCACAGTTATTACAATTATTAAGCTGCTTATTTATTAACGTGCGCTTATTAACACTTGTGAGTTATTATTGCAACTGTAGCGATGCTGCGTGTCTTTTGGTATATGTTTAGTACACATTTGCTGTCAATAGTACTGTGGACCTTATTTGGGGTGGTTGAACATGGATAACACTAGGATGTTGCATGCAGCAATATTGTATCATAAGTTGCTATCCACTAGGATCCTACAATACCTCATGCGGAAGATATGCTGTAGAACGGATGTCCATAACCTTAATTTAAGATTCGGGGGTTTGTTTGCTCCACCTGCCCCTCGCACTGAGCTGTATAAACGGTCATTCTCTTACCAGGTCAGTCACATATACAATGGTCTCAGGGAAGATATGAAACATTTATCGCTAAACAGTTTTGGGGGAAAGGAGCGTTGTGTGTTTGCTCAACAGGGGGACTTTAGGCATCGAGCACACATTGGAGGCTTTTTAATTTTTATTTTTTATGGGCAGGTGCGATGTTTTTTTTGTATGTTTTTATTTTGATAAGTTCTCGGAATTATTTTTATATTATTGCTACAATTATGTCTTAGGTCTAGTTTGCGTAAGGGGTTGAGTGGAAGAGTAAGGCAATTTGGAAACAAGTGTGCTGACCTGCGCCCTAAATATAAATAATATTTTGTAGCATTTAATATTGTCTTATTTTAATAAAGGAATTATTTATTTATTTAATTATTTATTTATCTGTTAAATCCTGGCTAACTAGTTTTATTTTAATGCAGACACGACTGATCTCAATCAAATAGATTTTCATGCAGCTAAACTATTAATTTTATATAGTGTATTATAAAGTCATGTGCCTGGCCACATCAGATTTTTTTATAAAATTAAGGAAGGACTTTCAGTTTCCAAAAAAGGAAAAATTGTATTTGGCATTTATGTGAATTTATAGAGACTGAAATCTATACCCTAAACAAACTTTCTGGATATTAGATAAAAATAAACAGCATGTTTTTACTTTTATACTTATATATTTTATAATTTTTTAAGTTTCTAGGGCATTTGGTTTAGCCATTATAAATTCACAAACATTCACAAAATCATAATTTTGGACATTTATCACCTCAACATTTTAATCAATATAAAGTACTTAATCAATATTTTATCATTTTTAATTACTTTTTCTCCAAAATTTTCATATGTAAAGCCATACGATTTGAACATCAAAAAATTAAAACAAAATCCTTTACTGAATTATGGAGAAAAGAGATCATCATTTATGGGTACATTCTAGTGTAACATTTTCAAAAATTAATGACTTTTTTATTGCACATTTTGATTGCACAATATTTAAAGAATAGACTGTACAAATTTCAGAAAGAAATTCGTAAAATTAACCATTACACAGCCAAAATTCGAGCGGCCCGATCTCGATCTCGATTATCGGAACCTCTTTAATCACCTCCAATACGTACATCTTTCAATATTTTATCATAAAAAAAGCGTTAGTGAGACAATCTGCAAACACAATGCCCCAAAAATTTTTAATATCGGCCCGTTAGTTTTTGCGAAATTGTATCAGTCACCCCAACAAAACAAGGTTACGAGAAAACTGCGTTTAAATTGTGGATGTGTGACGACATACCCGAACTTTTAATTTTGTCCACTCATAATTTTATCGATATCTCCAAAACTATTAGGCTTATCACAGATTACGATATGTCTACAGTCTACAATATATGATATGTACTACAGAAAATAATGACTGAAAAACATTGAAAGATGTACGTATTGGAGGTGGCTAAAAAAGGTGCTGATAATAATCCAGATATAATCGGCTTCGGCGGAACGCTCGAATTTTGGCTGTGGAACCGAAAATTTTCTGAAATTTTTACTGTGTATTCCTTAAATATTGCGCAATCAAAATATGCAATAAAAAAATGTACCCTTAAAAACAAAAGTTGCCATTCTACTTCCACCACTTTGTATCCTTTACTTATGCAACCCAACGTATCTCTGTGTAATTTAGAATTATTGGAGTCATTCTATTATACCCGTTACTAGTTAGTACATATGCTAGATTTCTAAATGTGACATAAGCAGATGTGGTATTGATAAGGTATATATGTAGTGGACCAGGTGACGCTTTGTTAATTAAGGAGTCGGGGTCCAGAATGGGAAATTAACGTCGTGACACGACCGTACGGAAAGTTTTGTTATTGGAGACGGCTGTTGATTTTAAGGATGGAGGGTGAACGGATGCTTGAAGTTCCTTGACGAAAGCCGAATTGATAAGATAAGATGTCCATATCGATGCGTTCCAGTGCTACTAATCATGAGAGGATTGAAACCTAATTAATTTGTTTTCCATATACCTCCATATACCTTCTCCTATACCCAAATCATACCGGGTCCAAATCATGGACCTGGTAATTGAAATGTTGTGAACCACCATCAACAAGACACAGAAATTTAATAATATAAATAGGAAGTACGAGCGGTAAATTTGTGATATCTGACCGAGTCTTCTTCCGTCAGGGAACGTCCGCTGGTTTTCAAGTTACGCACGAACGTAGGGACGTTACGCAAGCGTCTCTTCGCTCGCGTCGTCGTCGTTCGCGAATCTATTGATATAGTCCGCGGCCTGCGGCGACGACTCTTGCATAACAGCGAACGAAAGCAACGGCCGTCCCAGTTGTCCGCTCCAATTTATGCGTCTATTCTACCGATTCCAGCCGTCAGTGTGCTCCAGCTTTCTATCGGCCGACTCGACCGACGACGTGTAGGTAGCTACCTCTCCTTAAAACTGGAATCGGTATTTTATTGCAAATACCTGTGCTGTGGAATCTTTAAATGTTTAACTTTCATAGATTACGATGGTATGAATAATTTTGAAGAAATTTAAAGACAACAATTCTAAATCTCTAAATATATTCAAATCAAGATCAATACGTTAATACACGTAACTCACCCATTTGCCCTGAAAATCATAGTATACAAGGTGTAAATCAGGCTGTTGTCATTAAAAAACTTTAAAATTATTAGACAAGGATTTACAATCGTTGTAGCCCCGAAAAAAATCTCATTAATATGTATTAGATGTATATTTATAAAGTAAATTATATTATGCTACGTTTATAGATATGTGATATAAATAAATAAATAAATCAACTCATTGCATATATTCCAATAAGTAAATATATGCTGTTTGTATACACGATAAGTTGCACATGCAACATAACGCATGCAATAAATTAAAATGCTTTTAACCATTTTTATTTCGGAAACTGAATGCGGCTCGCGCTCAGTTAAAAAGTGAAAATGTCAGCCGCATTTCCCAGGATTCCGTGCTGCACAAAATCTAAGTAATTAGCACTAAATAGACTTGTACCTATTTACAGCCTACTAAATATTTATGAAACTCGCGACTATTACAGCTCACAGCTCGGTTGTATTTATACAGGCCACACTTTCGTCTTTGTCGGATTCTTGATATGTCAATTATTGCTACCATCTGTCAATATTGGGCGATGATTTAATCGCCGCTCACAGTAAATTCCGACTTGATGTGAACAACCCAATTAGGATCAGTCACTATCCACTGGTCCATTGTGTCGTTTTGTGTACCGGGCATGTCATTTCCCGGATATATTGTCACTTAATTAGTTGCAATGGTGTGGAAACCGGCTGTTTTAGTGTCTCCGCGCATTCTCCCCGACAAGGTTTCAATAGAATTTCTCTTTTTTAACGCAATTCGGTGCTTTTCAATTGTGCATAAAAGTATAATGAAAGGAAATGCCGCAAAATAAAATTATTTTAATGGCCTGAATAATTTACTACAGAGAGCAACATAACGTATTATAAGCATATGTTTGGGCATTCAGTCAGAAGCTGCTTATAATAAATGAGTAGTAAAGTAGTAGGTATAAATAAGTAATTATGTAATAAAGTGCGCTTTTCCTATACCATCATTATTTTAATGACACTATCCTATTAATCAGCTAGTAATGATGCTCCCATAACAGAAATTCCGTTAGCATTCTTCTACAGTCGCCAATATGTCCTTGTTTCCCTCCTCCAACTCTTCCATCCTGTTTTTGTTTGAGGGTTCTCTAGCTTATCTTTCTGTAGATCACGAAATCGTCATCGCCCTAACTGAGGTCTTCATTACTCTCAGTTAGCGTCCTAGTATCAGAACACGAGCGCTGCACTAGATTGCGTCGAATTGCTGGTTTCGGTGAATCCCATAACTACCTAAATGTATCCGTGAGTCAATAGAAATCCTGAAACATCCCTTCAATATCAATAGAGACGATGGTTTTCAATTGCATCATGCCTGAAAATCGGTCTTGACCCAACCGCTTCTACCTGAGACCCTTCCCAACAAACGACAGTATCAAAGTCCCCGACGACGCACCCAACAAGTCCCGGAACTGCGCCGGCCTTCACCGTGCAAGCTACCGGGGTTGCCTCAGCTCCCCGAAGCGGAAACTTGCCCCTATGAACCCTTCTGTACCCAGAGCCACCGCAGCCCCAAAAGCGCATCCTAGCGCAGCTCGTTTAGCAACCACTTCTAAGACATTTGCCTGTACTGTCAAAGGGTCCGCCCCTACACAGGTGCCAAGTCCGTCCACTTCACTTTCTGCCTCTGCCAAAGAGAACCTACTTCTTGTCTTGAAGCAGCTGGAAACCCAATTACTGCATATTGCAGCCCAAGTCCAGAACATTTGTACCTTTTATAATATCCCATTCTAACCACCCGTACCTTCCAAACTCATTCTCTCCAACTGTTACTCCTCCGTTTAAAGAAATAACCCGTCAAGTCCTACCACCATAATCCTCCATGCTTTTGAAGGTCTCATCCGACTACTGGGGATCAATAGTCAGTATAACTTATCCTATAAACCCGAAATCTTCATGTAGAAAGACAACAGTATCCTTTTAGCACCGGGTTTGATACTTATCCCTGAAGATGCCTCTTGCAACAGAGTACGAAACGTCGACTGCCTCGATATATCATTGACTCAGACCGCAGAAGTCTACAATCTAGAGATAGACCAGGTATCAGTGAATAAAAAACACAATGAAACAGAGGCCTTAAGATGGCCGACAATATAGAGCGTATTGAACGAATACCAAGAGAGCGAACGAGAATCAAGTTGAACTCGGCGATTCAAGGCTTTCGTTCTAACGGAACTGTCTTTTTCTATCCCGTAGGATAACTTAGCATCGGTCCGTATGGCCAATCACCTGAATCCAGTAAAACCTTATAGAGAAAAACTGTAGTATAATAACAAAAACTGTTGTCAAAATATGACACTGAATAGAAAGAAGGTGCCTCTAAGCATATGTATTTTTACATCGTTAGCGTTTCTATCTTTTCATTTTTCCTGCTTAGGTAACGACATTATTATCTAAAAATAATCTTTCTTTAGTTATTACTATTCATATTACGTTTTTTTTATACCTACTCATATTTAGGTATTTTTACTTATATCCTAAAAAATTATAGTATTTCTATAAGCAATATTTCTTTCTTGTAAATTACCTTTTCTATTCCAACTATTTCCATCACTGTTTTATCAATTTTATCACTTCTCTCACCTAACCTGTCGGGTATTTAAGTATGCACACCTGCTCCTTTCGTCTACGATAATGTATGTTGTGTCTGGTTTATGCTTAGTCCCACTCTCTCTCTCTCTCTCTCTCTCTCTCTTATTCTTCTTCCAGTCTCCAAAACACGTCCTCCTTATGGTTTACTGACTTATGATTCCCTGACATCCAAGCTTTCGCATCATTCTTTCCACTATAATACTGAATAGTGTAGCTATTAGCGATGCGCTGAAGAAGTACGCAATCGTACTTGTTCATTGAAGTTCTGTCAGCCATTCATTCTAAGGTTCTTACTCTTGCTATTATATGTATACTCCATTGTCATCCTTATCAGTTTTGTAGATGACAAATAACACTATCCTCTCCATCAGCGAGTATTAATGCTACTCAAACGATATAGGAGTATGAATGAAATTCTAACAAAAGTGTGCTTAATTTCTTCTAGAACGTATAAACATTCTTTTAAAACACTTTAAACGTCTCAAGACCTGATAAATATCGTCTATGTAATAAAATAATCGCAGTTCGTTTGCAACTGCAAGTGTCATCACCATACATTTTCAAAATTGGTTCCTGGTAGGCACCGCATTGTCACCACCAGTAAATTAATACGAAGGTAACTAACTTACTTTCAAATTTACAACTTGTAAAACGTAACAATAAACCCAGTCGAACATTCGTAATCGATTTGCACAATTGCAAATATGTTCACAATGTTTATATACTAAAAACAACTACGCTTTCAAAACCACGGAATGTTCTTGACTTTAGCATTGAATTCACGCGGAATGCTGACACGTCCGTGGCGTAACAGAATCCGTTGAAAGGTTCTCAAAAAGACTCCACCTTGAGCATCTACTGTGCTGTGGGCTTTGCAAATTAAAACGATAGTTCGCAATCGAGTTAGCAATGGACTGGAGGGCTCGTCTCTTGACATTTTGTTGTGGAACGAGTGTGCGAAGACAAACGCGTGCTCTCGTTAAGAATTGACGTTACAATGGATCAGGTGATGACTAATGCGATCGCGTTTACCCGTGTAATTGGAAAGAGGTACATAACTGGATTGTCCATTGAAATCTAGTGTTTGATCTGTTACCATTGTTACTATAGACTACTTGAAGATGCGGAATGCATGGTAATGTCGGAATGATTTGATATATGTACGTGCATAGTTGCTTTATATTTATATAGCTTTATTTTGTTGTTGAGATGTTGAGATGCCATGAGATCAATTCCTTAGTTCTTCACTATGTTGATGACAAACACACTCCGGAAATGTGCTGTATTGTTAAGATTTTGTTTCATAGTGACTATAGTTTCCATCTTTTGCTCATTTATTTTTTTTAGCTTAGCATCTTTACTAGATTATTTTGGTATTAATTTGACCAAATTACCATAAAGCAAGAAAGAACTTCCTTATGGAAACCATTACAATATATTCGCCACCACCCACCAGCAATGTTGCAGAAAGTGAATGCTAAATATTCATTTGACTACAGCGTGCACCATTGGACACAAAAAGTCTAACAATGCGAGACAGTAATGCGTTAGCACTTTCTTCGTTAGGCAACTCTATCCGCTCGAAGAAAAACTGTTCTAATTAGTTTTTGCCCAGCCCCAATAGCGACACAGATACTAGATCGTCCGTGGCCAGGCTATTACGTATTTATTTCTTGCAGGCGCTACGTAATTTTCGAAAAATTCTACGCAACTTTTGCACTGCTGCGGTAATAATAGGAGTATATGCGGAGCAGTGGCTGATTTTCTCGTCCTGAAATCAGTGACGCGTTCAAATTTCTGTATAAGGCGCACGTTTTCATTTCATAATCTGTGTTATTATTACTGTTTCTGACATTGGGTAATGATACAGGAAGAAGTAATTTTGAAGAAATGAAAGGATTGCTTAATTTATTGGGGCTACTCAGTCGTTTAAATGAGCAATGCTAACTTATTTTATGGGAATCCAGTGATTAAATTTAAAAAAAATGCCCCAGTTATAGTTTCGAGTAAACGGGTGCAGTAGTACAATATTATGGTACACTTCTGACTATGATACCAAGATTCACAGTAGGGCTTCTAGTACCGGAAAGCGTAATGGTCGCAGCAAAGTATGATCTTTGAGCTGTGATCTAAAAAAAATTTTAAGATATATTTTTTTTAATTAAACAATGTATTAAACACTTAAAAACAATGTTTATTATTAGAATAGTGAATGATGGCCTACTTTGGCCTGCATAAGGAAAATACCACGGGGGGAGTATCATCGGTCGATTCAAAAGAAAATAGTATAGCTGGGAGATAGTATAGCTCAGATGGGATTCCCAAAGGAGAAAGCACAAGGGACCCACTTGGGATCTAAGTGCAGTGGCTGAATCACCCTCTTTCAGTCATAAAAAGTAGATGTCAGGGACCAGCTCAACGAAATCTTTCCAAATCGGTAGATTGGAAGAGGACGACCAGTTGCTTGGCCTCCTCGATCACCGGACTTAACGAAACTGGATTTCTTACTATGGGGCTACGTTAAGGACATCGTTTATGCTGCACCTCTAACAACACCAGAAAACATGCAAGAAAGAATCCGGGGCGCATTTCAAACTATTACACCCGACCTATTAAGAGCAGTGGCGAGGTCATTTCAAACTCGTCTTCGTTTGTGCCTGGAAGAGCACGGAAGACATTTCGAACAACTACTTAATTAAGTACACTCAAATCTAAAATACTTCTCTGCGTTATTTTTAATGAAATAAATTGTTGTTCAACGATATTTATTACCTAAAATTGCCGTTGGAAACGTTGAAAAATTAGTTTTTGGCGAATAACTTTTAAAATATTGGGAATTGTGATGGGGTTGTATTTAGAAACAAAGTTTATTTTTTTGGTTCTGCATCGTTTCACATAAGAAAATGTATGGGTTCCAATTTAAAATAAGAACAATAACACGCTTTGAATTTTGACAAGTTTAACACTAGATTTTGGTCACCCTGTATAATTTGGATCAATGACACTTGGTTAACGAGACTACTAGATCTAACTTAAGCACGTCACAAAACCGATTTCAATAAAATTTTGGTGGTATGTAGGCAACCATAAAAGGCTTCCAAATCTGTAAAAAAATATATAGCATGCAATTTAAACAAATATAGTACCATGGCGTTGCACATTTTTGGGACGTCTGTATAATCAAAAATTATTTCTTGAAATGTACCTTGAAGTACAGGGTAAGCCTGCAAAATGTCAAACTCTTAGCTTAATTAGTAACTGAGCTACAGAATACGGGAGCTGAGTTGCAGGACCCTGTATATAGTAACTAGAGTAGTTTACACTGCTTGTGTCTATGACATTCATAATAATAAGAATAGAAATTAGATTCAAAGTACCACAAAATAAAGTGATAACACCACGTTCTTGGTCATGTGGTACATCACAAGCTGCCAACTTGATACTTTGAATAAATAAAAAATCTGATGTGGCCAGGCACATGACTTTATCATACAATATATAAAATTAATAGTTTAGCTGCATGAGAATCTATTTGATTGAGATATATCGTGAGTGCATTAAGATTAAACTAGTTAGCCAGGATATGACAAATATTTTGATACTATTGACAGTAACTATTGTCAAAGCATCAGCATTTGACACTACCTACTGCCATTAGAATAATAGTTATTTATGTCACAAGTGCCGAAAGTACGGAATAGCGCGACGAGCGGTGATGCGGCGCATCACCGAAGGCGGAGCGTCGCCGTCGCATGTGAGCGAGTCGCGCTATGTAGTTTTCGACAGGAGTGACATCAACGTTTTTTGTGTTGCTTTTTGAGAGTTATTTCCGGAAAACTATTACAACTTCTCAAAATTTCATTCGTCCAGCGAATATAAATTAAAAAAAATCTGATGTGGCCAGGCACATGACTTTATCATACAATATATAAAATTAATAGTTTAGCTGCATGAGAATCTATTCTATTAAGATAAATCGTAGGTAGTGTCAAAGCATCAGCATTTGACACTACCTACACTACGTCATTAGAATAATAGTTATTTATGTCACAAATGCCGAAAGTACGGAATAGCGCGACGAGCGGTGATGCGGCGCGTCACCGAAGGCGGAGTGTTGCCGTCGCATGTGAGCGAGTCGCGCTATCTAGTTTTTGGCAGGAGCGACATCAACGTTTATTGTGTTGCTTTTTAAGAAATACTTATTTAAAAAAATAAATAAATGATTTCTGTATAGTAAATGCTAGGCTGGTACCACTTTGACGAAACGTCAAGTTTAAGGTGCGTTCCGATTGGTAGGTAATGGTAGCTAATGGCGGTGGTAGAATACGAAATTATAGTATTTCTTCCATATCGTGATAATGACACATATTAGTTTGCATGTACATAAACATGAGTCACTAGCAATTTTCTATTGGAAATACTATAACGGCGTCTGCTACCACTGCCATTATCACTAATGAAAACGCACCTTAAAAAGGTAATTCAAATTCTGACAGATTTATATTTGTTCATGACACATCCCTACCAACATACTAAAATAAAACTACACTCATCGCTATACTTTATTTATAATTTTCGCAATTTATCGTTTTTAGAATTAGATATAAAGACGGGTTGATATTTCTTATCAACAAACAATCAAATTGGTGATCTTATTTTATTTGAAATTTGTATTTTATAATTTGCCGCACTACAGCAGCAACGTTCCATAGTGGTTCTCCAACCTCTGATGAGATCAGCTGTTTTCGAATGTGACAACACAAAAAAATATTTGTCAAAATCCTGGCTACTATGTAATTTCATATCAATGCAGATGCGACCGATCTCGATCAAATATCATTTGCTCTTGAAGCTAAACTATTAATTTTACCAAAAAATATCATAGGCATAAATTATACAAAATTTCTTCTACTTTAATTTATTTATTAACTATTTTGTCGAAATTACAGAAATGGCGGCTCATTTGCAAAATCTTTCAAAAAGGCTTAGAATAAACGACCAGTTCCTTTGGACCCCTTTCAACCAAAAGCTTTTCAGCTCGAAGTTTGGTAACTAAACTTCTAAATATGAACTTTCGTTCCGATACCTTTAGTAGTTTCTCCGGAATCATCGCCACAAAAATCGTTTACACACAGACATACACACACACACACACACACAGACATTTTTTTGTACCTTGGTCAAAAATGTTCAGGGGACCCAAAAAGACCTATTTCCGCTAAATCTCAATTTTTTTTTTCGGTATGATTACAATACTTTAATTTACTGCGTATGATAAAGTAATAACGGACATGCCTATCGTATTGGCCACCCGGTATAGTACGCATTAAATATAGGAAATTTTATTTATTTGCTATAGTTTTTCTTATCGAAACGTCTATACCGTAATTCATATAGATGGCAAATGTGAAAACAAAATTACCAAGCATTCTGTATTCATCACCACTTCTAAAAAAATCTGTGACTATCAAACTGTGAAATATGTTCACTGTACATACCTGATTCCCGTTTGTTCACATCATTGCCATTGTAAAATATTTTTATTCCTTGTCTAGTTTGACCAACTTTGACATTTTATGCTGCGTGTCGTCACTTCAGAGACGATTAGGAAGAGCTAAATATGAATATTAGTGTTTGTTAGTCTGTATTTCATCTAACAAAAGCTGTGTTCAGAAGCTTCATAACCATAAAAACAAACAGTTTATTTTAAGTTTGTTCTTTTTTCAGTTTTCCTACTAGTTTTATAGTTGTAAAGACTTATTAATCCACCATCATTCATAACAAAATGTATTAACTATCTGAAACAAATTAATTATACAAAATATAATTAGTAATTATGAAGGAAAGATTAATTATTATCACATAAGATATAAGAGTCATCATCGTGCAATTGTCTAAACAAATTAATTTGATTAGTTCATAATTGTTGACCGAAATCGAAGGTTCTTTTTATGTTTTAGCAATATCTGCAACACAAACTCTTTTTTATCTGCAGTACTTACCCGTCTAGGAATGAGCTCCTTATAACATTTTTTCATTTTGATTTTACTTAATTTTCTGTTGTCCTCCTGTTCCGTTTTATCTGCGGTATTGGATCACTACTATACCTGCGTTCAATTGTTTTATAACCACATTATCTGTTTTCGCTTTCGTCTATTTTTTCTAATTTTTAAGAATAAAAATTATTTCTGTTTCTTTTTAGTTTTTAAAAATAAAACACTAAAATTACTTGAATTATGTTTACTGAATACTATCAACAACATAATAATTATAATAATACATTCAGTAATATAACAATACATATTATCATAAATGTAAATTCATTAAATTATAATAATAATTAAATGATAATTTCACAATGATTTAGCGATCCTATCACCTTTGGTGAAAACAGGACCAACCACGTGAAGGTAGGCGATTCGGTCTTGGGTGTGATGTCATAAGTGACGATCCACCCCTGAGACTGGGCGACCAATCCGCCACCGCTCTTTTGGTCCCGGACCTATCTGACTACAACACATTTACCATGGATTTGATTATAACAAAAAGCATTAAATTAATTATGAAAGTACAGATCTGAGCAATCAGTACTTTCAACAAACAAAGCAAGAGGATGCAAATGTAGTCAAATAGGTCGGAAGAGGATTGGGATTTTGGGATATAGGGATATGGGGGATCATCCGACCAGGGCTAATAGAGGTTCACCTACACAAAAAAGAATACACATTATTCTACAGCTGCGCAGCTGTGATAACCTAGCAAAAGGAGAGTACAACATCTCACACAAAATTAAATCATCAAATACAAAATACATACATCAAATACATACGTCAAATACAAAATAATTACATCACATCCAAATACGGATATCAATACAAAATTTATAAATATACGAAATATAATTTTCGGAGAATACAAAACGAATGCTAAACTAATGTTGTCTTTATAGCCTACCAAACACCTAACACACTACCCGGTAATCCTCTTCTTTCCATATCCTCTTCTTTCGTCTACCTGTAATGAAAACAAGAATATATAAGTTATTTATACGTATGCGTAAACATATAGGCCAACAGTTATATAGAATTATAAAGTATGTTGTCCTCATGTTGGGACTAGGTCATTGACAACAGTGACATAGAACGAGGAGTCAAAAGAACTATACTTTTGGAGTTGAACAGTGTTATGTGAAGATATCTGACTTGAGCAGAGCAACGTTTAGTGTGTCAAGTTTTAAGAGACAATTCTCTTTTAAATTTTATTCTATACTTTATTCTAGCAATTTAAGTATATGGAGCCATATTATGAATTCTAATTCATCTCCACAGGTTGTACTGATGCAAACTTAATAGTTTTAGATAAATTCCATTATTAAAAAGAACTAGCTATAGCAGCATCTGCTAAAGCAGTACACAAATGCAACAATCTGTATAAATGAAAATATTTTTCATTTCATAAAATGAAACGTACGACTCATCGTGTACGTAGGTACGTTCTTCTTAGTATTACCGCAAAATAATTTAAAAATTGATTAAGGGTTAAATTTTAATTTACAGAATGATCCATATCTATAAATTGATTAGGGCAAAATAAATTTTAATTTACAGGGTGATCCATATCTAGTGCATAATAGTGAAATCATAAAGTAGATAGCACTGCTTGAATAATAGTATTATATTGGCCACAGGTACTAGCATAAGTAGTAATAAAAGCACTGCTTCGTTTAAACTTGAAAATGTTTTCTACATGATAAAAATACTTGTAATTGGTGCCATTAATTTATAGGAAGACATCTTGAGTTAAGTGATATAATTACAAATATGTAATAAATTGAAAGGTCCAACAAGTTAATAATATCAGAAATGTATGCGGTTTTCAGTATAACAGAAAATATAAATCACCATTTTTTACAGAAGTAAACTGTAATTAGTGCATTTTGTGCACCAATAACATATACATGGTGTCTGTCACCCTTTTTCACCGGAAAAATAGGTTATTAAATAATGTAAATAAATAAAGTAAATATGTTTTCTTTATGTTTTAAATTTCAAACTGTACTTTCTTATGGACTTGAAAAACAAATCCCACATGAAAAGTTTTTCACAGAATGACATTAGTTTTCTAAAAATAATTTTTGCAGGGAAATATTTTGGACTCTGCCTAAATGACGACGTCAATTGTATAATTGTAGTTGTTAATAGCAGTTATTTAATAACTGCAAAAAACAACGAAATTGTTTTTAATATTCATGACAGTAGAATTTGTACCTACACATGCAAGATGTTTCAAAAGGTATGGTGATAAAAATTTGTTAGTGCTCTTTTCAGGGTATAAACTGTTATTAAAGTGTTGCCCAATTGTCAGCGGTTTCCAATTCACCAATATTGAAGATGTATTCATTAAGAAAAAGACAAAACTGTTTATAATTAAATCGTTTAAAATATAAGAAAATCATTAAGTTAGTTGATAAAAAATCCGCGTGCATGTATACACAGTACACACCTCAAAGAATTTTATTAACTTGTATTGTTGTCATACAGGCTAAAGCCAAAATTGACCTAAAATAGTTGGTAATTCAATTGTCTGATTTCCCAGGAATATGATTATTTGTTTCAATAAAGAAATAGATTTATAGTTCAGTAGCCGTCGATAACTGACTAAAAATTTAATGACATTTTTTCGCAGAAAGAGAAAACCCTCAGTATTTATATAATATTACACAGGCTATAATTACTTCTAATTCGCAGCTAAAGAATTATAATAAATAATAATAATAAAATAAATCAATCGATTATTCATAGAGTTGTCAAAAGGTATGAATCAATTCAGATAACTCTAAAACGGCAATGTCGATTTTAATAAAATTTTATACATAATGATGAAGATATAAAGCTATAAGATCATTGTTTAACCCTCCACCCACACTGAAATAACTCAGTAGTTGACAAAGCACAAGAAAACTTGAATATGGCGTATCAATTCGGCTATTAGAGATAAAGATTCCAAACATATACGTAGATACAGCGTGATCCAATTAAAATAAAAAATGGTGATGTTTCCAGTTCAACAAAAAATACAGCGGGTTTGTAAACATACTCTTCGTGTGCCTCTTATATATCTTTATGTACAAAGTTCCATTAAAACCACCTTTGCCGTTTTTAACGTTAGCATGGATTCATACATTAGCCACCTTTTGTATTGTTAACTTATTTACCTTAAAATTACAGTGAAATTATCACTTTTAATATGCGATTTATTGTGATGTGATTTTATTGCCATTAAGCAGTTCAAATAGTACAAATAATTAATTAGTAACATACCTGAAAATCCTAAAACAGAAGAAACACTCGCGCGCACGTGTGACGCGCTGGTTCTTGCAAGTACTGGAGTGCCATACTTATACCACCCGAAAATATCGTTAAACACAAATACAAACCCTCCCAATGAAATTTACGCAATAGCTATAAGAAAACCCACTTAACCCTCTGAATGACTGAGCTGTCACGCAACTGGCCAAGGTTCCCAAAATAATTACTCACGGAGGGTAGCCGAGAGCAGGGAGTACAACCCGTCCTCAAGACCATGATGCACAGCCGAATACAGAAAGTACAGCCCATTCACAAGACCATGAAGCACAGCCGAGAACAGGAAGTACAACCCATTCTCAAGACCATGATACACAGCCGAGAGCAGGAAGTACAGGCCGTTCTCAAGACTATAAAATGCGGTCGAGAGCAGGATGTACAACCCATTCTCAAGACAATGAAACACAGCAGAGAACAGAAAGTACAATATATCTTCAAGACTACGAAGCATAACCGAGAGCAGGAAGTATAGACCATCCTCAAGACCATGTAGCACAGCCGAGAGCAGAAAATACAGCCCGTTCTCAAGACCATGAATCACAGCCAAGAACAATAAGTACATCCCATTCTCAATACCTTGAAACACAGTCGAGAGCAGGAAGTATATACCATCCTCAAGAGCATAACGCACAGCAGAGAGCAAGAAATACAGCCCGTTCTCAAGACCATGATACACAGCCGAGAGCAGGAAGTATAACCCGGTCTCAAGACCATGATACACTGCCGAAAGCAGGAAGTATAGCCCGTTCTCAAGACCATGCTGTACAGTCGAGAGCATGATATACAACCCATTCTCAAGACTACGAAACACAGCAGAGAACAGAAAGTACATTATATATTCAAGACTATGAGGCACAGCCGAGAGCAGGAAGTATAGCCCATCCTCAAGACCATGAAGCATAGCCGAGGACAGAAAATACAGCCCGTTCTCAAGACCACCAAGCACAGCTAAGAACAATAAGTACATCCCATTCTCAATACCATGAAACACAGTCGAGAGCAAGAAGTATATGCCATTTTCAAGACCATAACGCACAGCCGAGAGCAGGAAATACAGCCCGTTCTCAAGACAATGATGAAAAGCCGAGAGCAGGAAGTACAGCCCGTTCTCAAGACCATGAAACACAGCCGAGAGCAGGAAGTACAGGCCGTTCTCAAGACCATGCAACACAGCTGAGAGCAGGACGTACAGACCATACTCAAGACCATGCATCATAGTCGAGGGCAGGAAGTACAGCCCATACTGAAGACCATAAGCCCCGGACCCAACCAAAATCAATAAAAATGACATTACTACAGTAATCCCCATAATGATACCCCGGGTTGGTTTATTGTTCATTGTCGCCTCACAATGAACCGTAAATACAACCGGACAAAGAAATAAAAAAAAACACAGATGAGTTTCAGCTGCAGCTAACAATAATTAAACAAAATGAATGTACGCGGCAATGAATCTCAATATAAACGGAATTAAGAAAATAGATAACTACTCCCCTGTAATTAATTTAAATGTGTACAGCCGTGGAAAATTCAATGGTAACAGGCTTGCCGCTAGTGTACACCAAACGTAGGTCGGAGAATGTCGGTCGTCGTATACCTACCTGGTAGTCATAAAACCGAAGAGTCACTTCTGTTTCATTTCATTTTAAGTTTTCTGTATATAGATGGTATGAATATGAGTTTCGTATTTATATAATATATTTTCGATATTCGGAGCGAAACTGCCGCTCGTAGCTAAAGATTGTTATTCGTTAATATTTTTGTTTCGATATGCAATTGCAGTATTATTTCATTTATACTAAAATACATAGTAACGTTAGTTATAATTGTAAACATTTTAATTAGGCACATTGAAATACTTCATCATCATGGCTACGTCGGTGTGTGCATCAAGGCAAACCGATTAAGAATTTTTAAAGATAGATGTATAACAGTAAAAAAATGATATTTGTAATAACATAACATAAATATATGTATAAATATATGTAATAACATAAAAACAAACATTTAATAATATAGGAATAACATAAGCATGTATTAAATAAGAAAAGTGTTCTGTTAGGTTGGAGGTTGATATAAATTTGCAGGAGTGCTTTTATTTCATATGTTGTTGAGGTTGGTATGACCTGATGTTTTAGGAAATGATACATTTATAACAATCTAAACAGAACATATGTATCGTCAATTTGTTGCGCTAAGAAAACAAGCAAAATCCTTTGTTGTTGTATCAGCGAAAATCGATTTAATTGTGGTTGTCTAACAAATTTACGATTTTTAATCAAATAGCTAGATAGGTGATAGGGCATTGTAACTCTTAGAAATTGTGTGTCGATGGCACGAAGTCACAACGTTATGTGATACATATTTTCAATATTTGCCTAATTTGCGGAAAGGCCAGCAAAAAAGTAAATTAAGGAACAAAACGCGACCCATAGTGTAATAAAAATACCTACCTTTGTGCTTGATCGTCCGGTAGCTCGGCCGCAATACAAAATATTATACAAGAAACTAGTGGACTTGAAACTTTTGCAATACGGCGAAAACGATTGAGTAACATAAATATAGATTGAAATTTCAATGATTGTATTATAAATTTTTTCAAAGTTATTTGCATATCGTTCTGATGTGATATCATTCATATTGGATTGTAAATCCTGCCCTTACATGTCACACTTAAAAGAAAATTGTGTGTGGATGTTATTATAGAACGTAAATATATAATTTTAATAAACATAAAAATAACAATATTTTTATAATTAAGCTAAAATGCTGAACAATACTGTAGTATCAGTTCTAAAGGGCATATCTGCAGCAAAGAAGAAACCGGGGAAAATACGATTTACAACTACATGCAAAAAATACATTAAATATTACTGTGCACTTTTGTCAGTTTGGGATATCGGAAACATATAAATAGACGAAATTCGATTTCATTCCATAGATACAGAAAAATAAAACGAAACGAAACAAAAGTAACCCTTTGGTTTTATGACTTTAGCAGGTAGGTATCCGACGACCGACAATCTCCGAGCTACGTTTGGTGTACACTAGCGGCAAGCCTGTTACCATTGAATTTTCCACGGCTGTACCTATGTACTTCAGAAACAAATCAAAGCTTACCCCGGGCACTCCAAGCACAAACAGAATAGATCACAGCTAGTAAAATATAATATTATAACAAATCAAGATGCACTCCGATATCTGCAGCGTTGCATTCACAGTCGAAGCTGGTATGATACTAAATGATTTAGTTTAGTTTAGGTACATTATTTTCAAATACACACAAAGAAACAAAAAAGCTGTTTGCGTTTGGAGCAGTTTTGGGCATCAGTCATACGGTCACTCATCGTCTCATCGATCAGGTAAAATGTTTTCTAGGCACAAATCGGTTATCTGACTCACGCGACAATGGACTAAATTGTATTAAAATCGTTTATTAGCAATACACAATTTCTAATAAATCATTGTATTTACTTGCATTTGCATATTGTGCAGCAAAATTAAATTTAGTTGTGTTTACTAATTGTAGACAGGACTTCTATGATTGGAAATGGTAAAGGGAAAATGCAAGGCCGAGGGTGGTACAGGGTCAATTTGGGGGCTCAAAGGGGGCGCAAAGTATATTATTGCGTTATCCGGCGAAAGTTGGCGGTCTATTAAAAAATGACCTATAGTAAAGGTGTGAACTCTACACCTTTACTATAGGTCATTTTCTCTACACTGTAGAGAATAAAAAATCTGATGTGGCCAGGCACATGACTTTATCATACAATATATAAAATTAATAGTTTAGCTGCATGAGAATCTATTTGATTGAGATTATCGTGTGTGCATTAAATTTAAACTAGTTAGCCAGGATTTGACAGATATTTTGATACTATTGACAGTAAGTATTGTCAAAGCATCAGCATTTGACACTACCTACTGCCATTAGAATAATAGTTATTTATGTCACAAGTGCCGAAAGAACGGAATAGCGCGACGAGCGGTGATGCGGCGCGTCACCGAAGGCGGAGCGTCGCCGTCGCATGTGAGCGAGTCGCGCTATGTAGTTTTCGACAGGAGTGACATCAACGTTTTTTCTGTTGCTTTTTGAGAAATATGTATTTAAACAAAAGATAATTAAAAAATGGTTATATTTCTGTATAGGAAATGTTAGGTTGATACCACTTCTACGAAACGTCAAGTTTAAAAAATCTGATGTGGCCAGGCACATGACTTTATCATACAATATATAAAATTAATAGTTTAGCTGCATGAGAATCTATTTGAATGAGATAAATCGTATCTGCATTAAAATTAAACTAGTTAGCCAGGATTTGACAGATATTTTGATAGTCAATAGTATCAATCGAAGGTATTGTCAAAGCATCAGCATTTGACACTACCTACTGTCATCAGAATAATAGTTGTTTATCTCACAAGTGCCGAAAGTACGGAATAGCACAACGAGCGGTGATGCGGCGCGTCACCGATGACGGAGCGTCGTCGTCGCATGTGAGCGATTCGCGCTATGTAGTTTTCGACAGGAGTGACATCAACGTTTTTAGTGTTGCTTTTTGAGAAATACGTATTTTGAAAAAAATTCAAAAATGGTTATATTTCGGTATAGAAAATGTTAGTTTGATACCACTTCTACGAAATGTCAAGTTTAAAAAGCTAATTCAAATTCTGACAGATTAATATTCGTTCATGACACTGTAGATGACGTTCCATAGCGGTTTTCCGAGGGTGACAGCGTGGTGACAGCCATAGACATTTCTGTGGTGACAGCACAAAAAAAATATTTGTCAAAATCCTGGCTACTATGTAGCTTCATATCATTGCAGATGCGACCGATCTCGATCAAATAGAATTTGCTCTTGCAGCTAAACTATTAATTTTACCAAAAAATGTCATAGGCATAAATTATTCAAAATTTCCTCTGCTTTAATTTATTATTTAATTATTTTGACGAAATTACAGAAATGACGGCTCAACTGCAAAATCCTTGAAAATGGCTTAGAATAAACTGCCAGTTCCTTTGGACTCTTTTGAACCAAAAGCTTTTCAGCTCTAAGTTTGGTCATAAAACTTCTAAATGTGAACTTTCGGCCCGATACCTTTAGTAGTTTCTCCGGAATCGTCGCCACAAAAATCGAGTACACACATACGCACACACACACACACATACACACACACACACACACACACAGACATTTTTTTGTACCTTGGTCAAAAATGTTCAGAGGACCAGGATTTCCACTAAAATCTCAATTTTGTTTTTCGGCGTGATTACAATACTTTAGCATACTGCGTATGATAAAGTAAAAGCTAATTCAAATTCTGACAGATTTATATTTGTTTATGACACTGTAGATGTCACATCCGTACCAACATACTAAAATAAAACTACACTGATCGCTATACTTTATTTACAATTTTCTCAATTTATCGTTTTTAGAATTAAATATAACAACGGGTTGATATTGCTTATCAACGAACAATCAAAATGGTGATCTTATTTCGTTTGAAATTTGTATTTTGTACTTTGCCGCACTAGAGCGGCAACGTTCCATAGCGGTCTCCAAAATGCCTGTGTGTGTAAACGATTTTTTGTGGCGACGTTTTCGAAGAAACTACTAAAGGTATCGGGACGAAAGTTCATATTTAGAAATTTCATGACTAAACTTAGAGCTGAAAAGCTTTTGGTTCAAAAGGGTCCAAAGGAACTGGCTGTTTCCTCTAAGCATTTTTCACGGATTTTGCAAATGAGCTGCCATTTTTGTAATTTCGTCAAAATAGTTAAATAATAAATTAAAGTAGAGGAAATTTTGAATAATTTATGCCTATGACATGTTTTGGTAAAATTAATAGTTAAGCTGCAAGAGCAAATTCTATTTGATCGAGATCGGCCGCATCTGCATTGGTATGAAACTACATAGTAGCCAAATATGTTTTTGTGCTGTCACACTCGAAACCAGCTGATTTCATCACATGTTTCAAATTTCAAATAAAATAAGATTACCAATTTCATTGTTTGTTGATAAGAAATATCAACCCGTCTTCATATCTAATTTTAAAAACGATAAATTGAGAAAGTTGTAAATAAAGTTTAGCGATGAGTGTAGTTTTATTTTAGTATGTTGGTACGGATGTGACATCTACAGTCTCATGAACAAATATAAATCTGTCAATTTGAATTAGCGGAAGATATGCTGTAGAACGGATGTCCATAACCTTAATTTAAGATTCAAGGGTTTGTTTGCTCTACCTGCCCATCGCGCTGAGCTGTATAAGCGGTCATTCTCGTACTAGGTCAGTCACACATACGATGGTCTCAGGGAAGATATGAAAAAGTTATCGTTAAACAATTTTGGGGAGAAGGTGAAGTGTTGTCTGTTTGCTCAACAGGGGGACTTTAGGCATTGAGCGTACATCGGAGGCTGTTTTAATTTTTATTTTTTATGTGTTGAATTTGCTGCAATTACGTGTAATTAGACTCTAGAGTATTTTTTTGTTTGTTTTTATTTTGAGTTCTCGGAATTATCGTTATATTATTGGTAGAATTATGTCTTAGTTCTAGTTTGCGTAAGGTGTTGAGTGGAAGAGCAAGGCCCTAAATATAAATATTATTTTGTTGCATTTATTATTGCTTTATGTTAATAAAAGAGTTATTTATTTATTTAATTATTTATTTCTGTCAAATCCTGGCTAACTAGTTTTATTTTAATGCAGACACGATGAACTCAATCAAATAGATTCTCATGCAGCTAAACTATTAATTTTATATATTGTATGATAAAGTCATGTGCTGGCCACATCAGATTGTTTAATATTAAGATGTTTTATTCAACGGATTAGTTGAATTAGAATGGAAATCACTATTCACTAAATGCGTGGAATTTGAGGGTTGCGGTTATATATACAGGCCCGGCGCGTGGCATTTTTCTTGTGCGGGAAAAATGTTTGGCCTTCTTTGGAAAAGTTCAGTCGCCGCTCAACCGCTTATCTGACATAACTACTGTACTTTCCTTAACTATCAGTACTGCATTATCTTTGTAGATCGGAAAATAAAAAGATACACATGGTGTGTCTGTAAATCGACACAGTAAATCAGCAATTAGAATCAAAATACTACACGGAAATATCCTAAAAAATGTTCTTTTTTATTTTTTTAATTCACATGAAAAAGTTATTTTACAACTTTTGTATCTAGTGTATTTTTACTTTATCATATTAATGCAGAGTCCATTTATTTTAATCAAAATGATTCACATGCAGCTAAACTATTAATTTTATATATTGTATGATGTCATGTGCCTGGCCACATCAGATTTTTACTTTATCATACGCAGTATGATGCTTTCGGTGATGCGTCGCATCACCGCTCGTCGCGCTATTCCGTACTTTCGGCACCTGTGACATAAATAACTATTATTCTAATGACAGTCAATAGTATCAAAATATCTGTCAAATCCTGTCTAACTAGTTTAATTTTAATGCAGACACAATTTATCTCAATCAAATAGATTCTCATGCAGCTAAGCTATTAATTTTATATATTGTATGATAAAGTCATGTGCCTGGCCACATCAGATTTTTTGTACCTTGGTCAAAAATGTTCAGGGGACCCATAAAGACCTATTTCCGCTAAAATCTCAAATTTCTTCTTCGGCACGATTACAATACTGCGTATGATAAAGTAAAAACAATTATGAGAATTAAAACCATTACATCACCAACAACAGGGAAAAGGACGTAACGCAAAATTTAAAATGCGTCTAATGTAATTAAGAATTTCTGAACGAAGTAAATCTTAAGAACCGGCGCCAAAGGTTCCAAAACGCTTTCACTTTTCACAAGCAGCATTTAATATGGAATTCTCTATGCTCTATGATTTTTTGCCAAGCGAATAATCAATCTAAACTGCCGACGGCGATACTTTTGCGTTGGGGCGCAACTAACAGCTATAAATGACAGTGCGGTGTATACTTATTATGTTGCCACAATTACCAGTTAATTGATATGTGCCATACGCGCGGGACATTACTTGCGCTTTCTACACAAATGAATTAAATTAAAATTGAACACCAACTTGTGATACTTCCACGGCACATTGACAAGATTTCGAGTCCATCAGGTCTTGAGAATTTGTCAAGTTCTTCTCGCGAATCGGAAAGTATCGGAATTCTTTCTGTCCTGTTTTTAAGTATTTCCAGGGAATTTCTGAGTAACGGTATCGACTTCTGGGTCACTCGAAAGGTGATTTTTGTCCTATTACTTGGAGACCGTAGCACAATTTGCGAAATGTCATATTTTTTGAGGTCGTTGCGTTATCGTCGAAACTAATTTGATTTCTAATTGAATTCAGTGGATTTAGGTTTTGAAACATTGATAAAGAATTAGATAGATTTTATATACGAGATTATAGATTAGAGGTAAAAAGCGAAACGCGCAATTTGTTAAAAAGTACCAATTTAAATTTATTAGTAATAGGTATGGTAGATTGGCAGTGAATTAAGTGAGCCAAATTTAAATTATATAAACCATAATTTGAATATGAAATACATTAAACTAAGATAATAAATTACTTTTTTGAAGAACTTTTCGATTATTCGATTTATTATAGGAACAAATTGAAACAGACTCCAACCTATGAAAAAATGTCCAATGGCCATACTTCATCATCTTATCGAAGGTATCATGTTAGATTTTTGACTGTTGAATTACACAATATACAAAACCATTGCTGGCCAGTATTCACACAATGTGCACTGTTTAGGTTTTTTATAGAACACGGCACTTCTTCCCATTTTCGTACAAATTAAATCATATTTCACATTTTATAATGCATTTCAGTACGAAATCACAGTGTTTTATGACCATGTTTTGCAAAACTGTATAACAAGTATAACATTCGATAGATTTACCTTTGCGTTTGCTATAAAAATATTCTAAACGCGCCTTTCACGTAATGACAGAAATTCCACTCGATATTTATACTGAGCTTTGCAAATTAGTTTGACACTTTTTGGCTTCTGGCGCCGCGCTGTGAAAATTATTAATAATCTAGGCTAGGCCAATAAATCAATCAATTTTCCTTAATAGCGAAACAAATCAGAGCAGCGGGTGTTCGTTACATGCATACATATTTCAAAATATGAATTGATTTCAACGTAAAAATATTGTTCACGAGGCAGATCAGAACAGGTTAGTGACCGGATACATTTTGTAACTACCTTTAACTGAACTGTCGTGTCCTGTAGCATATCTTGCGAGACATATCCATAACGTACCCCAATTACCATAATTGTAGGTATATCGGCTTGCATGAGATTGGGCAACATGAGGTATATTACACTCGTGCAAAAGTATATTTTTGACGTTACGGGTATAGGACACATATCTATATGTATAGCTACAATCAGATTTTATTTTTACAATTGGTCTTTAGACTGATGTCGAAATTTACCTTTTAGAAAGTAATTGAATATGTATCAATACGCTCGTTTGCGTATTTTTAATTGAATGCTAATTCCCGTTTACTTCTGGCGGCTATAATAAACAGCACGTAAACTTTGGAAGCACGTGGCTGTTCCGGGTAGGATTGTTATGTTTATGTGAGTTTTTAAGTATTCGTTTATGGGCTATAACTGCCCTATACGGAGAAATCTCTGACATATCTGAAAGTTGCTATAAATATAACAAGCAATATTGGTAGATTTGGTGAAAGTATAAGTAGTAATTGCGGTGCCAAAGTCAAATTTTCGTCCGTAATAATACATTTCATGTATTTATACAACACTTAAAAAAATTAATCTCTTTTTAACAAACGTAACTTTGTTGCTCCATGATTTACTGACTATTAACTAATGTCTATTCGGACCTACAAGCATTTTTTTCTTTAATTTATAGCGTCTTAAACAACTAGGAAATTTAGAATAAAAATGCACAATATGTAAGTGTTGTATGCTATGTATTACGCGCAAGTATGGATGTATGGACCATACAATACATGCTTTGTTGTAGGAATGTTAATTTTGAGTAAATGCATAACTTTCAATTGATTTATACAGACAAATATCCTAATTTTTTACCTTTTTTTGTGGAATTTGTTACACCAGAATTTAATCGAGTTAGGACAAGATTTCAAGAGTAACACAAAAATCAGGCCATAATTTGCATGCAATGACGAGCATTTTCCTTAAGAATGTTTTTTTGTGCAAATATGTGGCGATAAAAGGTCGATCATAACCAAGCGAAGAGCTGAAGTGCTTGAAAATCTACAGGTGCAATTATAAAGTTTTATTTTATTCCTACAAAATTTGCACATATTGCGCATAATATGTGCAAGCACCCTTTAGGGATTTTGAGCTGTTTACTGCAAACTAAACATTTCTGCAAATTTGTTTCCTTCTTCAGAGGGCAAATTACGTTTTGTGGCGGTCTCTTAAGTATATCGTCAATTTCCTTCAAATGCTTGGTCGGTTTGACCTGATCTTCGTGTCGTTTGTAGTACTGTTGTCATTATCGATAATCGGTTCATTTTCGTGGTTCTTCTCTGGATGTTCATCTTCTTTCTTTCGTCGTTGGTGCTATTTTAATCTTTAACAGTTTTTCCTTGTTCCACTTCGCCTCGTTCATTCTCTTTGTGTTCATTTTCTTCCCGTTTCCTGTCTTTAGGTTCTGCTCTTCTCCCGTATCTCCTTTTGCGTTCTCTCTCTTCTAATATTCTCTCTTTTCACGTTACTCTTTCCACGTTCTCTCTTGTCACATTGACACTTTCAAAATCCCTCCTTTCCACGTTCTCTCTCTACGTGTTCTCTTGGCAAATGTATCTATATTTTTACCATGAATTGACCAATTTGCTGATGCAGTAATTAGATGATAATTAGCGTACCTACTGCATAATTAGATAGATATCATCATTCGATCTTTGCAAAACATTCAAGCCCCATAACACAAAGTATCTATATTTCCACATAATATAGTCTTATACATTAGCCAATTCTTCCTAAATACATTCAGGAAATCATTGAGGAAGGACCATTAGAAATATTTTACCTAATATTATAACTAACTAAAATATTGCGTTAACGTTGGCTTTGGCCTAGTTCCGATTCCGTTACGTCACAAATATGTAGCATAATAACGCCAACTTTCCTTATATAACAATCCGTAACATCTCCTGTTATTACGCTAATTATCTTGCCAACGAGCCTGTCGCAATTAACTGCGTACATTATTAGATTTTCACATGCTAAAGTGTCGTTTCTTCGTTGCAGTTGCTGACCAACAGACGGCGGCGTCATGGTGGCAACATGACAGCGTAGAATCACCAAATGCTGCCGCGGATAACACGAATTTCTTCTCGTCGACGCATGGACTCCTTCAGACTCACCCAGGAAAGGGTACTGTACGGTATAGGGGTGGAAGCGGCGCTGCTGGTAGCAATAAGAAACTCTTCTCTTCTGGAACTGGGTTCAAACATTTGGACTACAGGACGTCCGCTACAGCGGAACTGAAGAAAAACCCATCCTTGTCGTCGCCAGACGAGTGCGCTAGAGCTTGTCGTGAAGGTGAACCACCAAGGATTTGCTACTACCACTTCACATTGGAGTATTACACTGTTTTGGGAGCGTAAGTACTCAATACCAAATTTAATACAATCTCGTCGATACCTAGTATATTTAAAACTATGCATCTTTACTTGTTTTTGTTTACAACATTTCTATTCTGATTGATTTATATGTAATCGCCATTACCACTGATCTTCAGTTTTGACAAAACATAATAATTCAAAGGTTTGTACCTTCAGCTACACATTTCAAAGTACCTATCACTCCGCAGAGTAGGTACAATTCTGATAATAAATATTTAACCACTCGACTCGTTGCAGTTGATATTGTAGCTGTATTAGTTGCTGGGGTATATAATCCATATAATCCATAAAATCAGGAACTTTTCAAGACCACCAGCAGTCGACCTACGATTCAATTGTTCTAACAAATATTTGTGATAATCCTCAACTCATTGCGAGGCCAGATGATGGAAACCACGCCAAGAATCATGAGTGTTTACGGTCAGTGTCGTAAAATAGACCAATATTTTTTAAACTTGTTTGGTTTTAAAAGATCTGTCCTATGAGACTTCAAACACCTCCATTTCCTATTTTTGACTCTCTGCAGCTTACATGAGGTGACCTTCCGGACATTTCCGTTTCTGGGGTTCCCTATCAAAAGCTGACTATGTCGTCCTTAAACAAATGAAACTGTATTTACCCCGATTTACTATATTATCTTTTATAATGAAACTGTTTTGTAAATATTACAGTACTTCTTTTAATGCATTTCTACGTTACACAACTTGGTCACAGTTTTTTCGCAACTAAAGCAATCTAATGAAGATATATTGTTTGTATTATTCTCATTTTCTCATAAAGCACAATGCCGTGGAACTCCTGGCCTTTGTTTCAATAATGTTTAGCGTAGGTTATGCAGTTTAGCATAGATGGGGCTGCGCTGGGCAGATTTTGTTTGCTAAGATAGATGGCGTAACGAGTTTAATTACAGTAATTACCGCGTGTTGTAACACCTTATGATCTTGTAGTTTTGCAGTTTTGTAATATTGGGCTAAAGTATTTTTTTGCGATCGGAGTTTATAATGCAACTTATACTAGATGCCAAGAACTATGCAACAAAAGACAAATCTACTTCAATAGAAAGATTGCTAGTTCCGAACTGTCGCCTAGATCAATGAACGGAAGCGTGAAAAAGCAATGCCGTCTGTTGTTTGGCTGACGTAATTCATTAAGAGGTTAAAATTGATGTAAAAATGTCCGCAAATTGTAGGAATGAAAAGAAAATCGTTTCCTACAAGCTTTATTACATATTGCTTTTTCCTACTTTAGACAAATTTTCGCAAAGAAAATCACCTCTTCACCGCAGCACGCTTTGATGGGTAAATTACGGGCTATTCAATTTGAATTGAATAGGTTTTACGTCTCCATTTCACGCGATCCAGACGCGCCGATAAATGGCAAAACATGCGGAATTCCTGACCAACTTGATCCTGAAGCCTTTGAAAGCAAGCGTGGCCGGACCTTATACGGCCATAAATGTGTCTAGCGGCATAATTAATTAGAGAGCGCGAAGCTGACCGTACCGCAAGTTGCATAACGTTACCAGGGACAATTTGACAAGTCCATAAATACGAATTGTTGTTCTACTGATTCTAGATAAATTTCTGTCGTACGCAGATGCACGAGGAAATTGAAAACGATTGGACACCGTGGACTCAATTGCGGCCTCTCGAGAATGCGTTAGGAAGCTATCCAAAGATTGGAATGCAGTTTCTTTTGCTTACATGTATTTGGAGTAATCGTTCTACAGAATTGGTAATCAGTTCCTATGTGGAAGCCTTATTTCGATGCTTCCTTGATAACCTCAAAGGGCAAGATAAATGTTAAAAAGAAGAATAAACCGATACAATGGGAAAGAGTACCAAGATAGCTCAAGACTATTAAGTTCAGGCTACATTCAGATTAAGCTTTATCTTCGTACAACTCTTACAAAAAATATTAGTTTTACAATGCCTGCGGCAGTCTCCAGGTTTAACCCCAATCGAAATCCAAAACTTGTGTGAACAAGACGTATGTGACAGGAAATAAAATTTTGAATCAAATTTAAAAAAATAATGAAAGCTTTGGCAACCCTGGAAAGGTCTCTCAAGACGAACTAACTTGTTGCTCTTTTCTTGTAGCCCTTTTAATCCACCAGATACTCAAAATGAATTAATGTAGATATCAGAATAAGGAGGTTAAATTTGGGCAGTGTTATCTGTTTGTCTATTACAATTGTTTCAATTGTTTCAATGCAAGTAGGTTGGTCTCTAGTGACATTTTAGTGCACCTTCTGAACTGCACGAATTTCTACATTGTGATCAGTATCACTAAAATATCCAGTTTTTTCCCATTCATTATCAGCGATCACATTAAAATCAATACTGTTCATTCAAAAGTGTTTACTACGAAAAATCGAATACTAATTTAAAATATCTAGTTGGAAAATTTTAATTACAAAATATTTCAAATAGTTCGGCTTTATAAAAAACGTCATTATTTGCAGTGCTTGCCAAGTATGCACACCAAACGCCACCAACACCGTATGGTCCCACTGCCAGTGCGTTTTGGCCGATGGTGTAGAAAGAGGAGTCCTCACCGCCAACAGAATGATACCAGGTCCAAGTATACAAGTGTGCGAAGGCGACAAAGTAGTCGTCGACGTTGAGAACCACATGGAAGGTATGGAAGTAACTCTCCACTGGCACGGTCTATGGCAACGCGGTACACAGTACTACGACGGTGTACCTTTCGTCACCCAATGTCCGATCCAACAAGGAAACACATTCAGGCATGTCCAGCAAACTCATCCATCTTTATTTTTAACTCAATACTTATAGGTACCAATGGATAGCAGGTAACGCGGGAACTCACTTCTGGCACGCTCATACTGGTCTTCAGAAGATGGACGGTTTATACGGTAGCGTCATCGTCAGGCAGCCTCCGTCCAAGGATCCAAACAGCAATTTATACGACTTCGATCTTACCACTCATATAATGTTACTCAGCGATTGGATGCACGAGGACGCAGCTGAAAGGTTCCCTGGCAGGTTAGCCGTTAATACCGGCCAGGATCCAGAAAGTTTGTTGATCAACGGCAAAGGACAGTTCAGAGACCCCAATACTGGCTTCATGACAAATACTCCACTCGAGGTCTACACAATAACACCAGGCAGACGCTACCGTTTCCGCGTCATCAATTCATTCGCGTCCGTATGTCCGGCACAGCTGACCATACAAGGCCATGGTCTAACCGTGATCGCTACCGATGGTGAACCTGTACATCCGGTTAATGTCAATACCATCATTTCATTCTCAGGTCAGTAATCTGTTTGCCGTATTTGTACCCGGAATTGTTTGAACCAACATAATCACCTTAATAAAGATATTCACTATGTCTAACGAGGTCAAGCATTTTATACGAGTTTCTCTTTGGGATAACTAGGATTTCTCGAATTTCAGGCGAGAGGTACGATTTCGTAATTAACGCTGATCAGGCAGCTGGCGCTTACTGGATTCAATTGAGAGGATTGGGAGAGTGTGGTATCAGGAGAGCTCAACAGTTGGCTATCTTGAGGTATGCCAGAGGCCCGTACCAGCCAAGTTCCCAAGCTCCCACGTACGACTTCGGTCTTCCACAAGGTGTTGTAAGTATACTTCTTGTAAATACGAAAAAAAACGTCCGTTCCATGTACATAACTTATACAGGGCGATTTTATAATTAATTTTACAACTTTGACCACATAAAGTAAAGTTAGAAAATAATGTGTGTGCATCTGTGGATAGACACGTAAGTCCCACCCATAAGTGATACCGAAAACCACAGGTATTCAAATTGATATCTGACTCCCTAGACCAGCGCCGTATCTTCGGAAATACGGTTGTAGAAAATCACGGTAGAAGGTACAATAGGTGTCCCAATATACTTGCATCGGGTTCCAGTTCAGCATACATCTTAGAGGTCGAAAAACTGGAGCTATACTTCCCAAAATATCGAGGCAAAGGTGCAAAATAAAGAAACCGCTATCGATTTTGAAATGGAACCAGACTTACGGCGAAAATTTTATCGAGTAGTACTGCCGGGTTATCATGGACACAACGTTTCAGCGTTGCCGGAAGCCACACTTTTATTACTGAATTTTGCGACCACCAAAAATTGAATTTCTAATGGTTTATGGTCAGTTTTTCCAAAGAATGAATTCATACTAGTTGAAAATTAAAACAACAATATAAAAACCGCGAGAATATGTAACATATAATGTTTCTGTCATATCCACATTATGTGGCCAAAGTTTGCAAAGAGGTTAGAGAATCATCCTGTCTGTATCACAATATTGTAAATATGAACATTTGTATATACCAGTAAATATGTACATTCAAAGAAATTGTAAAGTTAGATTTTCGAGAATACGGTGACGGAATACAGTAGTATAATTTCCCGATATAAATAGCTTCAAAATTGTATATAAAATAGTAGTTGTGATAATTCAGTTCACCAAACGAAACTTAGCCTTTGACAAAAAAAGTAAGTAATCCCGAATAGGACTCCCCCAAACTTTCGCTCAGAATGGTTGTAAATATTCATGACTCCATCGGTTAGGTATTAAATCCACTGGATGCCAGATGCAATGAGCAAAGGTCTGAAGCCATTTGCGTAAGTCAATTGAAGAGCGCCAGGGAAGTCGATCAAGGTATTTTACAAGAAAGGCCCGACGTGAAGATTTTCTTGCCGTTCAGATTCCACGTTTACACTCCAGAAGATCTTTTCCGTCCAAACACTTACAACAGGCACTTGGGTAAGTTCAAACGCCACCGAACCACAATTTTGTATACTAAGTTGGGACTTATGGCTTTCAGTTGCACCAAACGGAGACCACGTCATCAGTTTAATCGACGAAATTTCTTACATGGCCCCACCAACTCCACTAATCTCACAATATGATGAAATCAACCCTGATCAGTTCTGCAATGGTGACAACAGGCCTGCTGACTGTGGACAAAATTGCATGTGCACACACAAAATCGATATTCCCTTGAATGCTGTAGTTGAAGTAGTACTAGTAGATGAAGGTAAGACTTTTTTTAAAGTGAAGCATCTTCTAAGTAAATAATACAGTTCCAAGAATGCTTTAATTTTGTTCAACTTAGAAGATTTTATTGCCTCACTCAATTTTGACAACATGTGTAATTGATTATTATGTTTCATTTCAGTTCAACAACCAAATTTGAGTCATCCCTTCCATCTTCACGGTAATGCCTTTAATGTTATTGGTATTGGTAGGTCACCTGACAGAAGCGTAAAGAAGATCAACCTGAAGCACGCTCTAGACTTAGATAGGCAAGGTCTTCTTCACAGACAATACAATTTGCCACCTGGTAAAGATACCATCGCTGTGCCAAATAACGGTTACGTAGTACTTAGATTTAGGGCTGATAATCCTGGTTTCTGGCTGTTCCATTGTCACTTCTTGTTCCACATAGTGATCGGTATGAACTTGGTACTGCAAGTCGGTACTCATGCTGACCTTCCACCAGTGCCACCTGGCTTCCCAACGTGCGGTGACCACGTGCCAGAAATTTCCCTAGACACTACGAAAATTTAAATTTGAATTCTAGTTAATTTCTTTTTATTCCTCTTGAAGTTCTAGCCTCTCTTTATCATCAAAATTCCAATTTATTATATTCGCTGTGAAATTTCATCATCGTGCAATCTTGCCATTTCGGATTCTATACGACTATTTTTTTCTTAATTAGTTTGTTTTATAATTCCTAATTTATATTATTTATATTTTGTAACAAGGAGGAACTCTATTGAATCCGCCATACGTTCGTTAAGGTAAGTATATAAGATTTCTTCTTTCCTATCCCGGTTAAGCTCCAAAAACTCACTTACCCTTAAAATGAATGAGAGACCATTTAGACCTACATTCCTACATTAGTTGTTATGGTGCTAAACTCCATTCCCTGTATAAATACGCATACCTACCGCATGTCTGTACATAAGAGGAACTAAAATTTTTCAACCAAATTTAACCTTGTATATTGTATATAAATGTAGTAGTGTAAATTTTTCGCGATTGTTCGTGAAAAGTGTCGCGATGTAAAGCTCAATTTAGCGTACCTATACTTTACACGAGCAATGCTGTCTCTATCATCATCAGTATTTTACTTTGTTGTTCTTAGTGGATGAATATTTGTGCGAATGGCATCAAGATGAAATAATACTATCCTTGTAATTGTACCAAATGGCTACTGAGTTACCACTGTATAAAAGCAAAAAGAACCTAAATAATTTTATTCGTACCAATTTTGTATTATTTTACTAACATCCAATAGGCCGTAAGTTGTCCTAGTCTTCGAAAGTCTTCTGTAACAGGACAAGAACCTTAAATAGTGTAGAGCGGTACTGTTATGTTATGTTTAAATATTAATGTATTATATTATTGAGAGTAATAAATCTGTTTACATGTACATACCACTGGTGTTGGACTTTCTTACCCTGTGTTTAATAATAATCAACATTATACTTTTGTAAATACACGCATCAGCCCTGTATATAACATGTCATCAAGCATCAAAGGTAAGTTCCATAGACCTCAACGCAACCCTGTTCGCATAATACTTTTAATCTTCATCTTTATACTGAAATGAGGCGGTACCGTAGAGAGGTAATTTTCGTCCAGGCAACATTGCAAGTTAAGCAACGTTTGCGGTTAACGGTTTCTTAATAATTTCTGATTTAGTGACCTCACTACGGCTCGGTGCGTCCTCCATAAAGATTATATGGTTGAACCACTTCTCACCAGTGCAGTTACGTCATATCCGCCCCATTGCTCTCCAGTCTTTATTAACGGCCTACCTTTGCCTGGTTAAAGTTAGAAGCTAAATCCTCTACACGGACGAGACAACAGTGGCAGTAAGGCACATAACAGCATTAGTAAGCTGGAAAGCAATATAAGAAGCATAAACTAATTTATCGAATGTGACAAGCTGTCATTGATGAAGACAAAACAAGCACTTCTTTATAGTTTCTTCTTCTGTTGATAACACTAACTTTGATGAAGATCCAATTATACAACAAACTTTCCAATGCCATCAAAGAGAAAGAGATGACAGCTTTCCAGAGGGTGCTTTAGCTGGTCCTAAGGGCCTTATGTGGCCTTCTACAGTCCAGAAGTATTTACAAACCCACGAAGCGCATTACACCTTATATTTATATGTATTATATTACAATACTTCACGTGCACTGTATTTGTATGAGTTCTAATAAATTATTCTAATCTATTCTAGAAAACACATATGTTTGAGATAACTATGACGTAAGTGCACTGTTTTTGTGGTCCAACCATATTATAAAATATCTTGTTTTCTGTTTAATTTGATTAACAATGATTCATGAAACACATTCGTATCTTGACCACAAAGACATTTTTAGAGCGTTCGTGGTTGATCAATGTAAGGATAAGTACCAAGCAGAACTGTAAATACTTATGTACATTGTACATTATCCATCAAAACATGTAAAAAGTTCATTGTACAAAATCATAAACCCACACTATTCCTTGAACGGTAGGTATCTTAACCAGAACTACCATTATCAAGCGAACGATTCACAATGATGCTGAAACTAGGTGTTGAACCCGCTGGACGCGATATGCAATCGGCCGAGAAAGGAGGCCATTTGCGTCAGCCAGCTGAGGAACGCTAAAAAAATCGACGAAGCTTTGCTCCAGGAGCGACCTGACGTGAAAATCTTCCTGCCATTCCGATTCTACTTCTACAGACCTGAAGAACTGTTCCAGCCGAACACGTACAACCGATTCTTGGGTAAGTTTCAGTTGGCTGTTTCATAAATATAATAAATGTTGCCGGTTATAGCTGCTCAAGGTGGAGACCACGTCATCAGTTTAGTAGATGAGATCTCTTATGTTGCACCACCGGCACCGTTGCTGTCGCAATTAGATGAAATTTCGCCGGACCAGTTTTGTAATGGAGACAATAGACCAGCTGAGTGTGGAACTAACTGCATGTGCACCCATCAAGTTGATATCCCGTTGAATGCCATAGTGGAGGTAGTTCTTGTCGACGAAGGTAATATTTATTAGCAAATAGGTAATGTTTTGTTTCTCGAAAATTGTAAAGATTTCAATTTGTTTGTTGAGTGGGAAGCGAATAAAGTTACTTCCAATAGGAATAATAGAAAATGTTTATGATCTTACTCAAATATTTTAACATAGTCAACTTTTCTGACAAATAGTACTTGTGGTTGAATGGCTTCTTGAATAAATATCACGTTTTTGAGAGAAATCTAAGACAAAAGTGATTAAAGAAAGAACTTCTCGGAGCCATCACTAGACCTTATTGTTGTTTTGAAAATGAAGAAAGGTACTTTATTCTTAGCACTAGCCAGGGCTGTCGGGCGGCTATTTACCAACTTATGATACCATGGTATCCAAGTATGACAAATAAACCTTAGACTGCACATTAACTTAAAGTAAAAAAAACACGATAATTACCTAATATCCATCCCATGCGTGTTAATGCTAGGACGCTTCCGGTAGACTGCATTGTTAATATCCGCTACTCCATGGTCTAACCTAACAGGAATTTATTTTTTCAGTACAATCGCCAAATCTTAGTCATCCGTTCCATCTTCACGGGTATGCCTTTAATGTGGTCGGTATTGGTAGATCTCCAGACGAGAATGTGAAGAAAATTAACTTAAAACACGCGCTGGATTTGGACAGGAGAGGTCTACTCCATAGACAGTTCAATCTCCCTCCATCTAAGGACACCATAGCAGTACCAAACAATGGTTACGTTATATTCCGGTTTAGAGCTGATAATCCTGGTAATACCATGTTGTATAACTAAAACTAGAGCAAAACTTAATAACATTTCCTATAGGTTATTGGCTGTTCCATTGCCACTTCTTGTTCCACATAGCGATAGGAATGAACTTGATTATACACGTTGGTACCCAATCGGACCTGCCACCTGTTCCGCCAAATTTCCCCAGATGCGGTGATCATCTGCCACCTATAACGTTACACCACTAAAAGTAAAGACGATATTCTGCAATGGGTGATGATAAAGTTAACCATTAGAAGTAATGATGAGAGAACCCCCTGCTTAGAGCAATTATTTATTTCTTATTTGTTAAAATACCTCTCCCTATCTATTATTATTGTTTTGTATTATTATTTATATTTTTCTACGTCTTCCTCTCTATCAATCAAACATTAGTAATTTAATTAGATCCTAAAAAAACGTTTAGACCTCAATTCTTGCCGATTGACAAATTTAAGTTCCCTCACCTACCCGAACTGTGCCACATTTATTTTTGTTGTGTTGTTTTATGTTGTAGTGTGAATCGTGATGTATACGCATGTTTTGTTTATGTGGTGAATATAGAGTAGATATACATGTCTGAAATAGATGATTGAATATTATCGTACTAGTCTTTAGTACCTACTCGTACGCAATAGAATTCAGTAAGTTATACATATCATGGCGTGTACTGATGCGTAAGATGTACCTTTGTGTGTAATATTACTGTACAATAAATTAAAATTACGAATTATATATTGTTTTATTTTTTTGTCATAGACCATCAAAATCTTACTACCAATTTTGGTGAGATGTTGAAGAAATGCACAAAATAAAATGTGTCTTCTTTAGTTTCATAAATGAACAGACCGTGAGACTGGTTTTCATCATCATAATGAAAACTGTATCAACATAAAGAAAAAGTCTGATGTGGTCACATGACTTTATCATACTATACAGCAGTGTTAAGCGCTAATGATCTGACAATACTGTCAATAGAATCAAAATATCTGTCAAATCCTGGCTAACTTTCATTTTAATGCAGAGACGACCGATCTCGTTTAAATAGAATGTTTCGATGATGTGTGTAGTCGGATTAGCGCTGCTGGTTCGAATAAACTGCTAAGGCTTCGCTAAACTATTTATTGTATAATGTATATACATAATGTGGTTGGTGAGCGATCAACAGAGTGAACTGCATGACTTTCAAAGCTAAAGTTTGCTCTTGCAGCTGAATCATTAATTTGAATTTCGACATAAATTATAACTAGGAGTGGGGTTTGTATGGGCGACCTCATTTGACCCTGACCCCAAAAATTTCGGCAGTTGGCCCACCCCCAAAAATTTTGCCGACCCAGCACCCATTTGGAGTTCCACCTTTGAGATCAACGTCCGGCGGGCGAACCGTTGTGCCCACCTATGTGATGTTAGCTCGCAGCCCCCTCTTATGGGAATTTACGTGTATAGAAAAACTCTAATTACTCGAGTACCGTTAGAGATACCGCAACAAAACTAACACTGTTCGAACGAACGTTCTTCTGCCAATCTAAATGTGGAAAAGTCCGATCCGAAATATGTAAGTTAGTGTCCGTAATTAATTAATAACTGATTAGGTGACACGGAATATTTGCAAAAATCGGGATATTCAATGGGCTGTATCTCGTTAATCCTTTGTTCAATCTTAATAAAACCAACACCATTCGATTCCCCGCTTCTTCGACTATAGGAATCTCAAAAAGTCCGATAGCAATTAGATACGTTTGAGGTAGTATGCCTGGGCGAAGGTCGGCATGTTTTGCGACAGGTTGTGTTGTTAAACCGGACGGGCGTCTTCCAGCCCCCTCTTATGGGAATTTACGTGTATAGAAAAACTGCAATTACTCGAGTATCCTTAGCGATACCGCAACAAAACTAACACTGTTCGAACGAACGTTCTTCTGCCAATCTAAACGTGGACAAGTCCGATCCGAAATATGTAAGTTAGTGTCCGTAATTAATTAATAACTGATTAGGTGACACGGAATATTTGCAAAAATCGGGATATTCAATGGGATGTATCTCGTTAACCCTTTGTTCAATCTTAATAAAACCAACACCTTTCGATTCCCCGCTTCTTCGACTATAGGAATCTCAAAAAGTCCGATAGCAATTAGATACGTTTGAGGTAGTATGCGTGGGCGAACGTCGGCATGTTTAGCGACAGCTTGTGTTGTTAAACCGGACGGTCGTCTTCCAGCCCCCTCTTATGGGAATTTATGTGTATAGCAAAACTGTAATTACTCGAGTACCCTTAGCGATACCGCAACAAAACTAACACTGTTCGAACGAATGTTCTTCTGCCAATCTAAACGTGGACAAGTCCAATCCGAAATATGTAAGTTAGTGTCCGTAATTAATTAATAACTGATTAGGTGACACGGAATACTTGCAAAAATCGGGATATTCAATGGGATGTATCTCGTTAACCTTTTGTTCAATCTTAATAAAACCAACACCTTTCGATTCCCCGCTTCTTCGACTATAGGAATCTCAAAAAGTCCGATAGCAATTAGATACGTTTGAGGTAGTATGCGTGGGCGAACGTCGGCATGTTTAGCGACAGCTTGTGTTGTTAAACCGGACGGTCGTCTTCCAGCCCCCTCTTATGGGAATTTATGTGTATAGCAAAACTGTAATTACTCGAGTACCCTTAGCGATACCGCAACAAATCTAACACTGTTCGAACGAACGTTCTTCTGCCAATCTAAACGTGGAAAAGTCCGATTCGAAATATGTAAGTTAGTGTCCGTAATTAATTAATAACTGATTAGGTGACACGGAATATTTGCAAAAATCGGGATATTCAATGGGCTGTATCTCGTTAACTCTTTGTTCAATCTTAATAAAACCAACACCATTCGATTCCCCGATTCTTCGACTATAGGAATCTCAAAAAGTCGATCACAATTAGATACGTTTGAGGTAGTATGCGTGGGCTAAGGTTGGCATGGCAACACCGTACTAAATTATTCTATCGAATTTTATAGTGGAAAAGTCCTATCTGAAAGTACATTTTTATGAATATGTATACGAATATGTATATAAAATTTGACTCTTCTGCTTAAACCTAAAAGCTGATGTGGACTACAGCAATAACAACGTCATTTTGGACAAAACAGGTATTGTCATCGTATGCCCAGAAGAAATTTCGTCAGAAGATTTTAAGATTTTTTTGATTTGAATTCCATTGTACGTATGTCAGCCTATCAAAATACAGTGGCAGATGCAGTGAATGCTGATATTTTAGAATTACTATAAGCAACGAATCTTTTATGATCAATGTTGGTTAGACAACCAATTTTGAAAACTAGTGTATTTCTGGTGTTTTTTTAAGTGCACAATTTCAGCTTTACTTTTGAGATTAGCTGGTACAGGTATTCTGTCGGGGAATACCCGTGTTTCCTGTTGCGCAGTTAGGTACCGTTGCGGTACCGTACAAGATTCGTCTCAACTGTTTTTATCAAAACAATATTGTCCTCGCACGTTCCAAAAGTTAAGTTCTCCTTTTTATACTTTTACTTTGTGTTCTTCGAAAGTACTTAACCGACCGTTTCCGTTTCGACAAAGCTTCGCGAAACACAACAATTCTAGATAACCGTATGTCTGGTTTTTCACTGAAATAGGCACCTTTCATTATCCACTCATAGTCTTGATTTCTTTAACTATCTTTTATTCAATTTAACTCAAATTTAAAGCCTAACCTAAGCCTGTGTCCTTGTCCCAAAAAACAGTACACGGTTTTGTAGAAATGTGGTAGCTATTCGCAAGATGTTTTAGAGTATTTTAAAGTAGCTACAACAACAATCTATTATTCTATATATTAAGTACATTACTATATGTTTTCCTGGAGGGGGGGGGCAAAATAGTAGCGTGCCCCGGGCGCCAGTTTTGCTCGCTACGCCACTGCTCATAACACACGTAGTAGGGCTGGGCAAAAAAATCGATCGATCGATCTGATCGATCGTTCGATCTTCAAATTTGAAAGATCGAAAGATCGATCAGATCGATCGGATCGATCAGATCGATCTGATCGATCTTTTCGATCTTTTCGATCTGATCGATCCGATCGATCCGATCGATATACAAACACGATGAAAGATCGATGGTTTTTATTTCTATTGGTAGTTAACATAGGGCTATCATCATAATGCCCATAAAACAACCGGCGTCAAAGGCAACAAAATCCTAACATAAAGCAATGTTAACTAGGGCTGGGCAAAAAAATCGATCGTTCGATCTGATCGATCTGATCGATGGTTCGATCTTCAAATTTGAAAGATCGATCGGATCGATCAGATCGATCGGATCGATCAGATCGATCGGATCGATCAGATCGATCGGATCGATCAGATCGATCGGGTCGATCAGATCGATCATGATCGATCTATCGATCAGATCGATCTCAAATTGTGATCGAAGATCGATCACAAATTTCCAAGATCGCCCACCCCTAACACGTAGTATATTGCAACTTCCCCGCAAAAGTAATACTACTAATTGCCGGTTCGAAAACAGTAGAAGTCCAAAAAGTGAGGTCTGAGAAAATTAACAAAATAATTTTGTCGCTGCATGAAAAGTATAGCAGTTAGCTATTTTGAGCCAACAGACAAAATATAAAGTATAGTAAATGGTGATATACAGGTGATATAAAGTAGTTCACAGAGAATTAAATGTATTACATATTTTATTTATATTTGCATTCAAAACAGAGCTATGATTAAAACAATCACATGGACATGGGACATGTACTGCTTTTGAACTCGAAGGAAAAACAGCGTACACTTTTTACAGCATTTAAATAATATTTTTATTATGATGTAGTGTTTTTGGCGTTGTCCAAACCCGTTGTCATATTTTTTAAATTCAAAGTGGCGGATCCCATATGGCGACTAGAAAATTTAGAAAGATGTCGGGTGCTTATATAACTTATTTGCTGTCATATTTGAAGATCCTAGACTCCAAATCCAATTTTCAAAATTAAAAATAATATGACGACCGAAAATGTAAAAAATCTTGGATTTGCATGAAACTTCTTTCCCGCAATATTTGAAGATTGAGAACTAAAAATGTCATGTCAAATTTTCAAAATCAAATCAAAATGGCGGATTATACATGGTTAGTGAAAATTACCGGAACCCCTTAGTAATTCTTTAATCGTAAAGAATTTCAAATAAAAATTCAAGCAAAAGTTGGAGCAATTAATCGATCATTATTTAAATATTCTTAATTTGAAGTCCAGGAGTTTTGATTAATTTCTTATAACTAAAAAATAAGAATTGTATAAAAAATATATTTCTACGAAAAAATTAATCTTAGAATTAAAAAAAGTATAAATATACAGAGTGTGCTATCAGTTACTTTTTGTTTTTTTTTTTTTTTCAGCTGGATAATTACTTAAGTATTTCGGCAATTTCGTCTATTTTTGATTAATTGCTCATAACTCAAAAATAATGCATTTTATAAAAGAAAATACAAAAGATTCTTTGAATTATTCTTAGAATTAAGAAATGTTGTTAAAAAATTATACAGGATGTTCTATTTGAAAAAGAAAAGTTTACCAGGTATCCAAAATAAAGAAAACATCCTGTATATTCATAATATATTTAAACGATAGATTGTTTAAAACTAATTTATTTTGGTGATATATTAGTGGAAACCGAGTAGAAACGCGTTGCATGAGGGAGCAAAAAAGCACTGTTCTGGACTTGTTTATTTTGCCCAGGCATACTCTTTTAGGTCTATTCGATAGAATAAATCATAGAACATTTTAGCTATTTCAGTTCAAAATGACAAATTTTGGACTTCTATGTACTGTTTTCGAAATCGCCGATTCAATTGTAACTACAATATTAGTAGTACTAATTTTAAGTACTAAATTAGTACTACTAATTTGAACAATTATGTTAGTACTATAATTGTAACTACTATATTAGTAGTACTAATTTTAACTATTAAATTAGTACTCATACTATTATTACTATAGTTAAATACAAATTTAATCAATTTTTAATATATATATATATTTATATCTCGACTTCTAATAATAAATCATTAAAATATCTCGATTATGCGCATCACTAGAATATGCTTTAATGTTTTAATAATTGTCGTTTATATTACTTATTATTTAATAGTAATAATATGTAACAATTCTATTTAACCATTTGAATTAGATTAAACTCACCAATCAGAAAGTCAAATCATCAGTTGATCAACGGACACATCATGCATTGCTGACATAGCTTTATGAGTTAAAATTGCCAGAAAGCTATGTCAGCGATGAAAAATATGCCGATATCTGGTCTAAGAAGTAACCCTGCAAGAAAATCAAACAAACGTGCAACTATCTACACAAAATTACAAAAAAAAGAATAATAATAAAAACAAGCAAAAATAAACTGAAGACAACAAATGCACGTAATACGAATGTTCGATCTAGTCACAGTATGGAAAAACACGTGCGACCAGATACAAACATTCGAACAACATACATCAAGGCAACATCAAACTCACTGTTTCTGGCCGATGGTACACGACGAGTCACAGCTGCCCTAATGAAGTAACTACTGGCTGTGATATGAAGGAAAAAACACAGTCACACCAATAGTTCCTTCATCAGAACAGCACGTAAACTATTTCTCTCTCCGTAGCATCTATAAAACAAACGCTGCAAGTCTCATCGCGTCTCAAACCTGGTAAACCAACCGTGTGATGATAAAAACTCACACGGCTAGATTACCAAAGATGAGACACGACACGCAAAAAAAAACAATCCAACAAAAATGCATCAAAATATAAAACCAAAATAAATAACGAAACCAAACACAAATTGCAGTGAGTTAAAGACGTACTATGACACAAAAAAGCACAGTGAGACGAAATTAACTCTCCGAAATTTGTTGTTTTATTAAAATAGCTGTACAGAAATAAAAAAAACATATAAATACAACAATACGAAATAATCAAGTCAAAAGCACTGCAATTATTAAAAACAATTATTTATTTATCATCTACAAGTATAAACTAGAGGCAAAAATTATGTCTCTCTTGATTTGCTTAACGGCCGTGTTAAACTTATCCTCTAATTCAGTGTTTCCGATGGTCTTTGACGCTTGCACCATCTGTCGAAGTAATTCTTCAAGTCGCCGCATACAACGGATTATCGAACCCTCAAATATTTCTGTCATGCGGCACAAATCACTAAAACTCGAACCGTTGCACCATGAAAATACTACATCCATCAGGTATGGCTTAAATCTTTCCACATAGACACTCTCCTCCAAATCCAATCGTGCCTCCGTACTTATTTTCGCAATACGTCTTGCCAAATCCTGCATTTGTCTTAGTGGCCCAGACAGTTCCTCGGATAGTTTTGGTACCTCAGTGCTTTTCTCGTCGCAAACAAAACAACTTAAAAGAGAGCTAGCTTGTGCTGGTGTTAGAGGACCAAATATGCCATTGAATATCATTTCCGTTAAGAGTAACTCATCAGCGCTAAAAATTACACAGGTTTGATTCCCTCAACTTTAAACAAAAATGTATTTGTCTTACCTGCTAAGTTCGCAGGCAACTCGCCCTTTTAATTGGATAACATCGGTATTTGTGCAATAACCTAACCTTCTGAGAACACGTTTCCGGCATTTTAACTCGTCCAATTGAATTATCGCCTTGGCCTCTTGTAATTTCTGTTTTGCCTCCCTAACCTGCTTGGTGAACGCGACTTTCTTCTCATAATCCGAGTAAATTTTATTTAATTCTGGATTTTTATGTATCGAATGATCCTCCATTCTATAAGAAAAAAATATATAGAATTCAGTCTATGTTTTGCTTAAAATGTAACGCACTTCTTTTCTAATATCTTCATCTTATTGACGATATCGATGAATGGCTCTGCGTTAATCTTCATGTCTTCTACCGGGTCTAACAATGGGGGACCTTCGGCAAATCTGTTTTTCACTTCCGTTAAAGTCTTGGAGATTGCTCTGATGGCGTCTCTGCTTAGGGAATCTTTCGGGCATGTGAGACGCACCGAAGATACCCTTGTAATAAGGGAGCTGTCCACGGTAACAACTTCATATTTACCCGACTATAAAAAATAAATAAATTACTTTTAATTATTACTTGGTTTTGTTGCTTTGTGAAATAAATTTCCATTGTTCTGAACTGAAACTTCGCAACATTTCAATTACTTAAGTACAAATTTAAGTTTCCCAAAAAAAGTTCACATTTTGCAAGTCAAACATGAAATTAAATGATTACTATTTTCTGTTCTAAACTATTTCCGAGAAAGAAGAAAAAAAAAACCACAAAGACAAGTTATGAATTCGTATTTTACCATTTGAATAATTCCTATTTTATGTGTTTAGCTTCAATTTACCTAAACTCATGTACTATCGTGGCCATATATTATGTCCCTTCTTTTGACGTCCATTTTCTCGGAAACCTAGGGGCGAAAAAATTTGAAAAAATTCTGGTGCTGTCCTTGATTAATATGCTACAACTCATAAAAATTAGAAAACTGTATGTGTTGGCGTTTTCTTGATTTTTTCAAATTAAGAAGAATTGGCGCTGTTTTTGCCCCATAAATTTTATTCGTTTAACTTTAGCAATTAATTACTCCGGAAATAATCCTTAGATATCAACGAGATAAATAGTAAAATCACCTGCGGAATGCTAGCTTTCAATGTGCATTTTTGTAAAATCAGTGGATTAGTGGTTGACCCACAAAAAGCTATATTATGCAATGCCAGCCATTCCGTTATTAGAAGAGCTAGAATAATGAAATATAGACTATAGGCTACCCAATAATTCATAGGTTTAAAGTTTACTACATAATCATTGTTTATCTTGCATTTTTCATACAAAAGACCGTGCTGAAACTCCGCGTGCATTCCGACGCTCTACGGTCACTGGGGTGCTGCGGGGAAAGGAGGCGTTAGCGGTGCTGTCATGTCGGAGAGAACCGACACAGCTGGGAGAACCGGGGCGGCAGGTTATTACCAATACATAAAAAGAACCATAACTTGACAACGTAGTAATTTTAACTAACAATTAAATTCTTAATATTTGCTTAATTTTGATTATAATATGTGACCCGGTACGAGAGAAATCTCTTCTATCGATTGGCGTTTATGTTTTCTTCAGTTTTTATACAATGAGGTTGTAAACAAGATTCTGATGGAAGCGGATAAATCTAATAATATGGAGTTTACAAATTTTCCGATTAGTTGTGAATACTAAATTAACCTTGCTTGATAAACCCAAAAAATATTTAAAAAGTATGCCCGATTTTGTCATATAAATATTCAAACTATTATAACAGTTACAACCGCTTATTTATTAATAATATTTAAATACATGCAGAAACAATATAAAATAAATACAACTCTTAATATTATTATATTGATGATATTATTATATTGATATTATATATTACATATATTACAAACGTCAGCTCTGAGCGTATAAAACTTAAAATTATCAAAATTTAGCATCGTAAATTTGTAGACACATAGAATATTTTGCAGATCACTCATTAATTTTAAATGCTAAACCCGAAACCCGATTTAAATTGTCAAGAATTCCCATGGGACTTCCAAATGCCTGTTCGTGGTTCTGTTATCTTATTGACTTATTTTGCCATTATTTTTTAATTCGGTAATCTGTCGCCGGATACCCAAATTTCTTTGACGAGGCATAATCGCCGTGTCGTTTTATGTATTGTGTCCGTAAACACTAGTAAAAGTAATGCACGTGCGATCCGCTACGACTGGCAGCGTCGCTGTCGATCCCTTGCCCCGCTTCCCCCCAAGGACCGAAGAGCGCCGCGTCAACTGCAGCAATCATGAGAAGCTTCAACTCGATCTTTTGTAGGGAAAATGCAAGATAAACCATGATTAGGTAATAAACTTTAAACCTATAAATTAGTGAGTAGCCTATAGTCTATATTTCATTATTCTAGCTCTTCTAATAAAGGAATTGCTGGCATTGCATAATATAGCTTTTTGTGGGTCAAGCACTAATCCAATGATTTTACAAAAATGCACATTGAAAGCTAGCATTCCGCAGGTGATTTTGCTTTTTAATTCGTTCAAATCTATGTATTATTACCGGAGCAATTAATTGCTAAAGTTAAACGAATAAAATATACGTGGCAAAAGCAGCGCCAATTCTTCTTAATTTGGAAAAATCGGGAAAACGCCAACACATACAGTTTTCTAATTTTTATGAGTTGTAGCATATTAATCAAGGACAGCACAGGAATTTTTTCAAATTTTTTCGCCCCTAGGTTTCCGAGAAAATAGACATCAAAAGAAGGGACATAATATATGGCCACGATAGTACCTAATATCTCGGACCGCCGACCTTCGTTATTCTCATTTGTGTCATTGTAAAACCATTGTAATAATTCGATTTACAAAAATAGCAACTTTAGGGGAAAATGCCATCCCACGCACATCCACGGACAAAGGAAGGGCGTTGCAAACAATGGCAAGGGCAGGTAGTTGGCTAAGGAATATGAAGGCCCCGCCAAGCCCTCCTGGCCGGCAAGTGCGCGGAAATGCGTCCAACAAAAGACACTGAGGGTTAGCAGGTAGTCGGAACCAGAGGGAAAAAATGATGTACTTACCTCACCAGCCCGGCATGGTTTTGGTAGCACGTCGGCATCTTCAGATTCCGATGGTACGACGTACAGCAAAACGTTAAGTTGCAATTTAAAATTCAATTTTGACGGTTTTGCGTCACCCGATTTCCGCCCGCTGTTGTTGTGGATCTTTTTGAATCCAAGAATTGCTCCCCAATCATACTCGTCGTCTTGATTCTGAATCTGTTAAAAAAAATAAATGCACGATCTAACAAATATTATATAATATACAAACAAAGAAATAACGAAACAAAATAAAATCAATCGCACAACCATAGTATCATTCTCTTTTACGTGACCACTGGAGGTAAATATGAATACTTCGTATGTACAGAAGAAAAATACGAAGTAAAAAAGTTGCAACCTTGTTTTCGCGCCAATATTATTATCGAAAATTATACAACACAGGTAAACAATATATAATGTTTGAGAACGTGGTATAGATGGCAAGACAAAAATAAAACTTGAGAAATACAGCATTAAAATAAATGTAATAAATACGAAAAACTCTCACCGAAATAGAAAACAAGTGAACACTACACTAAAACATATGGCACTGGAAGATTTCGTACGTATAGCAGGCAGGCAAATAACAACATGGGCCGTTTAGCGAAAGCTTGACCATGAGAATTAGCCAATAGGGTTGCAGTGTTTGTCCATGAGGTGACGTTGGAGGGGGAGGGTTGGTTTTTCGAATTTGTGTGAAGCCTGTTTTTCTTTTAGTAATGTTGAAATTGTTACCATTTCATTTATTTTGATTTGCATCATGAGGGTTGCCTATTTGATGCCAATGAAACATTATTTATCATTTTTAACACCATATTTTTTTGGATATTTATATTTATATTTTTAGTTAAAAATGTTGTTAACCTCTTATCCAATCCATGGACGATCGATTGAGCGCTGCTGTGTCTGTCTTAGAATTTAAAAGCAAAAATACGTTTTCTAAATGTTTATGGGGTAGCTGCACGGTGCGGCGTCCTTAACGTTCGTAGCCGTTTTATAGCCGTTTTACCGGGCAAGAAGTTAATTGAGAAACGGTTTAATATATTAAGCATTGTACTTTATTTGTGTGTGATACAACTCACTCACTGATACAACACAATTAGTTGACAATCTAGATTATTGCGAGCATGCGTGTTCGAAATAAATTCTAAACTGTCCTCTACTGGTGGCAAGGGCAATCACAGTAAATCAAACATACTCATAGGTTTACCTGGTGACAACAGTGTTGTTATATGGAAGGAAATTTTTAGTCAAATATGGAAAAGGGTATTTCGTGTGCCAGAGGAAATTTCCAATTTTTGCACGATCCTAGTATCACAGGTATATTATTGGTAGGTAATATTAGTTTCGTTCGAGCAACAATCAAAACCAGTCAAAACAATTGGGGATTCTTCTACCCATACGCAATGCAGGTTTTTGCAGGGCAAAACCCCCATTTGGCTTGCGCAGGAGAAAGAATAAGTGCTTTATGCACTTATTTTGGTGCTGCTCGAACAAACCTATTGGTTGAGACGGGACTCTGTATAACTATAGGTATTATTATTTATTATACATAGAGCTATACATATTATATTATAAATAAGTCTTTATAATAGACAATTATTGTTCTATTATTTATGGATTTGTCCGTGGTTAGAGCATTTTATTTATCGCCTCTGCACTTACACCAATGGTTCTTAACCGGTGGTCCGCGGACCACTGGTGGTCCCTGAAAGCACCCGAGGTGGCCCGCGAAGCCAAACTGCACTTATTAAATAAATTAATGACAAAAACGACGTATTGACGACGCGAAGACGACGAATATTATGAAATACTTAGTTATTTAATTTCGTGTGTAAACCAAAACTTGTTTTGGTGATTTATTTTATACCTAGTTCCCGATGCTTGTGAATTGTCATCGACTTTATTTATTTTTATTCAATTCATTGCTAGTTTCACAGCTGGCAGCGAATCCTGTTGGGGATAAAGTAGGGGTTTGAAATGTCAAAAAGTTACTGTTTCTATTGTTAACAGACTTATCAGTAAACAGCTATTTTATATTTATTTCTATTCGGACTTGTCAGACTATATATTATTATCTTGTTTATTCTTTTCTGTCAACAATCCTAGAGTCATGGATATTGTTCCCCATTGCTAGGGTCCGTCGCTATAGCGGCCGCCATTATACTGGATGGCGCCGTTAAAGTTCACCTATTCTAACATTCGGCCTTCCTGACGAAGAAGCGTCCTCGCTGACACCACTCGACCGTCCAAACTTCCTAGGGCTGTTCGCCTGTTCTGGCTGGATCTAGTGGTACTTCATGCCACTGGACCGACGATAGGCGCGATATGCAGAGACTTTGGTTGAGCAGACTGCTAGACAACTCCTTGGCACACAGGACCACTGTTGAGAACGTCACGGATGGATGACTAGTAGCTGAAAAATCGACAACACTATACGAGAGTTATATTGAGAAACAATGGAACTTCCCTTTGTTGGCGAGTGTGGATCGTCCATTTGGTACACTTGACCTATCGTTCGACATGCTAAGTCGCTGGCTTGGCAGTACACAAGACTGTCCTTTGGTACACAAGACCAGAAATCGAATTGGTGTGTCATACGATATAATGAATCGCTGACAGAGCAATACACGAGGCTGCTCTCTTGGTACACTAGACCACAATTCGATTTGATGGGCAAACGATGTAGTGAATCGATGCCCCAGCAGTGCACTAGACTGCTCGTTTGGTACACTAGACCACATATCGATTTGTTGTGCCACACGATGTACTAAATCGTTAGCACCGCAGTACACTAGACTGCGCGTTTGGTACACTAGACCAGATTTCGATTTTATTGGCTTGACGATGCAGTGGATCGATGGCCCAGCAGTACACTATATAGACTGCTCGTTTGGTACACTAGACCATGACTCGGTATGGATAACGTGTGACTGTTAATAACTCTAAACTCAATAGCTAGTCATACGTCACAAATGTAACTACAACTTTTATTAGAAGAGTGTTTCTCTTTACAAACAAACCATGAAGTTATCAACAACTTGTCGTCACGTCAAATAAAGTCTCTTAACAAACGCACGTCTACAGTTTTTGTGGACGAAATAATTTTAAACGGTCACTGGCCACCACACCTTTGAATCGCCGACGATCCTTCGCGAACGATGTTACTCGATAGCGGTCGTTCCCAAGTGCTGCTGTCACCAATACAGGTCCGATGTACTTCGGTACTAATTTGCCACTGGTGAGCCCTCTGACGAGACGCGTTCTTTCTACCAACACAGCATCACCGACGTTGAACATTTGAGGTTCCACCTTCGTTCTTTCGAACCTGGCCTTCATTTTATTACCTTTGTCATCGCACCGAACTTTTGCAATATTTCGTAAGGTCTGAATATCCTTTCGCTTTGTGACACTTAATCGAATTTCATTATATAATTTAGGTCTAAACCCGTACAAAAGTTCGCTGGGAGCTATACCCGTTGTGGCGTTTTGAGTACTATTTATGCCACGCTGCACTTGTACAATAAATTCGTCCCACTTGTCATGTTCTCCAGCCACGCTGGCAGTTAAGGATTCTAGTATTGTTTTGTTAGCTCGTTCGACTTGTCCATTACTTCTGGGCGACGCGATTGCATTTTTAACGTGTTTTATTTTATGGTTTTCGCAGAATGTTCTGAATTCTTTGCAATCAAAGGCCTTACCACGATCGGTGATTATTCTAACTGGAGCATGTACCAGTTTTATGAGAGTTTCCAATTTGTCACACACATACTTGCTACGAGTGTTTGGCACCGGTTCTATCCAAACGAATTTTGTGAACCCATCAATTATTGTTAGTATTTGTGTATTACCATTCGATGTTTTACAAAAAGGCCCAATATGGTCCGCATGCAATGTATGGAATGGTTCAGCAACTTTTTCTATTGGATGCAAGGCAACTTGTCTTTTACCAGTGGGTCGTTTTGAAACCATGCACGCTATGCAGTTTCCAACAAACTTTTTAGTAAATCTTCGCATTTCGTTGAACCAGTAGGTTGTTCTTATGGCATCTATAGTGCGCTCCCAGCCAGGATGTCCATTATCGTCGTGAAACATTTTTACGATCCGCCACCTTACATCTCGCGGAATGACAATTTTTGGCGTGTCTCCTATTATTTTGCAAACTTTATCGTCACATATAACAAAGCCAGTTTCAGCATCTCCATCGAGAATTTGTCGTTTTATTAGTTGTAAATCGGCGTCTTGTGATTGTACACCGTAAACCCAATCGCTGGTGTTAATAATGAGATTCCTAACTGGGTTGCGACTAAGGGCATCCACATGACTCATTTTATTTCCTGGGCGGTGCTCTACTGTAAAATCGAAATCTTGGATAGCTAACCACCACCTACCAATGCGTGGTGTTAAATCTCTTTTCGTCCAAGTCAGCCGTAAGGCATTGCAGTCAGTTACTATAGTGAAATGACATCCATACAGGTAATTTCTGAACCTTTTTATGCCTTCAAGAACAGCTAACGTTTCCAGTTCGTAACTATGATATCTGGCTTCTGCCTCAGTTGTTTGTCGGCTCATATATGCAATGGGTTTCCAATTTCCATCTGCCTGCTTTTGAAGTAATGCGCCACCGAATCCGTGTTTGCTGGCATCTGCATGCAGTTGGGTTTCTGACTTTGGGTTATATATTCCCAATGTAGGCGAGGCCGTTAACTCTGTCTTAAGCTGTTTAAACGAATTTTCTTCGACTTCAGTCCAACGCCAGGGACTCTTTTTCTTCAGTAGATTTGTTAAGGGCCTAGCCTTAAGCGCAAAGTTGTTAATGTATTTTCTGAAGTACGAGGTCAACCCAACAAATTGTCTGGTTTGATGGACATCTTTCGGGTGCGGAAAGCTCTTCACAGCTTCCACCTTTGACGGACAGGGGGCCAATAGACCATCACAAATTTGGGTACCCAAATATTCCACTGAATTCTTTAGAAACTGGCACTTCGCAAAATTTAGTGTGAGACGAGCATCATTCAATGCTTTTAACACATTATCAAGTCGTGTTAAAGCTTCTTGCGTTGATCTCGCTGTAATTATAATGTCGTCCAAATACACCAACACGTAATCATGTCTTAGAGATCCTAGTGCAATATTTATTGCTCGTTGGAAGACTGCCGGTGCATTTGTAAGTCCAAATGGCATTCTAGTATATTGGTAGTGGCCATCAGGAGTAATAAAGGCGGTATACTTGCAACTATCGGAAGCCATACGAATTTGATGGTATCCCGCCTTAAGGTCTAACGTTGTGAACACAGTATTACCGGACAATCGAGCCAAATGGTCTTCTATCAAAGGTAAGGGGTAGCGATCCTTTTCGGTAATGGCATTTAATTTTCGGTAATCTACTACCATTCTAAAATCTCCTGTTTTCTTCTTAATGAGGAGAATTGGACTTGCGTATGGTGACACTGTAGGTTCTACTATTTGACGTCGTATTAGGTCATCAACTATTTCTCGAACTTTCTCGCGCTCAAACATGGACAAACGGTACGGTTTATAGGTGATAGGTACATTAGTTGTCAAGTGTATATGCATTTCGATACTGACGTTACTTAAAAGACAATCATTCTCTTCAAAACATCTGGGGTATCTCTTAAGTACCAGTTCTAACTCATTTCTTGTGTGCAAATCTGTGCTACCAATCTCGGGAATTGTCTCGTTCTCTACTCTCACACCTCTGGCAAGACAGGTTCCTTTCTCCAACGTTACATGTTGCAGTGCAAGGTTCATGACCCTTAAGACCCCCAGACTATTTTGAACTTTCATTTTGTTTTGTGGTGCAATTACTATTTGACCATTTCTCCACTGTTCGGAGTAACTAGTACGCACGTTTCCATGCATTATGCCTGCATTTACAGTAACAAGATTAACTCCTGGCTTTAGCAAAGTTTGGTCAGGTACAATTATTCTAAGCCTATTATCACCCGGCGTTAAAAAGGGCAAATCGTTGAATAGGTTTGCTTCAGTTAATTTAAGAGCTTTTGACGTTTTAAACACCACGACGCCATCTTTTTCGGTAACGGGCCGCCCCACCAACATGTCCACGTTTTGCAGACTATCTGATACTACATAAAATGTTGTCGTTGTTTTAATATCGTCGAGTTCAATGTCTGCACGTACAATACCAAATGGTTTAACCACAGAACCACCGTATCCTTCAATCACGGTATTGTCAGCATCGATTTTAATGTCTAATTTCAGTTTTCGCGCAATAGCAATTTTTAGTGTATTACATTCGCTACCGAAATCTATGTAAGCGGTTACAACATGCCCATTTATTTTAGCTTGCTTAAAGTATTTTTCGTTTGCATTGTCGTTGTTATTACCCACTATCTTTCGTATTTGTTTATATTTTGAGTTGTTCCTCTTTTTTCTGTAGCAAACATCTTCTTTGTGACCCTTCATGTGACAATAATTACAGGTGACATCCGTGACAAATTGGCTGCACTCAACCTTTTTATGACCCTCGCGCCCACATATATAACATTTTGGCGATTTTTTTTCATTGGGTAAGTTAGGCTTCACAAAGTATGATTTTTCTTTGCGTGAGTGTTCGGGTACATTATGACTGTCGCCGAATTCGGCATTTGCGACTAAAAATTTTAATAAATGTTTTGTACTCACGCATCCTGCAGCCCTTATCCCTGATTTTAAAAAGGGATCGTTGATGGTGTTTGCCACGATGTCGACAATTACGTGCTCCTGTAGTTTGCAGCTAAGTCCCAACGACAGCTTGCGGTAGTAGAAGTCTACCAAGTTGTCCTGTTTGCCTCTCTGAGTATTGACTAGGTCCTTTAACTTTCCAAAAACGCCTTGTTGAGGTGGAAATGCGTCAAGCAATCTTCGCTTCCAGGTACTCCACGAACATCTCAACTCCTCCTGGTTGTCATACCACGACTTCGCATTTCCTTTCAACTTGTTAGACATGCAAAAGATCCGTGCAGTCTCGTCCCAGTCAAACACATCCCCGGTAGCGTCTATTGTACGCAACCATTGCTCGACGCTTAGGCGTTCAATGCGTCCATTAAACGCAGGCACACTATCAATCCTACCTTGGTAGCAATTTGACTTGGACTCCAGTTTTCTCTCCAAGTTCTTCACCTTCCGTTTCAGTTGTCGGGTTTTTCGGCTTCCATCGGAACTTGAACTGCTGTCGCTGCTGCTAGACTCAGAACTTGTACTCGGGCGTCGTCTTTTTTTTGTAGTTTTCGGCATTACAGGTATGGTCCACTCTAGGCACGTAAAGTTCTCGACACACTTCTGATTTGTTAACAGACTTATCAGTAAACAGCTATTTTATATTTATTTCTATTCGGACTTGTCAGACTATATATTATTATCTTGTTTATTCTTTTCTGTCAACAATCCTAGAGTCATGGATATTGTTCCCCATTGCTAGGGTCCGTCGCTATAGCGGCCGCCATTATACTGGATGGCGCCGTTAAAGTTCACCTATTCTAACACTATATATTTTGGCGGGGTACAGTGTACTTAGGTAGAGTCTGCGAATAGTTAAGTATACTAGACTCAATTTGGTTTTAGGAAAAAATGCACATATGACCACGTATCGCCACGATTATATTAAATTCGGCTTTACCTCAATAGAAATAAATAGGAAGATTAGACCTCAATACGTAATATGCGCAACTGTTCTTACCAGTGATGCTTGAAATCCGGCAAAACTGGAACGTCACTTAAAAACCGTACATCGTAATTATTGTGACCGTCCTCGAAAATTCTTCGAAAGCTATGAATTAAAAAAGAATTAAGTTTGGACCCAGTGGATCACGATGTGCAATATCTGAAAAGACATTGGCTGTATCGTTTGAATCTTCAGTTGCAAGGGTCACGAAATATGAAGTTGGAAGGCATGACCAACATATTTTTATTTCATGACAAATTCAGCGCTTTTATCGCTAAAATTGAGCTATGGGATCAAGAAATAGAAGATAATTTTTCTGCCATTGATACTCTAAATTCTATTTTTGACGGCCTGTGTACTGAGATATACGACGAACATTAAACAGAACAACACAAAAAAGCGAAATCTTTCTCTAAAACTCGAGAAATTGCTTTACGTTACATAACATTATTATCTACCAATGTGAGCAGGGATTCGCAACCTTTTTGGTTATTGAAAACAAAAACCGAAATCGTTTGGCTGCCAGTGCCGATATGCGTTTGAACAGTACCGAACCAAGAATTAAGCACTTGGTAAACAGTATGCATTCACAAAATTTCGCACTAAAAATGTATTTTCTTCAACTTTAGCAAATAATATACACTTGATTTAAATAATTTCAAACGTATTTTATTTATTCAACAACCCTACAATAGTTTATTTTGCCGCTAAACATTTAGTGGTCCATAACAAAACTAAAATTTAGTCAAATGGTCCCTCATCACTAAAAGCTTAAGAACCACCGGCACTACACAGTGCCGGTGGTTAAATATTCGCGCACCGCCAAATTCAGGTTAATATACAATTTTTTGCATAATAAATCATTCTATAATATTTATAGAACAAAATTGAAAACAAAACCGTTTGGGTGGAATATCAGGCCAAAAAGTGGGAATTTGTCAAATAACTGGGAACACACGGTGGCAACGGTACCAAAGCACCAGTGTTCACTGCATAGGTTCACCGTCAGACCTACGTATATAGAGATTAGAGATACATGTAGGTTATGTTTATCGAACACCAACACCAAACCACAACTATACTATTAAAAATGATCACTATGTACTAATAAAGGGTCACTATAAATTATTGTAGTCGATGTAGCCATTGTATCAAATGTAAGTATTTCTTGTTGCCGCTCTATTTGAATCGAATGCCACGCAAAAATTAAAATGGTTGCATAACCTATTTCAAGTGATTAACTTGGGCATGGCTTACTTTGACTACAATCAATTTGACTCCTGTAAGCGAGCTTTAACACCACAAGGCCGGTAAGAGTTGCTAAGCAACACTTACTTATTAAATTATTAGCTATGTTTGTATTCTCTCTTTAACTAATAGCATTGATTATGCATTGATTTCACCATGGAATATTTGGGCCATAATGACACAAAATGTCATTTTTCACTTTTGAATTAAGTAAATTATTTACAACGTAATTAATTGCCGTTCAACCGGACTCGACAGTATGAAATAAAATGTTATACGATACACGTCCGGTAGGTCTCGTACTCGTTTACATATTCCAGACTCGGCTCCTTCGTCGCCTTGTCTGTTACTGGTAGTGTTACAAGTCGCCTACCGGACTGATAAAGTAATAATAACTATACGGTGACGCTTTTTAAACACATAACAACCGTTCAAAACAATGCGGTGCCGCTACAACAAAAATCGACAACGTCGTGTTTTGAGCGTCCGTTACGTTGGTAAAGCTTGGGTTTCCTAGGATAGCGGTACCGTATACAGCGGCCGTAATATGACGGTAATGACGTCAGTAAAAACGTTACCTAATATAGTCGGAAGACGTTACACGCGCTCAGAAATAATGCCAGTTTCGATATACATATTTATACCTTTGCCAAACGGATTAACTAAAACAAATGCCGCAGTTTTGTTTGACTACTTAAGTTTTTTTTTGTAGGGCACTTCTTTTTTCTTACGTAGTTTTTCTTTCGTGTAACAAAAGTAGTTATAGTAGAAAGACAATATACTACAAGATCTACGTTAATTTAGGACAGCCGTTCATAATGTGAAATACGTTGAAAACTCCCATAAGCGGACACTCATGGTTCCAAAATTTTTTTTTTGGATAGGAGTTGTCCGATTTAAGGAGAGGGATTAAAGTTTTATTGTATTCGACAATGAAATAATAAATACAAATACAATCTACATAAGGATATTTTTTAACGAAAAAGAATTAAGATACGTAATTTTTTGTTAACAATGATAATAATAATTATTATTATTCCGCATGCATTACTAGGCAAATAAAACATTTAAATAAGTGTTTAAGCTGGTTCATTACAACTAATTCTTCATAATTCTTCTCCACCGCCTCGTTGACTTAGAGCCTGAACCACAGGTCCGTACTTAGAATTAAAACAAGCTTTGTACATATTTATTGGTAAGCAGCATTGAAGTTAACGGTTAGAAATGGTGGACTCTTTGTTTAATGAAAGAATCGGTTGTAAGTGTACTGCAAAGAGCTGTAAACACGTTTTCTTTAACGCATTTTGAATCAACAGCAGCAATTAAAGAAATAAAATAAAAAAACACAATATTTCTCTAAGACCCCAATAATATGCATAACATATTGATTCTGTTCGGTACAGCAAATCTATGTGACAGAACGTTAAAATAAAAATTTTCTATTATCTATAAAAAATATTAAAAACACTTACCTTTACAAGGCGACCAGTTCGGCAAAATGGAAGAAGGTACTTCGGCTGACCAACAAAAACCCTGAACTGTTGCTCCAATGACTTCAACTCTTCACGAATGCTGTAATAACCTGAAATACTTTCTTCATTGTCTAGCACAATTTTACCACATTCCTCAACAGCCTTCTGATAATCTAAACAAACCCAATACCAATAAAAAAAAAACTCCATCCAGGACCACAAAGAAACTTACTCTCGTATATCTGAGGAATGGCATTCTGGTTCTGGTATTGGAAAAAAGACCGCTCCAACATAAATTCTGGATTAATTTCTTCCACTCTCAGCAGATTTAACACCATATTGTAGGTTAGGTGAAAAGCAGAGTTTATCGGATCTGGTAGACCCTTGACAATTTCCCGACAAGTACCGGGCGGGACTTTCTCGTCAATCATTAAAATTACGATACCTTTGTCATCAAGACCTCTTCTACCTGCTCTTCCCGACATCTGGATGTATTCCCCAGAAGTAATCTAATGAATGAATTACAAATAAAGAGGAGATTTATTTTTTGCTATATTTGTTTCAATATTACCTGTCTGAATTCTTTTCCGTCAAATTTTCGAGATCCAGTGAACAATACGGTACGAGCAGGCATGTTTAAACCCATCGCAAATGTTTCCGTTGCAAACAAAACTTTAATTAAACCTTCGCCGAAGAGGATTTCAATGGTCTCTTTTAAAATTGGCAATAGTCCACCATGATGAATACCAATACCTGATAAATGAAAAATTTTTTTTTAGGATGTTGAGAACACACTATATTTATAGGTGTCTCACGGTACTGTTAGACTTTTTTGTTGTATCACTATTATAAAATTGTTACTGTAGAAGCAGGATCTACTTGATCCAAATTTTTAAATTAATATACATATGTACTTACATTTTGACGCCTAGTTGTTATTTCAAATGAAATCATACAATTTTTATTTCAGTTAACAAAATACATATACAGTAAAGGTCCACTAATCCGAATCTCCGCTAATCCGGATGTCCTTAATATCCGGACAAAATAAAAAATTGTAATGAAAATGTTTAACGACATACTTTTGTCAACATTATATTATAGGTTAATAATATGGTGTCATACAGGCGGGATGTAAATTTTAAAGATGACCCCATATTATTAACCTATAAAAATCGTAATGCTTATATCATGTACCTTGGAATTCTGATAGACCGCGGATTCCCTAATCCTGATCGCATGTCGTATGAGTTCTCACCGTATCTGAATACCACGCAGTATCCCACTCAACGATGCAATTAACATGGCACCCAAACGGCAATACAAAACATTAACTCTCGCCAAAAAATAAGAGTTATTGGGAAAATTGATTAGTGGTTCTAGTGGTAAAGCGCTTGCAGACAAATATGGAGTTGGTACAACCAAAATTTCGGACATTAAAAAGAATAAGGACAAAATAATGGGGTACGTACTCTACTTCTCTCAATTCGCGGCAATTAACGGCATGTTTGTATTTACTGTTATATTGCAATTTGAGTCTCAACACCAGTGCAAACAAAAATTCTGTGAAAACCAACAAATCTTGTAATGGAGAATGCATTGTACAAATGGTTTAAAACAAATTTATTGCAAGCAAAGGGTGGGTAAATCGGTTTAAAAAGATACACGGTATTCGTCAATTCAAAGGGTTGGAGAAAAATTATCTAGTGATTCATCTGCCGTGCAATCTTTTCTACGAAAATTTAACAAAAAAAATGAATGAGCTGAAGTTGTTGCCCAGCCAAATATATAATGCAGATGAGTCGGCATGTTTAACAAAAATGTTATTATTGAAAGAATCTGTTTAGTTCATTTGTTATCTTAGGAAGAAGATGACATTTCACGGGCGCATCATTTCACGGCACCACTTTAAAGGATGCCGTGTTTATCCTTGCCAATGCCTGGGAGAAACTGTCATCAGATGCAATACTAAATGCTGGGAAAAAAATATTTTGGAACATTGATGTCGCAACAAATCCAGAAATAGAATGGGACTCAGATGAGAATATAGCATTGTCGATTCTCACAGAGAGATTGCTTTCAATAGATGATACGTATAGGTATAGATAGATACCAATTTGCTGAAATCACAAATATGTTACGGCAAATTAACGTCGACTATTATACACTTAATCTAAAATTAAGGAATTGATCGATCCAGATGAAAATCTTTTACCATTAGATAGTGACAGTACCTCCAACGAAGACGTTGAGCCGAGAATAAAACAAGAAGAGGCAATTAAGAATGTTTGTACCTGCTTGCAATGGGCAGACGAACACAAAGTGGAATTAAATAGTTTGACCAATCTTAGAATGCAATGACAGCGCGCAATGGAGGGCTAAACAAGGGTGCATTTGCCAAACAAAAACATGATTTTTTTTTTAAATGTGTTCATATTTCATATTTTGATAATATATTATATTGGAATGGATTCTCTTAAAAGGTTCAGTCTTGTTGAGTTAGTTAACTAGTTCATGGAAATATGTGTAATATTCGTTACATTAAATACTTCACTATTCATTACGCTTTTAATTAATTTATAATTATCTTTATATCATTGCAGTAATCCAGATGTTTCGCAAATTCGGATTGAGCTAGTTTTAATTGATCCGGATTAGCGGAGCTTTACTGTATTTTTAAATACATATACACCTTTAACAGGTTTTCCTACAGATTTTTTTAATTATTTTTATTTTCCTATTTTTGTTGATTTTTGCGGTATTACTTCAAATTTAATATCTTCAAGCAAACGGTTTCATATTTGGTGAGAACACACAATAAATATATTCACAGAAAATAATGGTTAGTACACTCACCATTATATCATTTGCAGGATGTTTAAACCTTGAACCTCCAGAGTTACATTTTCAAATTTTAAAATTCACTTTTTCCTTTTCCTGTATATTAATTAACCACCATTTTATTATCTATGACGTTTAACATCATTTTTGACCAACTGTCATTTCTAAATGTAGTAAAAATAAAAAGTATGTGAAGTATTTTAAATTTATTCATTTTGCATGTGAATAGAAACATTTTAGAGAAACATCATGTGATCTTATTTGCATACCTAAACATACATCCTAATATTAAAATAATATAAAAAGTATATAAATTTTAAAAGGAATTTCGTTAACAAACTTTATTAATGCTTTCAAAACATTTTTAGTGTTGTGTATGGAACAATGAGATTATTAGTTCCCTAGTATGGAATGATAGAGCGCAAGATTTTCTTTCAAGTTGTGTATTAATTAAAGTTTATTTTTTTAAGTTTGAAAATGTAACGAGGAAAATCAAATATGCAACTATAAAATTTGGCGTTTAGGTATAGGGAATCCTAATAAAAGTCGATATCTTTTGACACACGGAATCAAATGATTCCATTTCAAATAACCAAGTTGATATCAACGTCCAGTAGACCGGAAGGGGCAGCCAACTTGCTAGTATTTTAATTTTAAAGTTTGGATCTAGTCGATGTTGGTTTCTAACTCTCAAATATGTAAAAATAGTGGAACATGAAAAACTTCTAATGGAACAGGAATAGAAAAAAAAAACTACCTCTTCTCAAAAATGGCAATAAACTTTCAACCTGAGGTAAATGCCTATCAACTTCATTAAGTACTTCCAGAGCATTCTCAAATACCTCTTCTACAAGCTTCTTCTCAGCCTCTACAAACACAAAACTAAGTTAAGTTTAAGAATTTAAATTTGAATATAAACCCTTACTTGAATTAAAATCAAACTTGGTCATCTGCGTAGCATAAAGCTCACAGTCTTTCTTGCTAAAACTGAAAACAATCACCGGTGCGAGATCTCTATCCATTATCATCTTAATCAACTTATATATGTCCGTCTGGGCGGGGTCCTTATCTCGAATACCTCCTCGTCGTCCCTTCTGATCTCCCTTTGCTGCCTCTCCTGCATTCTGCAAGACTGACATCGCAGTATTGAAGTTCTCATCTTTAAAATTACCCTAAATAAAATGCAACATTATATCCAAAAGGTAGATTAATTTAGGGTGTGTTGCTCTAGGATTAAATTAAAAAAATGATCTATTAAAATTGGACAATTTCTGAGTTATACTTAACTTCAGAAGCATGCCAAGTTTTTACTATGTGATCTTTGTTTATTAAATGTTATGCTCTATTACCGTTTATAATTCTTTGAACACACAACACACTCTGTATAAGGTATTCAAAACAAAAACACTCCAAATAAACATTATTGAAATTAGGAAATTAGCCATTTTAATAGATGTTTACTGACGAGATGATTTTTCTAGTAAATATCTTACGTTTTCATCAACAACCAAATTGATTCCCTGGCCACCTGCAGGGAACACGTAATGCTGTAATGGAGTGGGACGGTAATCAGTGTAGACGACGTGACAAGGCTGCTGGTGGATATGCGTGACCCATTCAGCAAATTGTCGGGCATTGGGAATCGTAGCCGATAAAAATACAAAGTGGACATTGTGCGGCAGAAGAATCAAAGTTTCTTCCCAGACGACGCCACGCTCCTTGTCCCGCATGTAATGAATCTCGTCAAAGACTACCCAGCCAACTTCACGCATAATTTCTGAACCTCTATACAGCATGTTCCTTAGAATCTACAAAAGACAATCGTTAATAAAACAATAAAATAAAATTGAAAACATATTTACCTCTGTTGTCATAACTAAACAAGAAGCACTAGGATTAATCGTAACATCTCCTGTAACTAGCCCAACATCTTTAAATTCATCCATAAATTCCCGATATTTCTGATTCGATAATGCCTTTATAGGGGTTGTGTAAATCACCCTTTGCTTTTGATTCAAAGACTTTGCTATTGCGTATCTAAAATATAAACAATCAATAATTTATAATTCATCGCACAGAGAAAAGTGTATAACATTACAGTACATTCTATGTAATGAATTCTAGCAAAAAGCTATAAAAGAGAATGAACAGCCAGCATATTATTTAAATAGCAATTATTTCCCAGTATTGATGTGACAAGATTGTATACCTAGTTACATTGCAACAATTTAATCGCGTTTCTGTGGCATAAGAGATACTTGCTTTATTTTGAGATTAAAAAAACATGCGCAAAAAAGAGCATAAACAATGGACACCTAAAATTTGGCTAAATTTTGATGGTATATAACCTTTGTAATCTTTTACCAATTTTGTTTATTATATCAGCACATTATAAAGAAATTCACGAAAATTGGCGCATGCTTTCAGTATTTATCAACGGTTTGTCAAAAATATTATCAATCTATCAAGATAATTAACCCTTGCCAGGTATGGCAGGGTCAATTCTGATCCTGTCGTGCAAAACTTTTTTGCGGCTGAAAGCGGCAAGTGTTAAGGCGGCACTGGTATGGTAGGGTCAAATCTGAGCATTTGACACTGCCCAAATGTTATTTATTGTTCAAAGCTTATGCAATTTTCAGTGTAACTTCTTAGATAAATAACGAGTTTGGCTTTTCTCAAATATAAAACATCTAGCCCAACTCGTGAGACAAATACATTTTTTATTTAAGTACAATTTTAACCCAAACATTAGAATTACGATAATAAAGCGTAATTGCCAGAAATATACTTATTTGCCCATATTACTGCTGCCCAGTGTAGACAGCAGACGTCAGGAGTTTCAAACACCGCCTATAACTGGTGACTACGGATTGACGTTTGCAGGGGGCAGGCTAACCACTCCCAGCAAAAAAAAAAACATCGAAACAATATTTTGTTTCTGAGTTGCGATGTTTTCCGAACGGAGTCTTAAGTACCAACGACATGTGTAAAGTTTTTAAAACAAACCTAATAGTAGCCCTTCTATCTATTCAATGCCATTTCCACTGCGTGCTTTTGTTGCAATTAATTAACCCAAGGTTACGTAATTCATAACTGCCGTCAAAACAATATCCTTGCTAGTGATTTAACAGCAAGGATAGGAAAGAAAAATGTCTTCATTTATTTTCAATATTTGAAAGACATGTGATAACTTTATTATTCAACATTAAAATTAAAATTGCATATTTTACAAATATTCAGAAATTGGGTGGAGTCAGAAACGCAAATGTGTGTCCTAGAGATATTGATATGGATATAAAGCAGTCTACAAGAGAAGATGAGCAAGTTCTATAATTACTCCACTGGGTGTTTCAACCTTTGACCACCAAAACATCATTTTGGTTCTTCAAGTATAAAAGGCTTAATACTTTTTGCAACAAAATTTCAACGGTGTGTGGTAATCTTAGCGAGTTTTCTTACTTAGTATCATCAATCAAAGATTGCAAAAGATATTAAACATCAATGCTAAAATTGCAAACTTTTGTTTGTAACTGTGTATGTGTTGGAAATTGAGTGTCGAGTGTTTCAAACTGACCACCAAAACATCAATTTAGTTCTCCCAGAATATGCTTTCAAAACTTTTTTTTCTAATTTCCAAAATGTGACAGTTTTCATGAATTTGCTTACAATCTGCTGAAATAATCATCAAAACCGGTAAAAGGGTATTTTTTTGTCAAAACTAACACAACTCTAAAAATTTGTCAAGATTTCAAAATTTATTTGCTCTAGAACTGCTCATATGATTTTGCTGATTATTTTATTCAGTTGTAGGTAGTTTGATTTATCAGTAGCGATACTATAGTAGAAATTTTATTCAAATGTCATTTTTAAGCATACTCATGCTTTTGTAACACGCTGTAGTTTGTACCGGCTACCACGACAGGAATCAAGTAAAGTTAAACAGTAGTCTAATCGTTTGTAAACATTTTGTTCTTTGGCACATTTCATTACCTCTTTTAAATTAAAGAGGTGATTCGACAAATGTGCTGTGAATACAGCTCTTTTAGTCCTCAGAAATTCATTTCTGAAATAGTGATAAATTTTTAGTGCTGCGTTAATTTGGACAACCTGTGTATTCCTTGGTTCACATTGTTTTAGATTTTGCAGTGAAATATCTGTTATCTGTTATTTAGGGTACGGACAGACACTGCGATTTAAGCCGAAGTGTTTAAGGCGTCGATTCCCGAGTCAATATGTCCAGCCTACGCTTCAACTTAATACACCGACTCGATTCATCACATCAACAACCTACCGAAGCTGTTTTAAAACCGCCACAAGAAACGAACCGCGCACTATCGCTGTGTGTGTGTGTTTTCCACTATGAATATAGTATTCACAAAATATCGACACGGGAAGCGCCACGTTAAACGTTTCGGCTAAAACCGCCGTGTCTGTCCGTACCCGAACTGTATTAGAGCCATAATATGTCATGATATAATACTGCATTTGTTTCTCGGGTGGTTGCTTTGATACCAGAGTCATTGCTGTACGTACATATTTTTCTATGCACGGACCCAAATTTTTACAATACTTACTCGGCAACTACAGTTTTTCCTGCTGAAGTATGTGCGGAAACTAGAACAGATTGATCATTGTCAATGCATAAAATCGATTCTTTCTGAAATCCATCCAAAGTAAATGTATATGTTTTTGCTGGTTCTCCTTCAAGAGGCTTTAACGGTGTGTATGTTTGTTCAGGTGGGAACGCTACTTCGTGGGTGCACGATTCTAAACATTCTATGTTCTGCACCTGAATTCTGTGCTCGAACTCCTGCAAACTTTAACGGAAACTAGTAGAATCGCATTCGATACCAAACAGTAACACTTACTTTATGTCGTCAGCAGCGTCGTCATCTTCCAATTTGGTCCTTTTTGATTGTAAATCATTGTCGTCGTGTATTCTTTTGATACCTTTGGTATTAACATCGGGAATACTGTAAGATGATCGAATACTAACGTGTCTAATTGAGGTTATGTTCCGTAATACATACTTGTCAGCAAAAACTGCGCCCTTACTATGTTCATTCTCCGATTTGTTACTGCTAAGGTCAGTAGCTTCATCAAAACACGCGAATAATTCGTCTATATCTGCCATTGTTGATTAATTAACTACGAAACAGATCAAAATCGCCCACTACCGCACTAAACGACCATCTCAGCGCGGGTATTGCACCAATTGTACTTTAGGGAAAAGATAATTAACATTGCTCAGTTTATTTGAGTAATAAACTAAATAGCGAATGGTATTTAGTTAATTGGTGTAATATACAACAATTAACAACAATCGGGCAAAGCTGAAATTAAAGAAATTGTGATGGAATCGCGGATTTTACGCCATGCGGGTGCTGCCACTGCTCCCGAACCCGGGGTGGCAAGAATGACAACTAAACAAAAAGTGTGGGAATTTCTTTTTTTGCGAACGCGGATTGAAAAAGTGGCAAACTGGCAAACCGTGCGTATATAATTGTTACCTGCTGCACTCAAAATATTGTAAAATTACAAATTTGATGTTTACATTTATATAACAATTTTTCTAAAATTTAAATAATAATTGAACATAATCTTACAATCTGCACCAAAAATCAACTGAAGTAAAAGATAAATAAAGTACCAAATTAGAGTAGTCATTTATGAAGGTCCATATATCTGCATATATTTTTGGTTATTATTTGTAATACAAACACAAAACTGTAAATGAATAGCTTAATAATTGTTTAGAAATTTAGAAATCTTACATTGTTCTACCGCAGACTTAAAATTTGGGTCTGAATTTCATTTTTACCTTGTATTATTAGCCTGTATAATATAGCTACAGGGTGTGGCAGAAAAATCCTTCCTGGTTTTAGGCATTGATAGAAAAGACGTGATAAAGTTATTCAACATTTTATTGCATGGTGTAAAAGTGCCTGAAATGTTGTTTTATTTTAAGTTCAGTTATATTAGTATGGCAAAATAGAAAATTTACTACAATTTTTTGATAGCATTTTCTGACTATTTTATGAGCATTGTGACAAGATCACATCCAAATCAAAACATCAAAATGCATTCTCTACCTGTTAATTAAAAAATAAATAAAATAAATAACACTAATGAACACGTGACTTTTTGGTGAATGTAGGAGAGTTATCTAGGAGCTACTGTTACCACACCCTGAATTTATCATCTCTTTTTTTGGTCACCTCACATTCTTACTAACATAAATACTTATTTCTATCTGTAAGGGCCTACAATAGCACAACATCTGACAGAAAAATATACACAGAAAACTCCATAATCATTGATAAATAACTTTATTAAATTTTCTTTTTGTCTCCCAAAAAGACACAATTTTTGTATTTACAAATTAATTATCTTTTATCCTAAGAATCATATGAAAATACAAAAAAAAAAACAAATCATAAAGAAATTTATAAAAAATCAAAATAATACCTCAGCACATCAGCACATTCTCACCAATATGGCGAGAGCAATATACACTTAATAACAAACCTACATGTGCCGAGAGATATTACGCATAAATGAAAACAAAGTAAACTATCTGAAATTTATAAAATAAACAAAAACGGCGATACAACTCTACCAACTTTAGAATTGTTAAAAGGTAAGTCATTTATTTAAACTACTGGTGTGACTACAAGTACAAACTTGATGCAAATATTATATCCCTCTTAATTAGCTTAATGGCATTATTGAACTTGTCCTCCAGATCAGTATTTCCTATCGTCTTTGACGCTTGTACCATCTGCCTTAGGAGTTCCTCCAGCCGTCGCATGCAACGGATGATCGATCCTTCGAATATATCAGTCATGTGGCATAGATCACAGAAATTTGCGCCGTTACACCACGAGAACACCACATCCATCAGGAACGGTTTAAATCTATCCACGTAATTGTCCTCGTCTAGCGGCAATCTAGCTTCCGTACTTACTTTTGCAATCCTCCTTGCTAGTTCCTATTTTATTTAATTTTCAAGAAATAAGTTTTTTATTATTGTTGCTCTTGTCTTATCACCAGAGCCGAACACTGCCTGAGCAGATGGTACCACTCCTTGCATGGAGCAGCCGAGTTGTTAACATAGCCGGTGCCGGTTCATATAGGTATTGTTGCATAACACAAAGAGTGCCACTACTTCTGATAGTATATAAAAACACAAAAAAATCATATGAGAAGCACACCAGCATAATAAGTTAAAGAATTTATATCTTCCCTTGGAGACGAGGCTAATGTATCATAATGAATACTTTATATAACACTTTAACTTATAATAAGCTTTTACTTTCCTATAAGCCCTCAATCATATACCGGTTGTCTTACCGACCATGATGTACATGGGGATCTCGGAAACTATAAGAGCTACAATCGAATAAATGGGGCAAAAGTTGCGTAACTTACGCTTTTCACAATAGTTTTCGCATTTTTAAATTTGACGCTTATAAAATTTTTAAAAAGTAAATACTGTGCTGAATAGTGACCATTTCTGCAACTTTTGTCCCATTTAACCGACATTGTAGCCTTTACAGTTTCCGAGGTCCCCATGCAGTTTTATTATTTTGTTTGTCGGTTTGAGGTAAGATAGCGGTTTTCAATCTATATGATTGTACCATATGAGTACAATTGTTTTGATTTCCAGTTACAGTGGTACGGACTACATATATTTCAATATATCAATTATCAGGGATGTAAAAGCGTAATTTACGTCGTAAATTACCAAATTAATTACCCTAATTAATGGTAATTTTGCGATTTTTAATTCCCGTAATTTACGGCTTAAATTACAGATGGTAATTTACCCTCAATTTCAATTACTGTTGGTAATTTACCGACAGTATTAATTATTGTTGGCAAATTACCGTAATTTATAAATTAAATTCCATCAGTACTTGCGTGCATGCACACCACCCCTCCTAAGAAGCCGACAAGTGCACTGCTGTTTGTGCTTTGCGTGGCAGGTACTTAGGGATGTAAAAGCGTAATTTACCGAGTAAAATACTAAATAAATTACCGTAACTAATGGTAATTTCCGAATTTTTAATTACTTAATTCAGCGGAGCTAATAATGCACATTTTAAATCAGAAGCCATCTACCTACTATCAAATTCATGTATAAAGAATCGTTTCGGTGCTCCGGATAAAAAGTGTTCAGTGTTTCTGAAATCGTGTGTTGTTGTTTTGTGACTCGGAAATAAATTACAGTATTTTATACTATAATTGTGCTGTGAGACTGTCCTTTTATAAATTGCTGGTATGAAAAGTATTTTTATTGTAGTCCCTGCTTTCATTTTATAAATGAATTACTACTCTTAAATCAGGAATCAGCAATTGGTGGTATTTAAGGCTGTACCCAATTTTTTTAACATAACTTATACTGTCATCGGTAAATTAGCATTTGAAAGTACACCGTAATTTAAGAAAATATGACTTACTAATTGCAATATAATTAAGTTGTAGTTGAAGTTTGAAGCTAATAATTTTAATTTCAGCGGTAATTTACTGAAAAGATTAGTTACGGAAATTTAACATCCTTAGTCAGGTTGCTAGTTATCTACAAAATATTGACTTATTTACCAAACATTGCTATTAAGATAAGTAGCATTTATGAAGTATAGTGATCGGTAACACCCGTTTAAGTTACCATTTAGAATTTTTAATTACCCGCTAATTACAAATCTTACCATTTTGAATTACTCGGTAATTTAAGCCAACGTAATTTACCATTTTTAATTATTAATTACGGGGTATAGTGATCGTTAAGGCCGGTTTAATTTACCATTTAGAATTTTTAATTACCCGGTAATTAAAAATTTTACGATTTTGAATTTTTAATTACTTGGTAATTTAAGCCAACATAATTTAACATTTTTAATTTTTAATTATGGGGTAATTTAATACATATTTGAAATTAATAATTTTAATTTCAACGGTAATTTACGAAAAAAATTAATTACCGTAATTTAACATCCATGTCAATTATACACACATTATCATATGCATTATCTTATACCATACGTGTATTTATAATTTGTAGTAATTAATTAAATACTGCTATTCACACTAGTTATTGTATTTGTAGTTTGGATAGTACCCTGCAAGACAAACCACATATGACTCGCCAGTGTAAAATGCAGTATAAACTGGAATTGCACAAAACATGTTCGGCTCTGCTTGTCACACACTATGATTTATTTATTTCTGATTGTCGTTTTTTGCCAGCTGTGTGACACTCGATTACAGCCGAGTGACACATCTTTGCCAACTTCGTAGTTGTTATTGGTAGTTATTAAAGTTAATCGTACCTGCATTTGCCTTAAAGGTCCTGACAGTTCCTCTGTTAATTTTGGTGCTTCTGTGCTCTTCTCATCGCAGACAAAACAGCTGAGGACCGCGCAAGCTTGGGCGGCGGTAAGGGCTCCGAATATGCCGTTAAAGATCATTTCAGTTATGAGTAATTCGTCGGCGCTACACAAACAAGATTTACAAAATTGTTTAATTCTTTTCGGTCACTGATTGAATGTTAAAAAAAAAAAGCTTTTTCTATCTAAAGTCCATAATAAGAATTAATGAGAGCTTTTCTAAATGGATCTGGCAAAAGCAAATTTGGCCAAGAAATTGGAAGATTCTTATTTATTATTGAGCAACCAGTTCTATGGGATGAAGAGGCCTTTTATCATTGCTTGAAAAAATAAAAGAAGTATTTGCCCTTCAATACAAGTTTCTCTTCACTCGGTATTGCAGGGGATTGTTCAGGAACCGGGATAGCATATTCAAGCGTTTAGTTTGGAGCAATTATTCAAATTTGCTGTCAGAGCGATTTCTGAGCACTCTTGGAGCATTTAGAGCATCTTGACATCTGCCCTAGTGTAAACATTTGGCACGTTCAACAGTTGTGCCCAGCGGAATTTAGCCGCTGCGCAGCGGCTGAAGGTATCGTTATTGTGCGGTCTGCTGTATTACGCTGGATAGCGGCCGCTGGCCCCGCGGTTGAGATTTTTCTCCGCGTACTTTTTCTACGCCCACAACAGCATAAGAAAAAGATTGATATGTACGAATAGTGGTGTTTCTTTCCAATATTTAAATTTGAGGTGCAAATGAGGTGTTTTACACTATTTTTCACAAGACTATTTTTCAGGGCTAATTTGTCACAAATCAATAATAATAAAGTTATAACTTTAGCTTGATACTTTAACTATAAGCATCAACCACTTTGTGTTCCTTATTGAGCACATACCCTTTACATGCGCAGGAAATTCTGTAGGTAACCCAGCCTTAATCAGTGTTGAGGTGTTAACCAGCCATAAGTCCTTCTAAGTACTTCTACTTTTAACCTTACCTGCTCAGTTCGCAAGCTACTCTTCCCTTCAACTGTATTACATCGGTATTCGTGCAATAACCTAACCTCCTTAGTACACGTTTACGGCATTTTAACTCATCCAGCTGCAAAATGGATTTGGCCTCTTGGAGTTTCTGCTTCGCATCCTTAACTTGTTTACTCAGCTTAACTTTATTCTCGTACTCTGCATACAGCACCTTCAAATCTGGATGTGAATGCATTTGATGTTCATACATTCTACAAAAAAAAATGAGTATAGTAACACCAAATTCAAACATTCTTGTTCAAACATTACCAGCAGAAACATTTATCAACTTTTATTTCAACACATTTGCAGCTTTGTATTTAAGTTAGGAAATGTATACTCACTTCTTTTCTAAAACTTCAATCTTCCCGACTATATCAACGAATGGATCTTCGGTAATCTTCATGTCATTGACAGGATTCAAAAGCGGCGCACCATCGGGAAACCTGCGTTTAACCTCTTTAATTGCCTTATACATCCCCTTGCGACTCTCTTTGCTTCGTAGATCGTTCGGACAATACAATCTAACCGATGATATGTGTGTGATAAGTGTACTGTCAACGGCAACAACCTCAATTTCGCCATGCTGGATTTTATAAAAACACAAGTTAAAATTTTGTAATCCTGAAGTTTATATAATGTGCTCCCTACCTCGCTTTCTGGACAAGGCTTCGGAATAATGTCCGAGTCTTTTGTTTCAGCTGGTAGTACATGGAGAAGCAGGTCAACTTGTAACTTGACTCCACCCTTTGCCGGGTTTGGTTTTCCACCTTTTCTGCCGTTGTTAGCGGGATGGATCTTTTTAAAGTTGATGACCGCTCCCCAGTCATATTCGTCTGCTTGATTCTTAATCTACAGACAAATATAAACATAAGAGAACGATCTATATTTGCAGATAATGTTAAATGAAGGTAAACAAATAATAAGCCTATTTGTTTATTAACAAAATTGACTTCGGACTGGTTTCAGCCCATAGGACATCATCAGCAAAATTTAATATAATAAAATCCGGAAATTAACTTTACAAATCAATAGCACAACAATTTAAAACATGTGGCGTGGAGTCTGTCTGTTTTGTACTTGTTTGCGTTCGATTGCCGAAACACTGCTAAATATTAGCTGATTTAACGCTAACAATTTTTATTTTTGTTTTGTTTCCTAATAATATTGTATGTTGTTTAAATATATGTATGAACTTGATCTATTGTGCCCTAGGGGGCAATATCTGTTCGAAGTCAATTTTCTGAATAAATGTCTTTCTTGCAGGCAATGGTTCCCATAGAAGATATTGAGCTACAGTAGAGCGTCGATAATCTAAACCCCAGTAATCCGAATATTCGCTAATCCAAACACCCAAAAAAAGCCATATTTGTTGATTCCCGTTTACAAAAATATGTTGCGTTTGTTTTTATCTTGCATCCAATACTCGTTTTCTACTATTTAGCTGCAATATTTGATAATACGAACCAGGGCTGCGGAGTTGGTAAAAAAATTCTCGACTATATCTCTGACTCCAGATATTTTTCATGGTCTGACTCCCACTTCGATTCCAGAAAAATTGCATACAAAAATATGTTCAAATAATTCTGTGTAATAAAAATCTTACATGTAGAAAGTCACAAATTTGACACAGAATAATACAACCGTGTAATAAACAAATTTAAAAATTAAAGTTCTATTCGAGTATTCTGATTGTGTTAAACATATCAAATTACTCACAAACAAATGCTGAACCCATAGGAAGAACAGCATTTTTATTTGTGTCCAGTGAATTTGTTGAGAAAAATATATAAACTGACAATCAAAATGTAAAAAAATGCCTATAAGATATCAATAGACGTATTGATCGGACCAGAAATAAAAAAGCTATTAAAAAACAAATAACGGACCACAAATAAAAAAAAGGTATTTATAAAATGTAATTTCTTTGTTTATTCAAAATATGTCTGAAATCATTAATCAAACAGTATTAACCTGTCTTCTTATTGGAGAACATGAGAACATACAAGTCGGCACGACATTGTCCATTTAACCGACATTCTATCTCTAATAATAACACAAGCAAAAGTACATTAAGTACTTACCTTCACAAGTCGACCGGGTTGTAGAAATGGCAATAAGTACTGTGGTTTAGTTATGTAGGTTCTAAACTGTTGACCCAAAGTGTTCAGTTCCTCCCTGATGTTGTAATAACTTGCAATAACTTGCTCATCCTTAATCGATATTTTACTAAATTCCTCAATCACATTTTGATAATCTACAATTTACAACATAATTTTACTTAGGTGGTAAGGATTTTGGAGATTGAGTGCAAAAATGATAATAATGTAAAAGGTGTTATTGATCACTACCAATTAATTTTCCTTCAATATTCTCTCATATTCTTTATTTGTTAATTCACAACTTTAATTTTCTCTACCTGATCAAATACACAATCATCATTTCAACTCGCACTGTATATCGATTTAATAAAATCAGAACGTACTCTCATGCAATCCAGGTATCGCGGCTTGATTCTGAAATTGATAGAACGATCGTTCTAGCATATATTCTGGATTAATTTCCTCAACCCTTAGCAAGTTCAAGACCATGTTGTAAGTTAAGTGAAAAGCCGAGTTTATCGGGTCCGGTAGACCTTTAACCATATCCCGTCCGGCACCCGGAGGAACTTTCTCGTCAACCATCAGGATAACAATGCCTTTGTCATCAAGACCTCTTCGCCCAGCACGGCCCGACATCTGGATGTACTCGCCAGAAGTAAGCTGAAAAAACGAAAAAACGTTATTTAGGATTTTAAATAGAAAAACAAAGAGTGTTAAGTTACCCATCGGTATTCGCTGCCATCAAATTTCCGTGAACCAGTGAACAACACGGTACGAGCAGGCATGTTTAGACCCATAGCAAATGTTTCCGTTGCAAACAAGGCTTTGATTAGTCCTTCTCCAAACAAGATTTCAATGGTTTCTTTTAAAATTGGTAAAAGGCCACCATGATGGATACCAATACCTAAAAAAAAAAAAAATGATTTATAAATATTGTTAGTTCCGAATATAACAAACATTGCTTATTATGAAAAGACACTTATTACGTCCTCGACATGGTTCATTATATATGGATTTGAGTGTAGTTGACAACTATAGCATATTTTTCTAATCAATTAGGGTGCCAGCTAGACAATTTCCTCAGAAATAAGGCTCTATGGAGACAGATGAAAGTAAAACTGTACTGTGACTGTTATAAGGGCAATAGTGACCTGTGGAAGTGTGATGTGGACGATGACAGGGAGTAAGAAAGAAGGCGGTGTAAGAGCAAAAAGTACTAGAGAGAATTTTCGTGGACTGAGGATGGATGGAGGCAGAGAACCAACACAGCACAGGAAGATCTAGACTGGGAGCACATAATCCCAAACATTATACAGAGTAAGTATTACGGTAAGTCCGTATCATACGCTATGTTCGTATATTGATTTCTAGTAATATTATACAGAGTGATAATAATGACAGATAGAGAGTGATAACATTACAGGAGTTTTGTTTCTGATGAATCTGAGAGGGGTTGGTAGAAGGGATAGGCCAGGGACGACATGGTGGATAGGAGGCGTAGAGATTTGGTGAAATATGGTTTGGCAATGGACAGAAGGATATGGAAACAAAAGATACAAGCCATTTGTTTTATATGTTGTTTTTGTAAAGAACCTCTTTGTAAGAATGTTTTTCAGTTGTTATAAGATCTCTCAATGAAGTTTTGATTTTAACGTGAACTGTAGATGGTTTGAGTACAATAAAGATTTTTATTATGATTAAACAAATAATTTTCTTACAATTTTATTGTAGATTTATTTATTTAAGTGTTCAAATGCTAAACCCTTGTTTCAAAAACAAAAGATCCTGACTGTACCAGCCGTCTACTTACTGAAATGTCTCTGTAAAGTACATGGACTGCGACATCAAATGCCCAGGCAAGCTGATCACCACACTTATGCCACCAGAACAAGAAACGACCTAAGACCAGACTTTTGCCGTTTAGCTACAACAAGCCAAAGCAGTCGGCTTATCAAGATCTACAATGGGCTACCAGATCAATTTCTATTTCTAATGAATTTCTATTTCTATTTAAATATATTATAAAACATTTACATTTATAAACGAGCAAGCATTTATTCTAATCCTATTTTATTTTAAATGCTGCTCAAATTTATTAATTTAATGCACATTTATTTTTAAATGCTCATGTTAATTTTTCTATTGCTTCTATTAGTTTTTCTTATTGGTCATATATTTTATTAACTGCTTACAATGAGCATTTTAATTTATACATTACTTGTTTAAATTCAAATTAAAAAAAGTTTCAGATAATTTATTAAAAAAACACTTTCCGTATGCCGTTTCTAAAGTTGGTGCCGTGTTCAGAGATTTAACTGCCAATATGGGGGTTTTTGAACTTTTCTGTGCACCTCAAATCATACTCACTTCGTAAATCAGATGCATGTCCCGTTTTATTTTTAAATCATTAAAAAGTTTTAACTAAAATAGCATCAATGCTCATTTTTTTCCTATATTATATTTTTATCACGGTAAACAATGTATTAGCTTAAGCATGACTTCTACTGGTTGAAAGTACGTCCAATTCAATTCCCAGAAACTGGTTCCATTGGCTATGCCACTATAGATCTCTTTACTGACTCATTCCTAGTTATAGTATTTTACAAAAGTCACATGTATTTCTTAGTAGAAATGTATATTTGGGCTGCTGTGTGCTAATTATGGATGTTACTATATTCTACTAACAGAGCTAAAAAAAATAAATAAACTTACCCCTCCTTAAGAGTGGCAGCAAGTTTTCAACCTGCGGCAAATGCCTATCGGACTCATTCAGAACATCCATTGCATTCTGAAATACTTCGTCCACCAGTTGCTTCTCAGCAGCTAAAAGCAACATTGTGAAATAATGGCAAGGGCTCCCAAACAATAATTACAAAACAACCCTTCTTACCTGTATTAAAATCCAATTTTGTCATCTGCGTTGCGTACAACTCGCAATCCTTCTTGCTAAAACTGAAGACAATCACTGGAGCAAAATCCCGCTCCATGATCATCTTCACCATCTTAAATACATCTGTCTGGGCATCCTTATTCATAAAACCCCCTTTCTTCGCTTTTTGGTCACCTTTGGCAGGCTCGGATGAGTTTTGCAAGACGGCCATAGCTGTATTGAAGTTCTCATCTTTGAATGTACCCTAATTAAAAAAAAGAAAACAAGAGACATTCATTTTTTTGACAAAATAAATCTCAGCTATAAACTAGTAGGAAAAATATCTTTGGCCAGGCCAAACGTAAAATACCCCCCACTCTCTTAAAAAAAAAGATTCCATTTGATTTTCCCCATTCTTTAGTTGTTTATATAATAGATTTTAAGAGATGAGCTTTTATACCAAATTCCACATGGATTGTTAAAAGGGTACGGCAGATATCGTGTCCACAGATAGACAGATGGACTTTGCTAGATCGATTCAGTTTTCAATGCAAAAATAATGTACATATTAACGTATCATTGCTTCGATTTTCGTTTCAGCTCCAAGGAATTAATTTTTTATGACTTTTTTCTAAAAGTTTTATATATATTAAGAAATAAACAAGAATTGAACCAAAATAATCTTATATTTTGTTCAATTCAGCTCCGGTTTTAGTACCGACAAAATTACCATTTTTTTTCCCGTTCAGCTCCGGTTTGAGGTCCTTACTTTTTAAATGTACTTTGGGCACAAAAGACCACCTCACTCACTTTACATTAATTACATGCAATTGTTTTTCAGATAATTTAACCTTTTGAAAACAAAGTCGCAGCAGAAAAAAATTAATTGTACCAAATGAGAATCACCCTAATCTACAGTGATAAAAACTATCAATTTCTTACACTCTCGTCAACGACCATGTGGATTCCCTGACCACCAGCAGGAAACACAAAATGCTGCAGAGGTGTCGGGCGGTAATCTGTGTAGACGACGTGACAAGGCTGCTGATGTAAGTGGGCGACCCACTCGGCAAATTGGCGGGCATTGGGAATAGTTGCTGACAAGAAGACAAAGTGGACATTATGCGGCAGAAGGATCAACGTTTCTTCCCAGACAACACCACGTTCCTTATCGCGCATGTAATGAATTTCGTCAAAAACCACCCAGCCAACTTCTCGCATGATTTCTGAACCACGATACAGCATATTCCGCAGAATCTAAAGTTTTACATAACGAATTATTTGTATTTCTATGTAGTATAGGAAAGCAGACCTCTGTAGTCATTATAAGGCATGACGCACTAGGATTGATTGTAACATCTCCAGTCACCAAGCCAACATCCTTAAATTCCTCATAAAATTCCCGATACTTTTGATTTGACAGTGCTTTAATGGGCGTTGTGTAAATAACCCTCTGTTTATTATTTAAAGAAGTTGCAACGGCATACCTATAATATAGAATAAATTATATCTCTATACAAAATAAATATAGTATTTTCCCAAGCTTCTTTAAATACTAACTCTGCGACAACAGTCTTTCCTGCTGAAGTATGAGCGGAAACCAGAACGGACTGATTGTTATCAACACATGAGATGGACTCCTTTTGAAAGGCATCTAATGTAAAAGGATATGTTTTTGCTGGTTTCCCACGTAACGGTTGTAGCGGAACATAATCCTGTCCAGGTGGATATGCCACTTCATGAGTACAAGATGTTAAAGACTCTATAGTATGCACGACAATTCGGTTTTTAATCTCGTCGAAACTGCAAGAATTCAACAGTAGAGTTCAACGCATAAGAAAACTGTGTGAACTAACTTAATATCATCAACAGACACATCATCTTCAATTTTTGTTCTCTTAGTCGATAAATCTCCGTTGTCATCATTTTCTCTTTTAATTCCCTTGGTTCCATCGTCGGAAATTCTGGAAATTACATAAAATGATGTAAAGTTTTTAGGTTAAGTTGACGGTTCGTTACATGTTAGGTGATATAGGGTCTGCGGCGAGTTCTGGCGCGGTTTTCTTGTCGCCTACGTCCGCTGCTTCGTCGAAGCAATCGAATAATTCATCTATTAAGTCCGCCATTCTGTAAAATTAAATATTAAGGAACAAATATCGCATGGCACTTGGCTTGCTTGTTGGGAGACAAAATCAGACGGACAAAATTGTCCAAAACAAATGATTACTACAGAAAGACAGCGTCCAATCATGGACCAATCAAAAACGAGAAAATTAGATTGTCAACCTGATTACTCGATTGTGATTGGTCGACAGCGACCGCCATATTTTTGCAGTGCTTTTCAGACAGGGAATATAGTGGAGCCATCTAAACAGCCGACTCGCGTCATATCTGCCTTTTGTCGATTCCCGCAATGCTTACTATAGCTTTGCTCAAGCAGCATTTTTATTACCGTATTTATTAATTTATATGTAGATCTTATTATAGACACTGCTAAACATGCATAATTAGTAAGCATGCAAAAGTGAACCCTAGGTTTGAAAATTGATGACGTAGGTTTTTCTTTTTTAGATAAGCATTACGGTCACAAGCATTATTGGGATTTTGTATATAAGTCCTGACCACAATACCACACATCACCTTGGCAAAAGCATAGGAAATACGTGGTATTGCGGCTAGGCCATCGATATCCTTACTTACCTTTGCTGTTAAGCCTTTGCTCAAATAATATATACTAGAAATAAAACTAAATCTTCAATCAATAAATTTAATTTATAATGATTTCATCGCTATTGTTCAGCAATGGGAAATACAATGCAAGAGGTATTTTAGATAATGATCACAATTATTTCATTTATTCTGTTCAAACTAGAATTAGTACTTATTAACACAATATCGTACCAAAACCCGTAACAATTACCATATATGTACACACACACATACACACAATATATATCTATTCCATATATAACAAGGTTGCTTCAGCTGTATAACAGGATTTCTTATAAAAGTAGGAAACTACACTACAACAGTAAGGCAAGTACTATTATTAAGTAGACATCCGGGATGTAAGTACTAAAACCAAGGCGTACATTGAAAAAGTACACAACATATGTAAAATGGAATTAAATATTTCAAGTTCTTAAAAAGTACAATAAAAACATGGTTACGCTTAAGTAAAAAAATAAAATAAAAATTATACTAATCCAGCATCCTTGCACATTCCGTAAAATACTGTATTTCTATTGGCTAATAAGTTATTCGGTGAGTCAAACTCCACTATTTGCCCTTTATCAAGAACGATCACCCGGTCAGAGTCCATAATGGTGTTAAGCCTATGTGCGATGGTGAGCACGGTAGAATCCTTAAACTCCGTCCTGATTGTCTTCTGAATCAAATCATCAGTTTCCAAATCCACAGCAGCTGTCGCTTCATCCAAAACAAGCACTTTCGTCTTCCTGAGCAGGGCCCTGCTCAAGCAGATCAACTGACGTTGACCAACAGACAAATTTTCGCCACCTTCTGACACTTCATGGTTTAATCCAGCAGGCAGACCTAAAAATTAAAATCATTAGAATTTGTCCAATAAATTTACCTTTTTGTTCAAACCTTTAACAAATGCTTTGAGGTGAGCATGTTCTAGTGCAGTCCACACGTCGTTGTCCGAATGCTTATTGAACGGATCAAGGTTCATTCTTAGAGTTCCGGAGAACAGTACGGCATCTTGTGGAATGATTGTTAAGCGAGAACGCAACGTGTGCAGGCCTAATTCAGATATATTAACATTGTCGATGTAGATATGCCCCTCGGATGCTTCAATAATTCTATAGAGATAAAATTTATTAATAACTTTAATAAATATGGAAATGTAAACAAAATTAATTACCTGAAGAGGGCTAGCGTCAAGCTCGACTTTCCAGCACCAGTACGACCAACTATGCCCACTTTTTCGCCACCCTTCACCATGAAATTAACCTTCTTCAACACTAAGTCCAGGCCTTCCCTGTACCGAACGGCGTAATCCTTAAATTCAACGGTACCGCTATCCGGCCATTGAAGTGATGGTTGCTTATTTGGGATTTCCCAAGCTGCCTCCTGTTTTGTCTCACCATATTCCTTAATACGTTCTACGGCAACGATATTAGTCTCTACATCGGATGTCATTCTAACCAACCAGTTCAAGGTTTGAGTAATCTATAAATAAAAAAAACAATATAGTTATATCAGTAAGTACAAATTAAAACAGAAATTTTAAATTCCAGATATTTGTATCTTTGCTGTTTCTAAAATAACGCAAACTAGGTAGGTACAGACACATAACCTATGCATAAAGAATTATTATATCAAATTTATATAACATGGAATTACATACTATGATCGCATTTGAAAAATGATTTTCTATTTTTATTCTGCTGTAGGTTTCCAATGTTTTTCAATTTGAAATGCCTATTTACTCCATATAAGCCAAAATTTGTCTAACAGCTAAATCGTGTTTAGAAACAACCTAAGCCCACCAGAAAATACAAACAAATTTTGCTTCTATGTAAGGGTGGAAGCATATCAGTCATGTTGGAACGAAACACGAATAGACAAATCAAGATATTTTGCTTCTCTTTCCCACTCACTAGTTTAGTATATCGCTATCACAGTTCTAGATATTTTATGTCGAAACGTGTTTTGTACCAACATACATGACTGATACGTCCACCCAAACTGTGACATAGTGCACAAAAATCATGTACCTTTGCGAAAGGACTTAGGTTGTTTTTTAAGTCAACAATTCAATTGCGTAGGTATTTTAACAACTTTTCAAAAAAAGAAAAAAAATCGGATGTGGCCAGGCACATGACGCTATCATACAATATATAAAATTAATAGTTTAGCTGCATGAGATGCTATCGAGATCGATCGTGTTTGCATTAAAATAAAACGAATTAGCCAGGATGACAGATATTGACAGTAGGTATTGTCAAAAAATCTGCCTTTGACACTACCTACTGTCATTAGAATAAAAATATCTGGCAAATCCTATATTAATGCAGACACAATCTCGATGAAATAGAATTTGCTCCTACAGCTAAACTATTAAATTTACCAAACATTTTCAGACATAAATTATACAAAATTTCCTCTACTTTCATTTATTATTTAACTATTTTGACGAAATTACAGAAATGACAGCTCATTTGCAAAATCCTTGAAAAATGCATAACAACATTGCTATCCGCACTCGAAATACTCATTGAGTTTATAAACACCAGGCTGTTTCAATATTGTTTCACATAGCGTACGTGCGCGCGTGTTTCTCCTCCTCATCGTATTCTCCATGCATTTGCGTGTTGAATTGACGTTTCGAAACCGCGCAAAAAAGCGTACGTGCGCGCGTGTTTCTCCTCCTCATCGTATTCTCCATGCATTTGCGTGTTGAATTGACGTTTCGCAACCGCTGACGTTCTAAATACTGTCAACAAAATATCCTGGCTACCTACTATTAATGCAGACACGATTTCGATCAAATAGAATTTGCTCCTGCAGCTAAACTATTAATTTTACCCAAAAATTTTAGAGACATAAATTACACAAAATTTCCTCTACTTTAATTTATTATTTATCTATTTGGACAAAATTACAGACATGACGGCTCATTTGCAAAACCGTTGAAAAATGCTAAGAGTAAATAGCCAGCTCCTTTGGACCATTTTGAACCAAAAGCTTTTCAGCTCTAAGTTTGGTCATAAAACTTCTAAATATGAACTTTCGTCCCGATACCTTTAGTAGTTTCTCCGGAATCGTCGTCACAAAAATCGTTGACAAACACACACACACAGACACATACACACACACATTCCATAATTGAACATTTGCTTCAATAATACTGTAGGTCGTGCTCAGTATGATTTCATTATTGTGATCTGAGGCTCATTTAATGTAAATTAAACGCACTTACGGCAACAAATATGTATACAGGAAGATATTACAGATAAAATAGTTTATGTTAAAAAAAAATATATGAAAAAAATTGGAAACATACATGAACTTTGCCTTTATAGCACCTCCTTCCCATTCTTAAAAATAAAGACCTACAACCTACACGTTACCATATAATATAAATGTATCAACTTTTTTATTTTGTAATGCAGTGGTATTTTTCTGTATATGCTAGGATTGTCACTAGATAAATCAAAAACCCTTGTAAGAGATTTGTAAAAAAATATCTGTACAACAAAAAGGACGAAAAAATGTTTTAACTTACCTGTAAGGAATAACTGACGGACAGACCAACAAGTCCTGGATCTTGATCTTTCATCAGAACGGCAAACAGAGCAGCGAAAAGAATGATCAAGTTTCCAACCATTTCTAACCTGACGGCAAGCCATCTGTTGGCGATGATGCTCGGATAGTAACAGATCTGGTTGAAGTCGACCTTAGCTTCAGATTCCTGCATGAAGCGTTGTTGCTCGTCGAAAGCTCTAATTACGGGGGCTCCCGTTACCGTCTCTCCAAAGTGCGAGTATATCGGAGACCTGGATACCGACTCTAAACGTTTCAGTTGCCTAGAGGTAGCAACGTAGAACCTTTGCACAAAATAGTAAATGCCACCAATGGGCACAATTACAGCAATGAAGATCGGAGTGGTAAAACTGATTACAAAGAGTGTTGCGATAACCTAAGGAAAGAAGTCGTATTATTTATTGAACGAGGGAAAGGAAAATCAAGCACATAGACAAGTACTAACGGGAGCAATCTGCAACTTTGGAAATTGCACATAGCTCCTGTGAGCGCCTATAAAAGCAGTTATATTTAAACACTTCCTCGACAATCTACACCCGACCAAAACAATTAGTTCATAACATACGAATTACGTAGCTACATAACGTAACATAGACATGGCAAGCATTCAACTTTACAAACAAGAATAATGCTGCAGTAAATATAAACACAACTATTATTTAAGTAGGTATATTATAGAGAAGTTAAAATATATTCTTCTTTTCTGCAATATCTATTTTATTATCATTCATTAATTTCTACAAAAGGTAATGGATTTCAAACAGACAAAAGTTTTCAATTGACGAGTCTTTATGCTCTTGGGTGATTATAAGATAAAAAACTATATATGAACACTAGCTGAACTTTTTAGCATAATATGCTAAAAAGTTCAGCTATTATAAATATTTTATCTCGAAGATGAAAAACAAAGTTGTTTTGAACACTCTTCATTAACGTTAAATAAATAAATCAAGTATCAGGCAAAACATTCCCATTTTTGTGTAAAAAGTTTTCTCCGTGCAGCTGTACTTCAATACGACAGTATTCTTTCAACTGGCTCATCTTCTATATTAATAGGTGCCCGAAATTAGTCTCCTCATTAGGTACATAAAAATGTGTTTATTATATCAGCGTAGTTTGGGCATTGCTTAAGTTTTTTCGACCAGTGCAACATACTCCATCTTGGTTTAAACTTTGAGATAGAATATCTGGAACATGGAAAGAAACTGGGCATATATTTATATAGATTTTTATGTTTATATTTCCCACCTTGCCTGTGACATTCTGTTATGAGCCGAGTTCATACCGGTATTTGAATATTGGGTCTACAGCCCAATATTTAGAAACATTGAAATAAGCTTAGCCAACTTCCCTTCAAGAAAAGTTAAAGTATTCTTGTGAATTGTACAAACACTGTGTTGCCAGATTTGTAAAATTTTGATCAAGAAACTGGGCATATATTTATATAGATTTTTATGTTTATATTTCCCATCTTGCCTGTGTCATTCTGTTATGAGCCGAGTTCATACCGGTATTTGAATATTGGGTCTACAGCCCAATATTTAGAAACATTGAAATAAGCTTAGCCAACTTCCCTTCAAGAAAAGTTAAAGTATTCTTGTGAATTGTACAAACACTGAGTTGCCAGATTTGTAAAATTTTGATCAATTAGAAGAATTAATTATTAACAATCATGAAGCGGTATTTAAACCAAGGTGGCAATGGAATTGAATAAGTTCTCCTAGGCGAAGCTTAAGTCAGCTCATTGCCAGGTCTGGAGTTTGCTATTTGATTTTTATTCATTAACAAAAAATTCAAATTGAAGAAGTTCATAAGAAAAGAAATCATAAATCAAAACACTACTGGAGCAGTAAAAAGCACTACTTATTTTAATTGAACAGCCAACAAAAGTAATTAACAAAATAATTATGTACTTTTAAACTGTATAGGAACATCTACAGGCTGTCTCACGGAACCGGTACATTAGAAGTTTCTCATGTTCTACCATTTCTGGAAACTTGATACTTTGGAATTACAATTTACTCGATCTGAAGCTCTCCAGTTAAAATATTCTCAAGTTAACTGTCAAGTCCTGTCACCGGAAGTCGGTATCAACTTTGTTCTCTTAATAGACCAGTGCTGATGCCTTTGAAAATTTTAAAAAATGAAATAAATAAAAGTAGAGTAAAACCCATTGGAAAAGGAAGAGAATATAACAAAAATGAAAGCAAAAATAATTTACGGGCGATCTGAGGTCGGGAAGTGGGAGAGGGTGAGTTTTTAAGGGTAAACAACGGTTTATCTAGATTTCAGGCAAAACTACAAGTCCTATGGAAAAAACTTAAATGGTAAAGTTGTAGGTAATAAAAAGATCTACAACTTTTGTATTTACACTTTTTCCACATAACCTCAAAATTTATGTGAAAAATTCAAATAACCAAGTTTCTGGTTTTTATTTTTATCTTTTACAAAAAAAGATTTTCTTTCACGAAATTTGGTGAAAACTTGCCTTTTTATGTCCCAAACATACTGTATTTTTATTGATTTAAAATATTTATTTTTTCATCTTATTTTGACTTAATATCGAAAAAGCAGCCTAATTTTCAATCAAAAATTCTCACGTCAAAATATCTCCTTTTTTAATAAAGTCGGTGGGCTTTTTGTTCGTTGAAATCTCTACTGTAAAAATAATCTGATGTGGCCAGGCACATGACTTTATCATACAATATATAAAATTAATAGTTTAGCTGTATGAGAATCTATTTGACTGAGATAAATTGTGTCTGCATTTTGATAGTCAATAGTATCAATCGAAGGTATTGTCAAAGCACGCTACCTACTGCCATCAGAATAATAGTTGCTTAACTCACAAGTGCCGAAAGTACGGAATAGCACAACGAGAGGTGATATGGAGGTGATGCGGCGCGTCACCGATGACGAAGCGTCGTCGTCGCATGTGAGCGAGTCGCGCTAGGTAGTTTTCGACAGCAGTGACATCAACGTTATTTGTGTTGCTTTTTGAGAAATACGTATTTCTAAAAAAATTAAAAAATGGTTATATTTCGGTATAGAAAATGTTAGGTTGATACCACTTCTACGAAATGTCAAGTTTAAAAAGCTAATTCAAATTCTGACAGATTTATATTCGTTCATGACACTGTAGATGACGTTCCATAGCGGGTCTCCGAGTGTGACAGCGTGGTGACAGCCATAGACATTTCTGTGGTGACAGCACAAAAAAATATTTGTCAAAGTCCTGGCTACTATGTAGTTTAATATCCATGCAGATGCGACCGATCTCGATCAAATAGAATTTGCTCTTGCAGCTAAACTATTAATTTTACCAAAAAATGTCATAGGCATAAATTATTCAAAATTTCCTCTGCTTTAATTTATTATTTAACTATTTTGACGAAATTACAGAAATGGCGGCTCATCTGCAAAATCCTTGAAAAAGGCTTAGAATAAACTACCAGTTCCTTTGGACCCTTTTGAACCAAAAGCTTTTCAGCTCTAAGTTTGGTCATAAAACTTCTAAATATAAACTTTCGTCCCGATACCTTTAGTAGTTTTTCCGGAATCGTCGTCACAAAAATCGTTTACACACGCACACACACACACACACACACACACACACACACACACACACACACACACACACAGACATTTTTTTGTACCTTGGTCAAAAATGTTCAGGGGACCCAAAAAGACCTATTTCCGCTAAAATCTCAATTTTTTTTTTTCGGCATGATTACAATACTTTATCTTACTGCGTATGATAAAGTAAAAATATACAGTACTATGGTAAATGTTCGCAAAAAATGCAAAAAAATGGAAAGAATTCGAATCCGATTTTTTAATTGTTGTGTTTTTTTAATCAGATCTATTTATAAATGTGATGATAAATGATAATATAACTGAATCAACTGAATCAATTCAGATTTCGAAAATATCAATTAGCAAAAATTAAATCATCTTTCATATTGGCAAATCTCCCACCCACAGAAGGTGCAGCAGAACAACATTGTTATAGGGCATATTATCAGCTTCAAACTTGGCTGGGTAACGAACTGACAGCAACGGATTGGGGCTGGAAGCAACATCAACGTTTATTATGCCCAAATTTACAGAAAAGGAACTAATTCCCGATCTATTGCTTAAAACGATTTGCTGCAGCTGTGCAACTGGATGTAGAAGTTTAAAATGTGGCTGCCGAAAAAATGGTTTCAAATGCACAAATTTATGCTTAAATTGTCATTGTTTTGAAAAATGCTCCAATGTAGAAGAAAAAAGCTACGAAGAACTTAGTGATTCAGATGAAATTCTGGATGAAGAACCAACGCAGACTGGAACTAATATTGGAGACGAAGACGGTGATGGTCTTGAAGACTTCGAAGATGTACTCGAATCTAACGATGAAGACATGCCATCAAAGAAGAGACAAAAAGTAATGGATACTAACAAATGTAAATAGAATTTAATAAACTAACTTTTTTACTGAAAAAAAAGAGCAGCAGTCACATTTTTTAGATGAAGTACCCTTTAAATCCTACTTTAATTATATTTAGAACAACTATTTTCGGATATTTTTTGCAATCTTCGTGTTTTATGGATTTGTAATTTTTCTGTTTATCAATGTAACATGGAATCTTACGTTTTTCGAGTAATTAAAGTATAAATTTTAATAAATATCTCAAAATTATACACAACGATTAAAAAAAATCAGATTCTAATTTTTTCCATTTCTTTGCATTTTTTGAGAAAATTTACCATAGTAATGTATACTTTTTTTGTCGCCATCAGAAAGTAGAGACTTCAACGAACAAAAAGCCCACCGACTTTATTAAAAAAGGAGATATTTTGACGTGAGAATTTTCGAATGAAAATTAGGCTACTTTTTCGATATTAAGTCAAAATAAGACGAAAAAATTAATATTTTAAATCAAAAAAATTACAGTGTGTTTAGGACATAACAAGGCAAGTTTTCACCAAATTTCGTGAAAGAAAATTTTTTGTTGTAAGAGACAAAAATAAAAAACCAAAAACTTGGTTATTTGAATTTTTCACATAAATTTTGAGGTTATGTGGAAAACGTGTAAATACAAAAGTTGTAGTTGTGTTGTCTTTTTATTACCTACAACTTTGCCATTTAAGTTTTTTCCATAGGGCTTGTAGTTTTGCCGGAAATCGAGATAAACCGTTTCTTACCCTTAAAAGCTCACCCTCTCCCACTTCCCGACCTCAGATCGCGCGTAAATTATTTTTCCTTTCTTTTTTGTTATATTCTCTTCCTTCTCCAATGGGTTTCATTCTACTTTTATTTTTTTGGTTTCAAAAATTATTGACCCTGGTCTATAAATGGAATGATTTAATTTTAATTTCATTTTGGTTTCGACGTATCAAAATAAATAATTTTTAATAAGCTATATATTTTGATTTTTCTAATTTTTTGGTGTATTTCGCGGTTACGTTTAAAATTTAAAATCTCGGTTATTATTCAAACTAGAAACATAACCAAATAAGATGATGTTTAGTGCATCATGATATCTTATACAGGTGTTCAAAATTTACAACACAATTGATTTTTGAAATGAAAAAAGCACATTCTTTTCAAATGGAACAGTCTGTATACCAATAAGCCATTCGATAGAAAATCTTATTCCCTAACAATCAATATTAGGGTTCCATATATCTAGCTTCAATAGTATTTAAATATTGTCACTTTTTCTTTAAATACATTTTGAATACTCCCATTTAATAATGGGGGACCAAATTAATTTTTCTGTTTTACTGCTGCTCCAAACTTGTTACATTCCTATCAATGAATAAATCGTTTTGTAATTAGTTTGCATTCTTTTATACTGACAGGATCTCAAAACTATTAAAGATAGATATAGGGAACCCTAATATTGATTCATAGGGAATAAGATTTCCTATCGAATGACGTATGAAAATTCAATTATTGTGTTGTAAATTTTGAACACCTGTATAAAATATCATGATGAACTAAACATCATCTTATCTAAAATCACTGAAAAATTAGTAATATCAAAAAACTCAAAAAGGGTGATATTTAAGTATAGAAAAACATTATCAATAATTATGTATTTTGATACGTAGAAACCAAAAATAAAATAAAAATTATATCATTCCATTTAAAATAACAAAGTTGATACCGACTTCCGGTGACCAGACCTGACACTTAACTTGAGAATATTTTAGCTGAAGAGTTCAGATCGAGTAAATTCTAGTTCCAACATTTTAAGTTTCCGGAAATAGTAGAACATGAGAAACTTCTAATGTACCAGTTCCGCGAGACACCTGTAGACAAAAAAGTATAACAAGGGTTATGATAGAAAACCCTTGTACAATAGCTAATAAAATAAAGTTTCATGGTATGCACATTTATTTCAAATAAATGTGTAAGTTGTCATAATGCTTTCGATAGATGATAATGTCTGCTCGCCTCTTTGCAAACTTGCGCCACAGAAAGAAAAACATGTCATACAGCATTTACCCATTAATTAATATAATAATAATAAAATAAACACAAAGAAAAATTGAATAAAGTTCTGGAAATAAGTACATATGTTATATATTTTAACCTCTTAACTAATGGGGTTCCCAGAAGAATGACAGAATTTTAAGTAGAAACAAAACAAAAAATACTAGTATATTGTTATTTTATTTCTATTTAACACTTTCCACTCTAATTGGAAGCCATTTTACCTAGTGTGATTTGAGATGTCAACATACGTAGTTTTGTTAGCTGCGACTTTGAAGGAAGTCAGTGAGTGAACAAAGTGAGTGTTTTGTGTGATGTGTAGTGGTGTTTGGGTAGTATCCTGTTGGAAAATATTCTCCGGGATGGAGAATATTTTTTTCATCATTGAGTAGGATAGAATGGGATGAAGATGAAATACCTCAAAGAGACAATAGGTGCCATCGGATATAATGAATGGTAGAGAAGTGTCCACCTCAGCAATGTCATTGGAAAACCTTGCCAGTATTCTGCCAGTGGGCGTTACGTCAAAAAATGACAACGGCGCTTTTACAATGCCAGACAACATCGAATTGTGCAAGTAACGTGCGGCAAACCAGCAGCCGAGCTCCGGGAATAACTCGGCAAATATAGCACCGACGGCTGCAAAAAATGTTAAAAAGACGGTGACAAATGGGTGGTTAAAACGCACAACTGCACCCCATTCGTGTCAAGCCAGTCCAAGCGTGGTGGTGTTATTCGCAACAACGTTATTAATTACAGGTGAACTATGCGTTCCTTGCACCAACACTTTTTTTCCCTTAAGCATAATACCTATATCAATAGTGTAGTGTACAAATGTTGTAAGTATACTCATAACGAACTATAAACTTGGTATGACAAAGTTACAATATTGGAGAAAAACTTTGCAACAACGTCGCTTAGGGCTGCATTTATTTGGTTTGGGCAGAGGAAAGGGAAGGGAAAAGTGATATCACTTTTCCGTACCTTGTACAGTTACAGCCAGAAAAAATAGGAAAGTATTTTTGCAAATTTCTACTGTGGTATTTTGAAAAGCAACATGACAGTACATCAATAACTTATGTCTGAAAAATAGCTACTGTTAAAAAAAAAAAACAAACAAAACAGTCTAACAATAATTCAATAAAAATCACACTTTCCCTTAAATATCCGCTACTTAATTAATATTTGGTCATTCCACCATTTCTTCTTCATCATCCTGGTAAATGGTAGTATTGGGATTCGAGCCTATGATGGCTCCTATGCTCCCAGACACATCTTTATTTAGATGTAAGTGCTTGAGTTAAATCAAGTAGTTGTTTCGAATAATGTCAGACCAATACAATCAAGTAATGATGTTATGCAAACCAATCCTGTATCCAAAAACACGTTGCCCTCAGTAAGTAAAAATCAGAAAAGATATCTCTTCGATAACACAACACTACTTGAATATCATTTCCCCATGACGAAAGACAAAGACCCAAATGCAAAGGAATAGCCAAATGTTATGAAAATTAAATTACCAGTAATCTTTTAACAAGAAGCCTAAAACTACTGAGAACTTGTAAAAGCAATTAAAGTAGCAATCAAAAGTGAATTCACAATAGCTATAAAATAAACTTAAAAAAAGAAGATTGTATACAATTTTCACCTTGCTATCACAAACAAAACAGAAAGTAAAATACGATTCTCTTCGTAATGAAGACACCAAAAGATTATCAGTGGCAATCCGAAATATACCATATTCTCTAACTAATGTTAGTAACAGTCAAACTTAGAAGCAAAACAAACAATGCACCCCAGGGCAAGAAATTCCATCTTTTTACTACCGCTTACAACCTCGCTGAGTTAAACGTTCCGAAAACAATAAACCGCAAAAAAAGCTGTCAGAATCACCTAGCTATGACAATATTTCATTAAAAAATACTACAAACATAAGCACAGACATTTGTCATTTAATTCAACGATACAATTTTCAGCAAGACTGTCAAATATTTATCTGCTACCCTTTTCACTAATACTACGCCTCTTGACCACGAAGAATCGCACACAAAGGTTATAGCAAAGAACAAAGAATCCCGAAGTCAAATAACAACTTAATAAACTCCTCACAGTAATAAAATTGGGCATTGTATCAACAATAAATAAGTAAAAGATCATAAAACAACCACACAACCATTTTTTGTGTCGTGCTATGAGAGGAATCTTGAAGCAACCACTAGGCACTTCCCCACCAAAAGTGAATGGATTAAGCTACACTACAGATCCTGAAAAGAGCAAAATCTTTAGCTAATTGTGACACAAGGATAGATGGATAGAGGAAGATGAAATACCTCAAAGAGAAAATAGGATATAATGGATATAATGAGTGGTAGGGAACGTTCCACTTCACGAATGTAATTGGAAAATCTTGCCAGGAGACTACCTGTGGGCGTTACATTAAAAAATGACATTGGCGCTTTTACAATACTGGACAACATCAAATTGTGCAAGTGACGTGTGGCAAATCAGCACCCGACCTCTGGGAAAAGCTCGCCAAAGGTAGCACCGACGCCAGAAATTTTTTTGTAAATAACAATGACAGATGGCGGTTAAATCGCACAACAGGCCAAGCATGGTAGTGTAAGGCCCGGTGTCCACAGGATCGGCCCGATAAATATCGTCCCGATCTGTGTCGTACGATAAATATCGTGCACATGTATTTTACGGTCGGGTGTCCACCGGATAAGGGGCGACAACTTTCGGGTCAATATTTATCGGCCCAATCCGGTGGACACCCGACCTTAAAATACATGTGAACGATATTTATCGTACGACTCAGATGGGGCCAATATTTATCGGCCCGATTCGGTGGACACCCGGGCTTATACGCAACAACATTGCTAGTTACAGGTGAGCTATGCATTCCTTGCACCAATACTTTTTCTACCCTTAAGCATAATGTATCAATAGTGTGCTGGAATATATTGAACGGTAAGATGACTATATGTCAATAACTTATATCAGCAAAATAGGTTGGATTATCGACAATTATTTATTAAAAATCATATTCTCTAATAGTCGATAAATCATCGATAAATTCATCGTTGACAATTTTTTTCTAGAATTACAACAACTATACCCTTTCAGCAAAACTAGCATGTGTCATTTTGAAAAGTGTCACATATTGTCGTTTAACATCCTTTATATGGACTGTATCCTTTGGTCACATGGAGTTTATACTTGTCAATTAAGTTCATCTTGAGGCCCTGAGGCAGGAAATTTGTAGCCCCAGACTCTGGAAACTACCTGATTGGTCCCAAAAAAAGTTGCCAAACAGACAGCCAAATATTTGTAATATTTCATTCCGTCTGAATTTTTGAATGATTTTAAAGCAAAAATACACTTGCAATAACATGTAGAGAAAAGCAAATTTTCTAAAGAATGGCTCAGCTGCCAGTTGGACAAGATTGGGGAGGTTTGCTGAATAGGAAGTTTAGGAGTAAAAATTTATGTTCAACATTATAGCAAAAAGAATCTCTTTCCAATCTTTACCAAACTCAACCTTTTTTGTTTATACTGTACTGGAGTTAAATAGAACAGAGTTAACAGAAAACATATTATTTGTACTTACATCATTTGACCACCACACTATATATATAAGGTTGTAAAATATTCTAAAGTTTTTCATTTGCAGAGACTATATGTAAACAAAAATATATTTTTTCTGTGACGGGAAAAAAGTTTGACTTTTTATCTCTGTTGACAGGTAATAAACTGTAACTTTTTATTAAATTACTTGTTTCCCCAGGAAAAAACAGTACATTTTTCCTGGATATATATAGGTATATACACATAAGTAAAGGTAGCCATTCCCGTAGCAACGCAGGTCTAATTGTGGACAACAGCCTACCAGTTCACATCGATTGACTTTAATTTATTGTAGTAATATGTTTTTCAATATAAAATCGTCATTTTTCCCGGTCACAGAACAAATAGTGTATTATACACGGGAAAAATGTTACATTTTAGCTCTCGGTTTTTGTCTCCCTACGCTTTGCGTCGGGAGACAACACAACCTTGACCTAAAATCTAATAATTTTTTCCCTTGTATAATAAATAACTATAACTACCACTCGCCAAACATATTTCCTCCTGAAATACATTGTGTATGTAAATCATAAAACAAAATATAAGATCACACAAATGTCATGTCTCCACCTATATTGCAAAATAAATAAATAACATGTTGGAACTTTTGTTCCAGCTGTGTTAAGTATTAAGTTATACAAATTCTGAGATACATAACACAAAAAAATCGAGGAAAATGGTGTACTACTAACAGAGAAATTATTTGAGAATTTTGATTTATGGAACTTCAACTTGTCAGATCTGAACTATAGCGCAAAAGTAAAAACTTGCAATAAATAAACACTGTTCCATTCCCCAGACATATCACAAGCTGGTAATTGAGGAAAACAATTGGCCTCAGTACAATAATAAAAGAAACATCACCAGACAGCAAAACACTTCACAATATAAAGCTCCCATGATTCAAAAGTCACAATACCAACAACACCCCTAGTTTTCAAAAGTTTCCATTATCGAAAATTTGCTACACAAACCTTGAATGCGTTTATAATCCAGTTTTTCATAACGCTCGGTAATGTGATATCGACAACGTGAATATCGCTTGAGAACCGCGCTAGAACCCTGCCTACAGGTGTTGTGTCAAAGAATAATGTCGGTAACCGTAAGACGTTCCCTAACAACTGAAGGTGGATCATTTTCGCGCACTTGATTACTCCGCTGGCAAAGATTAACTCGAAGATTACTACCGCCAGCGCTAAAAGTATTCATGAAAAGTAGTGTTTATTGTGTAGAAATAATAGCTAAAAATGTCTATAAACTTTTGCTAGGAATTTAGTAAGTTTAAGAAACTAGATTGTGGAGATAATATTCAACTAGAAAGGTCACAAAATATACAAATAACATTTATCAGGAAACTCAGTATGATGATTGTAGGTGGCCATGCTACCGTTGCAGTGAAATTATAGTTTCTATGTTTGCTTAGTTATTTTATACAACCTATGCTTATCACAAATGCTGGGGGCAAACTGTACATGCCAACAATTTGTTTTGCTTAAGCAAATCTTTTAAATGTCAATATAAGTTAGCCTTTATATTTAGGAACCTTATTAGTTATTATTAGTTATTCACAAAACATCTTTTATAAGTATGAACACTTCAGTATTTCAATGCATTGATATTATCAATACTTCAGTATTTCAATATATTGATATTAGCTTCATTCTGTTAATAAAAATTAAATAATCTGATTATTAAGTTGAGATATAACATAAAACATTGCACAAAGGATGATAATTATCATACCACATATTTAAATAAGAACTGGTTAACTTATAAAAAATAAAGATACAAATTATTATAAACCAAAAGCATAAGAGTACAGAGAAGACAAGTATTACGTACATATTCTTTAACTGGTCTACTCTAAACTAGTTATGACTTTAGGGGTTTTTCGACTTCTGTATACTTTGTTCCTATTTTACATGATCCTATTTTTTTCACTACAACTCTCTCCTCTCACTCTTTACGCTTCATTTATAAACTGGATTAGGTCGTTCAAAGCAGTGCTGCCCGGCTAGCATGGAAAATCAACACAGAGAACGTACCCTAAAAATCATTGGAAAGCAATGCCGCAAGTTAAGAGGCATGCGGGAATCAACGACACTGACATCGTTGCTGAAGCGCGCTAGTATTCTGCCGATGGGCGTCACATCAAAAAAGTGCAATGGAAGTCGGAACATCGACTTAAGTAACCAGAGGTGAATCTTTAACGAAGCCCTCATTGATCCCGTTGCATAAAGAAATTCGTTTATAGTGTAAACGACCGCTAAAAAACAAAAGCAGGCACTTGTAGTCTGGTAGTTTGTTGTCATGCGGGGTCAGGTTGTAGAGAAATAAATATGGACTACAGTCAGCAACAAAAACAAAACAAAGTTCTATATTTAAATACCCATGGGATGCTGTTAGTTATGTTAGCTATAAACAGTACGATTGAATAATGTTGAAAAGAATTTGGTTACAATTAAGCCACCGGTGTTGGTTAGACAACTCTATTTTGGTAACAAACTGCTGTCGGGACACACATTGTATAGAAATAGCTTTGGAAAAGGAGTCTTTTGGTCATGTGTCATATAAAAAACTATTTTAAAATCAAGAATGTTTTGTCAGCAGTGATGTTAAATACCCGGTTATTTATTATCAAGGATAAATCTCCGGGTATTTACCCAAAGTGGGAATTTATAGGGGTATTTATAAACATAATATTGTTATAAAAAATAGCAGTAAACGAAAATATTTAAGGACTAAACCAAGATTTTTATTTTATCATAAACTTAAAAGGTATTCCCTTATCACAAAATGAAGGTTATTCTTATAAAAATAAAAACATTTTTAAAACAAAGAATAAAAATATCAGTGTCATCTGACGATATATCAACAGCAGACATTTTCTTGTCAGCATCGTCCATTCAATATGGTGTGAATCTTCCATGTTTTCTGATTCTGTTATCGAAGAAGATTTAGCAGAAACTTAGGATTATTAACTTATACTTATGTTAAGTATGTCAATCTAATTAGCATACTTGGATTGCTATCAATCCAACTAAAAGTAGTGAATGTTCTTATATAACTCAAATATTGTACATCAATTGTAATCAAGAGTACACATTTACAGAGTGTCCCATTTATTTCCCGCAAACATTTTTTCCAGATAGTAAATGCTACACTGAGTGAAAAGTTGTATATGGACCTATTTGTCTTCTTTATTCCTTAAAAAAATACAACCGTTTAAAGTAATTGTAAAATAATTGCAAAACTGTATTTTAAATGATTTAACTTCTTTAGGAATTGAGTAAACCAATTAACTTGTAATTTAGGAATACATGTCATATGCGAGTTGTAAAAGCAGTTAGGTATTATTTCTATAATAAATAATATACTTTCAATACCAAAACAGTCAGCATGAAAGAAACTTGATACTCATAATGACAGTTACTTGTAGAGAAACAAATGTCTAAAAAGTTTCATCGGTGATTTGTTTTTCTTCATTTGTTCATTTAGTTAACTTTTAACATTTAGAATTTTTTACTTAAATTTATTTACTATTAATTTTGTTATTAGTATTGATTGTGCCTTTTCTTAGTTTTAGCATTGTTTGATATATAGTTTATTGTTTATTTTTCTTTATTTAGTTAATATTTCAAGCGGCTGTAACTTGGAGTTGAGACAAAAATTAGGTCCATATGAAAATTTATACCCAAAATGATATTTACTATCTAACAATAATTCTTGCGGGAAAACAGTGTTACACCCTGTATAAATATCCTAAAATGTTGTTAAATTGTGTTTTAAGGATAAAAATGACAAAAACCCAAAATTTAGGTATTTACCATACGTAGGGGTAAATACCCATTTTATAAGTTCCCACCCGCCGGGTATTTACCCGGCCCACATCACTGTTTGTCAGTAACATTTTTTTTTGTTTGATGGCAACAAGAGCGAAAATGACATTCAAGTGTAATTTTGGTACATACCAATGTTAGCAATTCCTTGTTCTCATTAATTCTGTTCAGGACTTCACATGAAATGTTTCAGACAAAACATCTTTGATTTTAAATATCTAAGCTGTTTCTAATGTAAAACTTGTTACAAATAATGCCATAATAAACTGATCTTCCCTGTAGTGGGAAAGTGAGAACAATGGCAGGAGTGAGTAAATTGCATTTTAATTTTTGCTAGAGGTGGTAACAAATTCTTTTCAAACGCATTCTTCGGTTATTTTTTAATAACACCCAGATCACTACACTAATCATGCTCCTCATTCACAATAAAAACAAAGGTTGGTGCTCTACGTAGAAGACTTCCAGTCTAAAATCGAATCATTCAAATATAACTGCGGTGAGTTACTACGGGGGCGGATGTTGACTTACGATGCAACCGCTCTCGATAACCTCATAGCAGTTAAAGTTAAGCTCCGTATCGAGTGTCGAAATATCAGTCGAGAACCTAGACAGGATTCTGCCGATCGGTATCAGGTCGAAGAAGTAATTCGGCTGGCGCAGGATATTGTGCAAGAGGTGCTTATGGAGTTTAGCCGCAGCCTTTATTGTCGCTAGCGTCAGATTTAACTCCGACGAGCAAATAGAGATCGCTAGAACAACCGCAATTTACGGTTTTTAATGCGAGCTTAAATTTAATACATACAAATTATATGAATAATGTAAAATGGAGAACAGATAACACGAGTGGCATTGCAAAATGTTCTGTAAGATTTGTAGCCAAGGCAATGTTTAAAAAATACAACATATAAACTGGATTGCACTGATTTCATTGGCACATAGCGGGGTGGGGGGTGTATTTAACTATTATTAAAATACAAAGTAATGTTTCAAATAATACCATATCAGGGAAAAAGTATCTAAAAATTATATTGCAAATCGTAAAGAAATTGTTTGTAGGTACTCTGTTGCACCCTCAAAGATACAAATGATCCAAAAATCCCGTAATGGTATTTTGCCTATAGGAACATATCTAAAAACAACAGTGTCATATTTAGAAAGTTCTATATTTGTTGTTGTTATTTTTATATACCATTTGGATCTTTTGAGACTGATGCAAAACTTTTAAAAACAATCACCTGTTCTGCAAACATGACTTATGGTCAGGAACAGATATGGCTCCAGACTTACATAATCATTTTAACAGTGGATAGTTTATTTTAGCAGTTACAGCCGTTCCAGTTAGTATTGATTCTTATACCATTGAATTTCTACGAAGTACAATTGTCTTACAAAAGAAAAAACATAACAAAACCAAGTCAAAAAAAAACGCAAAATCTACTACGCAGTGAGGACAACTAGATATAGAGGCACAGAGAGCTAGAGAGGGTACTGCAATTAAATATAACTGCTCGTCGGCAAAATGAACAAAACTCTAAAAATGGATACAAAATAAAATATATGTGTAAAAATATAAGTACCGAGAATAGGCAGGTGATCCAACCGCGCCATGTCATCGGAAGCACAGCGTCCAAGACCTCAATGTCTTTGCTGAACCTATTTAGAATTCTACCGAGCGGTGTCACGTCATAGAACGTCGTGCATGGCGCCCTGATCACGTTGTGTAGGATCAGATTGTGCATTATCTTGGCGCCATTCAATGTACCGATGAACAGAGCCAGAGACGATATGAACATCGAGATGGCTGCAAAACGTCAAAGGCGACAATCACTGAAGGACCATGCCCAAACGATCACTCAAGATGTTAGCTAATGTTTGTTACTGGATGTGCTTAGTAGTAATTAGGTAGGTATACAACATGGAAAAAACAAACCAGAAAAGGAAAGTAAAAACAAAACAGAACGATTATATGGAAAGAGTTTTGGTACAAGATAGAAAAGGTACCGGAGCCTTGTTAGTCTGCAAAGTTGGTAATCGTCATAGATGTATAGGTAATTTATGTAACTTTTTTTATGTTGTTAGAGTGTCCCCTTTTATCTTTACCAAATGACAAATACAAAATCAAACCACAGAAAGCAAACCAAATCTCAACGCAACAAATAAAATAAGGTGATTGAACACTTTTTTGCATACACAGTCTGCTGCAAATAAAGCAACTAAAGCGGAATTTCTGTTGACTTTTATATCAAAAAATATAATAAAAATGTACTGGGTCTTCTTTGTACAAAATATTAGCTACTCTGTTTTTTTCATTTTGATAGTTTAACAGATACAAATAGATAATTTAATAGACAATACAGGATTGTTTGTTTATCTCATACAGTGTGCATGTAAATGGAAAATGATAAAATCACTAAAACAGCCGAATTTAAAAAAAAGTTGAGAGAAACCTTCAAAAACCGTTTAAGGAATAAGTTTGACATTGTAAATCTTTGAAATGTCATATCTTTTTGGATAAAATGGGTAGAACATTTTTATAATACACTAAGCGTCAATACTAATGTACCAACAAAATTAAATTATCACAATTTCAAAACTGATTTGCTCTCAAACGGGTCAACTGATTTGGATTATTCAGTTCAGCTGTAGGTTAATTCTTCAGTAACAATCATCAGAGTGCAAGAATTAGGTTGAAGTTTTTTTGTGAAAGTTTGTAGCACTCCGTGGGCCGATGGCTACTAGCGTACAGCGGTAGTCATTCCGCACTTTTATGGTGAAGCAGTATGAAGGGGAGAAGGGTCAAAAAGTACACTGTAGCGTCACAGCCCACGTCATGCTTACGTAGTAACTGTGGGAGTGCACCAACGTGATCACTTGTATCACCTGGAATGAAACAGTAGCCCAATGTATCCTACAATTTAATTTTTTTTTTCATTTTATTACCTGTCTTTAATGTGTTTTATTGATTGGCTCATAGGCTGATTACCACAGCCTACCACTTGATATGTTTATTGTCTTAACAGCCGTGTTATTACTGTTTTTGTATCTCCGGTTAAACAAAGAGGAAACATTAAAAAACATTGGACATCTCTTTGATTCGAGCTGGGGCACACTGCAGAGTGATACAAATTTTTACCATACATGTACTCTTACATTTCGAATATGCTCAAAACTGAAATTTGTATAGATAGCAATTCTACCACACTATCATCACTAAAAACCTCCAGCTGAAGAAGAGAATCACCTAAATCGGTTGTAGGAAAATCAACTTTGAAACAGTGATAAGTTTTTAGTGGTGTGTTAATTTAGATGCAAAGTGTATATAAGAAACGTTGAGGAGTGTCTTGAGAAAATAGGCCGACTAAACGTAACCGCAGAAGCTGTATAATAATATAATAATTTTAAGAAACCAATACATAAATAGAACAGCCGTTCCAAGAATTTTATTGCAGTTCTACACTTACTTGCACACTATATTGAAAAACCATGATTATATAACCGCATGTCACATCCCCACATTGACAATTTAGTTCCCATAACATAAAAACAAAGCCAAAAGAGCATGTTCCATCCCAACGGAAAGAAATGTACGGGATGTGTGACGTATATGTAAAGTATATAGTTAATTACCCCGAAGGTGGTGGACAGCAGTGAGAATATTATTTGTGGAAGGTAGTTATCCAAGATTTGGACGTCATTAGAGAACCTGTTCAGGATGCGGCCCAGAGGAGTCGTATCGAACAGTTGCAACTGCCAACGAAGACAGTTCGTAAGTAATTTCTCATGCATGAAACCGGCCGCCGATAGACAGCCAAGAGCGCAACACAGTACGGCGCATAAAATAGCCAGACCTAGAAAGCCCAAGTAAGATTAGCCACTACCAGACTTCTCTCGTTCTATCTCCTTGCGTTACGGTCTCCCCCAAATCAAGTAATAAGGAAAAAAAATTATATGTAACAAGCTAAGAAGCAGCTACCGAGAAAATTAAATATACATAATTATAATTAAGGGAAAAACTACGGATAAATTAGGTGTTAGTTGTTAGGTGAATTCATGCAAGGAAAAACTTTAAACAAAATCTTACCTTGCCCAATTCCTAAGGCACCATAAACGCCAAGATACATATCTCGTCTTCCGGTATCAACAACAATGGTCCCATTAGTATCATTCAATATTATACGATCGTCACTCGTCCAGATTGTCAGCCAGAAGTTTGAGCCTATGCTGAAACCCTGAAATACCAGGTTTAAGGCCAACGTCGCTATCGTTAATGTAAGTCCGATGGAGGCGAGGTAATGTTTATACACTTTCCATTTAACACTTCCAGTTTCCGCCTTCTCAACTTCAATAAGTTTTTCCCCAGGCGGTTTTTTCACCTGTTCGACACTCGCCGAACTTGAACGCTTACGTAAACTTCCCTTGTCCACACTCGTCTGGTGCTGTAAGCTGCCGTTCAGTTTTTCCGAGCCTGATTCTGATTCCGAAGCTCTAGTTCGGCTCAGTTGTGTCGCTAGTTTCTTGACTATTTCTTCGGCAGCCGTTCCGCTCAATTGGTTTTTCAATTCATCCAGATCTGCGTAAAAATGTTTCATAATGATTTATACAGTGTGTTTCAAAAGGTTTAGTCATAAAATTAAGAGATTATTATTTTTTTAGGGTAGAAAACTTATCCTCAGTTATCTACTTTTTCGATACTAAATTTTAATAACAAGTACTATTTGATATTCTGTAATCCAACTGTTAAATCAATATCGTTAAACAATATTTGCGGATATGTAACGCCGCACTCACAGATTTCCGTATTTGGCAAATATTTCAGTTTTTACTTTTTCACTATACAGGGTGTTTCAGAAATAACGGCTAACCTTGAAGGAGCATATGCCCAAGGACGTAATAAGCATGTTTTGTTAAATAACGTATGGTCTAACTTTACGCATTATTGAGAAAATTAATGAAGAAAGACGGAGTCCGTCCCTGACCAGCGGAAGACAATCGACCACAATCCACTACAGTTGTGTTGCAACTGGTGACAAATCAACTCCGCGGGGAACATTCGGTCTACCCCCACTGCGGCCTTTCTCGCTGAACGTGACAATGACCTACATTCGCCAGGTTGATATGAACGTATACAAGCGTGATCATGGTCGGTCAGCTGTTTCTTGGTTTATCAACATTAAAATCATTTGGATTTTGGAATCTTAATGTTGGTGTATTTGTGTAGTGATTTGTGTAGTATTGAATTGCAATTCTATGGCTAGAAAGCGACATAACTTTGTTCGGCCGAGACGCCTAGTTGCTGTATTGAGTCGCTTTGTTTTGTTTGGCGATAACGCTTAATAATCACAACATTTGTAAATCCGCATTACATTTCTGGATTAGGTAGGTACTAATCTCTCTATTTTTTAATTGTTTGTACGGTCTTTTGCAACCGTAGTCAAGTCATGCGCGTTCGGCTATTTACCAGGGCCGGCCTTAGACGAATTCTTCAATACAATTTTGTTTACATAAAACTTTGAAATAGACTATAGGTTATTTGGCCAAAATTGCTTCTCTGTCCTTGGTGAATATGCTCATTCAAGGTTAGCCGTTATTTCTGAAACACCCTGTATATTTAGATAAGTACATTATATTTCTCAAAAAATGAAAGTTTGATCCAGCAAACAACATAATAATGTCTAATCGGCAAACACAATTTATTTGGTGTTAACATTAAATAGCAAAAGTCTAAGAAAATTTACGTTGGTTGTCAGAAAGATATTTAATAGTGATTTTCTGCACCAGCACCAATTACCAATTAAACTAAAAATTACCTTCATCATCTTGTTCGGCCGCTTCGGTAATGTGCTGTAACAAAAATTCGGAGAAGGCTCTTTTCGTATCGAGCAATTGTTGGTATGATCCAGTTTCAGAAACCTCGCCACTCTTGATCACAATAATCTTATCGGTCTGTGGCAGATATGTTATGCCGTGGGTGACCAGCACCCTCGTCTTGTTCTTCAGCAATCCGCTGGGTCCAAGGACGTTTTCGAAGATGTGCTTCCCAACATGACTGTCGACCGCGCTTAAAGGATCGTCCAGCAGGTAAACATCGGCATCTGCGTACACCGCCCTGGCCAAACTGACTCTCTGCTTCTGCCCTCCGGACAAATTTATACCTTTCTCACCAATTTCAGTTTGGTCCCCACCCGGCAACATATCAAAATCTGGTCGCAAAGCGCAAGCGTCGACTATTCGCTCGTACATTTTCTTGTTGTACGGCTTTCCGAAGAGGATGTTGTTTTGTAGAGTTGCGTTTTGGATCCACGCTTGCTGGGATACGTATGCGATAGAGCCAATGGTGTTCACCCGTCCTGATGTTTTCACCATCTCGCCTAGGAACGCTGAGAGTAAACTACTCTTGCCGGCGCCTACTGATCCAACAACAGCAGTCAAGCTGTGTTTTGAAAGATGTATGTTGATGTCTCTCAGTACAGGATCATCGCCCCAATGGAAGTTGCCCTGCTCGATTACCAATGGATGAGCTAGAAACAAGTATAAGAAATTATTGCAATACAAATGTATATTTTGTTTCCTAAATCAAAGGAATAATGCATTGGGATCACTTTTACTTGAAGAGTTACCTAAACTGTTATAAACCTATGCAACTAGACATTATGATATTAATAATTTTATGGGTCACCGATAATGTTGATGCTGATAAGCTTGAAAAGTTTGGCTTGTCCACCCATAAAATTACTTAAATTATCAAGTTGTTTATTACGCAATTTTCCAAACCTATTACAGATAACTAATCTCTCCTTTCTGCATCTTCAATAAAGTGTGACTTCTATTATTTTCGGATGATTGAGTATTGCATGTCAGAAAACTATTTAAAAGGATTAGGAAGAATTAGGATGCGAATGATAATTAACATAGATACATTTTTGGTACAATAACCTGGACCTGGATATGAAACAGAAACCTCCAGAATTTCCAGTTTGGAGGTCTAATCATTTGATATTCTCCGGCAGCTTTTTTATATTATTTTTTAAAAGTGTTTTGAAACTTGAAACTGTGTTGAAGCTGCGTTTAGCCTAATGCAAATTCATCACAGTTTGCTTACAATTATTTCATGGCTTCGAAAAAGACACCACACAGTTAGAGTTATTTTAGCAATTTAGTTTTCGTTCGAGAATCTTTAGCAGTTATAGAAAACAAACATCTGTTACCGTCCTAATAATGCTGGATAACTGATTTATAATTGCATTTTTTAAGGGTTAATTAAGGGTTAATGAAGATAACATTTTTATTACCTAAGTCAAAATAAATCAAACGTATACTCACATTCATCCGGATTGTGAGAAACATTGTCCGCATTGAGCTCATCGCAGTTCATAAACTTGTTGATCCTCTGCACTGAAACCCACGCCTACACACATAAAGAATATCAGGTGAATGCAAAAATCTTAAATCATCCATTATTACGTTGATCATTAGTATTGTTAAGTGAAAATAAACATAAGAATAAGCAACGCTGTGTTTACAAATTCCGCAATTCACAACACTAGGACTACGCTATTTGCTACAGTTATTGTTATTATTATATTTTACAAGAAACTAATGATATACCGCAAACCCACTATTTAAATTGAAAAAAAAAAATACAAAAACTTTTGTTCATCTAATGAATGTAGGCTTTGACATTTGTCAAAACTACATGACCTAAAACAAGAACTACTGAAACATTTAAGGTTGTGTTATTTTTTTAAATAGGAGGTTTGAAGTATGAAAACAGAAATGAGAAAATGTATGCTTACTTGGACCATATTGGAGATCATCATGGGTAACATGCTCAGTGGGAAACGAAGTATGTTGAATAAAGAGAGTGATACAAAGGCCGTCGATGCGTTAAGCACGTTCGCATCGTCAATCATAACGTACGTAGCAAAAGAGACCAGTGCAACCTAGGCATTAGTAAAAAGAGGTCTTACAGATCTAGTGTTATACAGCATATGGTATGGGTTTCGATGTGTTAAAACAAAATAACCACCGTTATTCAATGGGCGATAGGTAATGGGTTTAACTTTGAGCGGGTATTGTATTATGCCCCAACAACCGTGGCAATAGGTACGACAGAGCAGTTTATCGGCTATAAGGTGTACCTCAATTGTGTATACGATCAGCAGCGGCAGCAGTAACATCTGCACCCTCACTATTTCAAATAACGTTATCGAGACAAAGACTACCTGCGCCGTCATCGTGTTGTTTATGTCGCTATAGTTGTAGGCCATGAACGTCGCTATCGACACCTAACGGCATACATATATCGTTTATAACATAACATAAATCGTGTAAAACATTCTTGCCCTTGTTGTATTTTCTTAGCAGTATAAAATTTAATTTTTTTAAATATATTCAATACAAATTTGACTTTAATTTTGTAATAAGCTGGATAAAATACAATTGCAAAACTCATTTCTTTTATAATTGATATTCAACTTGATACTAATAACATCAAATACTACTTAAAATTCTTTGAATCTAAATATTTATATCAATCGATGTCAAACATTTTAAATATTTGCAATTCAAAGGAACCTGTATTTACAAGTACACTTAAAAAATTATAGTCGAGCCAATATTAGTAGAGTGCTGAGAGAGATTGACATAGTGACGTTCCGTATTTTGCAGCAAATTATGTCTATAGGGTGCGTGCACAGTGGCGTAGCAAGGGGGGGCCAAGGGGGGTATCATGCCCCGGGCGCCGCTTGCAAAGGGGCGCCAAATGGTCTCCCTTTGACTGGTATTACTATTGAATTTAATTAATTAAAAATTGTGCAAAACTATATAAAGACAACAAAGTTAAAGTGACATGAGTGAATTTTTAGGTTCTGTTAATGTCACCGTCATCTGACTTGTCAAAATCAAGACCATGTGATTGGTGCGCTTAGCGCACAGATTCTATTAACACTTTCGCGGACAAGACGGATATGCCGTCAGTTTTATAATCTGAATATGCAGACACTCGCAGACACTGTCCGCGAAAGGGTTAAGTTGAAGTTAAGTGAACAATTCCATACTTTACGTTAATTTTTTGTAAGTTAAGCGAATGTAATCGAACACATATAATTCAATGAAGTTCAACTTTCACTAATTTTTAAGTTTTCGTACGTTAAGTGGCTGTAAACTATACTTTACTTTGGTTTTAATGTATGTGAAGTTGGTAATGAAACCATGGTACACGTAAATAGCTATTTTCCAAGAAATCTACTTAAGTTGGCCCGACTATACCTTGAATTTTTTATGTTACGGACTGAATACTTCAATTGTTTACTAGAAATACCCATCATTTTTATTATAGTAAACAATGCAGATTTAAAAATAAAAATAACACAAACAAAAAATATTGGTATCAAGAAAATGGAAATTAAAATATGAAACCACGTCTTAACTCAATAAAAAAAATATGTTTTGTTTTTCTCTATCAAAAGGGTAAAGTTACCATCAAGTCGCTAATCACATGAATATATAACAACATAAAAATATCTTGGGCTTACTGCAAAAAGTATTGATTGTGGAGAGTATCATATGCCTTTAAAAATCTTAAGATGCAGGCTTTAAATTAAATCATCGCCCATACTAAACATAATAGTCTAATATAATTATAATAGGAATGTTTATTAAACCTCAAAAATATCAATAAAATCATTTAAGTAACATTTGATGCAAAGTTTAACCGCATTTCAAACTACAAAGGTATACTTGAACTAACTTCTACAAAAATTCAGGTATGGGAATTAATCAAAAACAAATGTTGAGAATTGGTATGGATTTGTCAGAGTGTTCTCAATAATTTGCCCAATTTCCTTAGCTACTCCACAGCATGTCTCAAATGTGGACAAAAACATTACTCAAATTTTTCCAGGAGAATTATGTGTAACATTTTAGCTTTAAATATTACAATTGTATGTGACTATCTTGATAAACTTCTTTACAATGTCCCAAATAAATAATGAAAATTTGTCGAAGGTTAGAAAATGTTGAACAGTTTATCAAAATAGGTGCTAGGATCCTTCAATTGTGACGGTCAGTGTTTTTTAAAAACTAACAAGTAGTATTATTTACCGAAAAAATTTCATAATTTATTCATATTTTGTGCTTGCTTTAAAGATACTAATAAATAGAACTGTTTAAATCCTACTATTTCAAGAGGAATTTGTAATTGAATATTGTATTGTATTGCACTTGGCACTTTATGAAGTAAGCCTACTAATATCAGGTAGCCTTATACATGTAACAAAAAAAATAAAACAAAACAATATACGTAAGGTGCAATCAAGAACAACAGTTAACTGTAAAAATCAGCCGTGCAACTTATTTTTGGTCGTTAACCTCCTTTCTTGATTCCATCTCACATATAGTCGGTCTAATTTGAAAATTGCACATGTCCAAAGAACACAATTTTACAGATAAAATACTGTTTTGCACAAATATCAAAAATCATAATTCCGCCGTAAATATAGTTATGAAATTTTTTTTATGTATACTGTTAAACCATTCGACAGAGCAAAAAAATCTACCAGATAAAGTTAAAAACCCATTTTGAATAAAAATAGACTTATGCAATTTTCAAATTAGGCTGACAGTATGATATTGCAAATATAAAGAACATGATCCTAAAATGTCTACATAATTATGGCTAACCATACTCTTAAATATAGCGTTAATGTAGTCTTTCTGTCATTCAGGTTCACTAGCAAAGATGGTTGACAGACAGTGACAAAATATCACCTCGGAGCTGGGGTGCAACGAGTTGGTAATACGTAAACAAAATTAAATAAAGTTGAGCTAAACATAATTTGTTCCATTCAGTTGGAGACATTAGTTTTTAGGAAACTTTGTCAACATTTCATATTCTTTCCATATATGTAGCCTTTTGATTTCTGGTTGCCGATCACGTTGATAAAATTTGCTAGCTAATAATAAAAAGGACATTTTAGGGTCACATTCGAACCAAAAATTAATGATTTTTTGGCCTCAATTGTTTCACTGTAGCATCTTACCAAAAACGGCGCACACGACCAAATAAACGATGTCCCCGCATTTAAGTATGCGGCCTTTCGTAGCACCTTCATCTCCTTCCCTCTGATTTGCAGGATCTGGTCCTCAAAACTTGGTTCCCACGCATACAACTTCAGCACCTTTATACCGCTGAGGACCTCGTTCATCAACTTTACCCTCTCGTCTTTGTACTTCATCTGTTTGATCTGTAACACTTTAACTTTATTCGCGATGAACCCATTCAACGGGATCATGATGATCATGATGGCTAAACCGGCCAAAACAGAAGGCCCCAAGATATCCCAGAGGAAGTAGAGGGCGATGATGATCTGTAAAGGCGCTGACCAGATCATGTTGAGGTACGCGGTCAACTCTATGAATTTCTGTGCATCGACGGACATTAGATTGACAATCTCGCCTACGGTGCTTTCCTTCTTGGCGATGTTAGACATTTTTAGGGCCTTCTTGTAGATTGTAGAGATCAAGGCTGTGCGGATTCTCATACCAACGAGGAACATGCGATGGAAGTACTGTGAGAGGATCAAAGTCTGGACACAGGCTGTTCCAAATAAAAGAGCTGCATAGAGGTAGCCCTTCCATTGTTCTTCTTTGTTCTCGACAAACGAGATTAACATTCTAGAAGGATAATACAATTTGAAATTATCTTGCTGGACATCAATAAATAAATATTTTACATACATATTTATATTTTTTTAATAGATTTAATACATTAGAAATGTGTAAATAATTTTTAGGCAGGGTGATGACTATGATGAGGGAAAAAAATATTGTAGAAGTGGATACGGAGGGGTCATAGTAGACCAATATTTTTATTGAAAAAAAAACAGAATTGCATTCATGGAAAGTTAAACAGAGTATTAAGGGTCGGTGCGAAATGAAAAAACGCGTTTTTAAGAGTTGGTAATGCAGTTGGTAGTATACTACCAACTGCATTATCAACAGTAACCTTGAAATGATTATCACCACTTTTTACCGTTCATTGTAATTGTTTATTCTCAAATCTTTTGCATTCACGTAGTGAAACAAAAACGAACAAAGATCACAACAGACAGAACCTATCTAAATTGTAAATACAGAATCAACTTGTAGTGACAATTTGCACGACGAATGGTGCCAAGTCGCAATAAGCACGATTACAGTACAATATTTATGTGATTAATGTACAAGACGCGTTAATTACTATTTATTTTAGTATGGTTGCATATACCATTCGGTTTAGGAGAGCATGGGTGTTAAAATCTCTATTTTATCTCCTTTGTATCTATTTTATGCGGTTATTTGATACATAAAAATCATAAATAAATAGAGATAATTGAAATGAGATATTCATTAACAATTTTTGCCTATTCAGATATTAAAATTTAATTTTCTTACGAACGCCTTGTACATTTGTGTTTTACATGATTTCTGTGTGGTCAGCTTAATCGGTTGACGACCCTTAAACAAGGCCAGAAGATGGTACCAATTTCACAAACAGCATGTGATCCTATGAGGTATCATAGGATATCTAATGTAAATCCAAAACATTGTCAGAAATTAAATATCTTTAAGTTTAGCAATTTTTTTTACTAATCTCTTAATTCTCAGACAGACAACAAATAAAAGAATTTCAGATATAACCTATTTGGTTTTAAACGAGCAATTTGTCATAAGCAAAAGTTGGGGTACGATAGGTTATATGTTCCCCTCATCGAAAATTACTATTGTTTAGTTGCAGAAAGGCTCGTCAACTCTCAAGCACTGATTATTTCCTTAACAAACTGATTAAACAAGTCGGATCTGCATTCTGATTGGTTAATAATGAGCCGTTTAGAGCAAATCAATGATTAAGACTTGATGGATCTTTCTACAACTGGCATATGTATTTTTTATATTAGAGTGACCAACCTTTTAATAATTCAAGACGAGATGCTAAGATCCGGGGACATAAAAACAATTATTCAAATGAAATCAATTTTTCTTTCAAATTGCAATTTTTTCATTTTAGTTTGATGAATGCACAAAAACTTCAACGCTGTGTGTCAAAAATATTTTTTATGAAGCAATTTCTTAGATATAATTTGACAGAATTGAGTAAAATGCATTGAAGCAATAGCTCTTGAAGCTCTTTAAGCATTGAAAAATACAGTGAAACTACTCTTAACTGACACTTCTAATAACCAGGTCCTTCCCTTACAGCACACTTTAGTCAGTCCCAAAAGTATGTTTAGTTTGTATTATTTGTACACCCCCATTCAGACTTTTTGCTTAATTGCTTTGATGTTCAAGATTCTCAGCGAGACTCAGCATGTTTTGAAAAACTATAAAAAAATAACTACCTGACAGAATTCTGCAAGCATTGAAAGGGGAATAATACTTGAAGAACCCGAATTGATCTAATTAAATGAACTGTTAATCATTATTAGTTTTTTGGTGTTTTGTCTGTACTTAATGGAATTAATGGAAGCTTGAACTTCAATGCTATGCAGTAAAAAAAACTAGTGGCTTATATGTGAAGTTGTTTTTCATAACAGTTTGACAGCAAACATGAGACCAAAATGCATTTTATCGTAGTCTCTAATCACCGGACACTTCTGTTCTCTTTTGCAATCCGCTTATGGAAAGTTTTAATGGGTAGTGAAAATATGAAAATCATACCAAATTTAGAAAATACCCAGTGCTAAACCATAATAAAACAGCAAATGTTAAAAATTTATTTTTTTTTGTGTTTATAGGTATGTTTTCTTTAGTATGAATCTAAAATTTATAAAAAATCATTGAAACCTAATGTGTGTGAGGTTCGTTCGAACGTGAAGAAACCACCATTCAGGTATCGTGTTTTGTGATGGATTAGTTATGATCTGATCGACGACACTATAACAAAAAGTAGCGTTGCCACATCTGGTCCAATACATTGTAGAATACCTGAACGATATTTTCTGTGTTGGAACAGTCATATTATCATACATGTTGCACACAATGTAATTCAATACAACACAAAATATCAAAGAATTTAGAAAATGTGATACCACCATGTCCGATAACTGCGATTTTTTTCACCAAATGTATAACAAAACGTGTAATATAAGACAACTTACCGTAATAACTGTGGACTGACAAATGTTAAGACATCCTGGACTAACTTCAACAATGCGCCAAACATAAAAGTACCACCAAATGTGTAAATCATAGCTGGTAAAATAGAAGCTGGTTTCTTTTTTGTACTGCTAACAAATTCGATCCGTCCGGTGTCTGATTTGAAAGACGCATCTGCTACCTGGGCTTGCGAAACGCTATAAAAGAAAATAAAAATTGTAACTGTTTCGGATTTGTAAAAAAATAAAACTAATAGATATTCTTACCCTCGAGCCTTGGCTACAACTTTATCCCAGTTCTTCTCGTATTCTGGGACAACCTCGTACGCAGCATCATCCGGGTTCATATCCCAAAGATCTTTTGTTTCTAACGGATTCCTGTAGCCCTTCCATGCCAAAGGGTCAAACCAAGTGTAGAATATTTTCGCCAAGAAACTACTCTTTAATTCTGGGCATGGACGCTAAGAAAAGACAATTCTTGAAACCATACTAATAAAATTATTTATGGAAATCTCTTTAATAAAACATTAATTAACCTAAGAGATACATATCTACTACTGTACATATAGGTCGGATAAAATCAACAACCTGTATCAATCCCAATGGCGCGTAGGTGTTTTCGAACAGATAACTATTTATCTCTTCTTGGTGAAATCCGACTAGGTAAATTTGGAATTTAAAGATGTTATTTAATTGTTTGAAATTGTTGTAAAGTTGTTAATTATAATTTTTTATATATTTTTAATGACCGGTAATCTCAAAATACATAATAGTACATATTTTGTGTCAAAATTACTTCTTGTGAAGTTGACAAAATTGCATTACAACTTTAAATTGTCATATTTTAATATAGTACAGTAGAAATTTTTAGTTATGGGTAGAAAAATTATGTTTTAACAAAGGAGAAAAAAATAAATTTTTAAAAGAATTGCCTCAATATTAAATAATTTCATTATTGGATATTTTAAAAAAATCCTGAATAAAGTCAATTCCATTTTATTAAAATTTTGTATCAAATTAAATATCTGATGTGCAATTTTATGTTTCTGCTTTTTGCTTTATCGTACGTAATATGACAACGTATCGTAAATAAGTCGAAAAAAAAAAAAAGTTGTAAATTCTAGGGGAAATATGTCAAGTTGGGACCCCTGAATATTTTTGACCAAGAAAACAAAAAATGTCTGTGTGTGTGTGTACCCATTTTTTGTGGCTAGGATTCCGGAGAATTTACTAAAGGACAACATTTTCAGAAGTTTCGTGACTAAAAAAAGTTTTGTTCAAAAGGGCGCAAAGGAACGGGTGGGTTACTCTTAGCATTTCCAAAAATTTTGCAAATTATCCGCGATTTCTGTAATTTCGTCAAAATATTTAAATAATAAATTAAAGAAGAGAAAATTTTGTATAATATATATCAATGAAATTTTTTGGTAAAATTAGTAGTTTAGCAGTTGACTCTGTTGGTTGTTCAGTTTGACACTGCTGTATAGTATGATAAAGTCATGTGCCGGGCCACATCAGATTTTTCGCTTATGAAGTAATCACCATTAAAGGTAACATAAAAATGGTAGCATCCTACTATTGTTGTTTTACTGATTCTCATAGATCCATTAATTGTTTTCATGAATATAAGAAAATAACACAATAGATTAGAAAACCGTTAACAAAGGGCAAAGAAGTAGATGCACCATCACTTATCGATGAATGGTGTTATCTCTAAACAGTATTTTATTTTTCATCTCTCTTGGTAACAGGCATTTGTACAACAAAAATTATTTGACATACTTCCAACAATTTGTCATCAATGTGGAATTAAAATAGTATATTATAATACAAGTTTTATAAGACAAAAATTGGCGCACGACTTGTTTTCGGCACGACGAGCGTAGCCAGGAGTGCCCAAATTGAACGACTGCGCCAATACAGCTTATAAAACTAATGTTATATACTATATTTTCTACTTTACAACATTAATTTTACATAAATTTCGAATATTCTGGTTGTCATGTTACAATCTAGAGTAGTTTTATATTCGACAGTTGGTAGTTGTCATAAAATTTATAAATGCGATTGGGGCGAGCCAATAACAATTGAGATGTCACCATTATTTGACACTTAATGTCAATATCATCAATCTTGGAAACCTAAAAGTTACTAAAAGATTGTGATCTAGTGTTTTCATAACGACACCAAAAGCGGTTTCGTTATGAGTTTATACGAATGCAAAGTAGAAAAATAGTTGTAACATGACTTCTTGCAGCTGTCAGTGTTGTATTTTATCAATGACACATTAGCTGTGTTCGATTGCTGGTCGATCTGTTCAATTGAATTGGATTACAATCTTTTTGATCGCAAATTTGAAATACTTGCTTCCTATTGGTGTCTGGAATCAGTTTGGAATCAAACAGCACTTTAGCCAAATGAGATTGAACTGAACTGACCACGGCCAGCAATCGAACACAAGTTTTGTCTCCTGCCTGTAAGCTAGTCAGCCATATTTATCACAATGTATAGAAATTGTCATTGTCATTTAGTAACTTTACAATTGTTGTGTTGGAAATGGAACGACTACAGATCTAAGAACTTTTTGGAAATTTAATAATTCAATACTGACCTATACTACCGTTGCAATATCTGATATATTATACCGCCACTTAAGAGAAACGCAAACAGTTGACATGATAAGGTAACATTTATGTTGGATTCGTTATCAGCACAAGGAAATCTATCAAAAATATCACAATTCGCAATCTATTAGTGAAATCCGTGTTTCCAAGAGGTATCAAAATTTCATCATCGATTGCTCAAACTTTCATCATTCATTGCTCAAAATTTTCTGATGTAAGGGCAAACAAATTGTATGCTGCCATTTAGGCAATAAAACCAATAATAAGAATTGGGGTTGCCATTTAAAAATATTGATGATGTCAAAAGAGTCAAAAACAAAAGCACTTTAGCGAAAAATATTTGAATTAATTTAACAAAAAATATGATTATCGTCTATATTTATTTTAAACAGGTAGTATACAATAACTAGTACTATCACTGTACTTTTGTCTTCAACAAATATACCTAGGTAAATAGGCAGCGTAAAAGTTTGAAATAGTTACATATCTAGTTTAATCTTTCTACTTACTTCAGATTTTGGATATTTACTAAGCCTTGGCGTTTTGTCAGCAAAACAGTTCAAGAAGAGCATCAAGAGCACTAATGGGTAGAATATTATATAGCTTATATAATAATAATACGGGTCAGGCGTTTCATGCTCAGCTTGACGTATCTCAGTACGAAATTGTGGAATTCCGCAAATTCCAGTAAAAAGCCAGAATTGAAATTGCAATCCTGACGTTCGCAGCCCATAATTTTTATTGTAGTACGTTAAAGTGGCAGTCAAAACCTACAATTTTTTATAAAAAATCATTTTGGTTTTTATTTCTAAATGAAACAGAGCAACTTACGTAAGTAATTCCCTTTATTAGAGGGGTATAGATGTCTACGTTGTACACTTCAACGTCTTTTTGAGTAGTCCGATTAACCGATACACTAAAATCAACCACGCACAACACAATCAACAATAAATTAACAAATAACTTTGATATGTTCAAAAAGTTCCACGGGATATCACTTCTTTTGCTCTTTAGGATGTACGACACTTCGAGACTGGAAAACAGCCACAAGTATATGCACGGTATCCACACTAGCACTGTCTTTTCGAAACATTTTGTTAATTCTGGATCTTCTGTGTGCCAAGTGAGTGTGGTATTCTAAAAACAGAGAGAAAAAATCGTGTCATTACAGCACAAGACAAAAAATCGATTAATTGTACGCAATTTAGCACAATGTAATAACTAGGTACAGAGTAAATTGTTGTGCAATACAATTACAATTCAAAATCGTAGTGAAAAAATCTCGGTCACTGTTAAATAATAACCCTGCAGAATAAAATCGTAATTATCTTCAAATCTAAATAAAAATCGGCGAAAATATCTTTCCCACAAGTTACTCCCTCGTTAATATATTTTATTCTGAAGCATTCATAATTAATTAATCGATATTAATAATAGAAAAACGTACCCAAAATTCGCTGCCACAAAACTTGTCCATACTCGAGCTAGCCATTCTCGCGAATCTGTTGCGCACGCGCTTCGCTTTCTTTCATCTGTCCATGCGGCTTGCTTTGCGACGAGATCCGAAAATAGACCAATAGAGGGCCAGCAAAAGATCGCTAACCTACAAATTATCAATCAAACTTTCAGGTGTTTGTTATTTTAATTTGCTATTTTATTTCGAGTGCTTGAAAATGAGCAATAGTAAAGTGAACCGTAATTATCTGGAGGTTGAACCTATTCTAGAGACCAAGTTAAGGATACCGGTACGTTAAAAGAGGCATAGTCATAGGTTATATCTTCAATAGGTAAATATTTGTATTACATATTGCAGGATCTCCATCCAACAGATGATGGAACTTTGTTTTTTCCGGATCCTCGTCCAAGTAGAATGGTGAAGCCAGCACCTGGTAAGGAATGATAAACAAATAATTGCAAATACACTTTATATTCTACATGTTTTAAATGTCAGAATACCTATGTATTAAAATACAAAAATCCCCTTTTTTAATTTTCCCATACTTATATGTATATACATATATGATTTCATAATATGTTGCAAAAATTCTCTATCAGTGATTCATTCTTGCTATCTTTATGCTTGATCATTCTGTCGTTTGTAAGAGTTGCTATGTTGTTGCTTTGGTGCTTAATGTCGGTACAACTGGTGATTAGATATTATTTCAGTACAGATGGAAATTTAAAACTTTAGAGTTTAGAGAAGGCAAAAGACAATGTTAGATTTTTAATCCGTATTAAGCGCGTGAATTTTAAGGGTTAATATAATCGGTTTGAGGAATACATTTTTCATTTTATTGCTGCCCCATGTTTTCATAATGTATATTATTTAACACTGTATTCTCAAGAATTTATTCATTAGTTTACTTTTTTAATTTCAAATTAGAGTAGTAAAAAATAACTAAAATTAAATCTTTCAATAACAGTTGTCAAATTCTGTAGTATAAGAACTGCCAAACTCATCTGATTGCCGAGATCAACTGATCTCAACATTCCTAAAAACTTTAGCTATTCAATTCAGGTCTTTCATCAATCCTGGTGCAAGATAAAACATAAATAAATATTTTTTTCTTATAAGTTATACGCTTATTTTGGAGACATCCTGTAATAGATTTTGATTTTGTGGTTTAGAAATTGTTGGAAGATAACAGTGTATGTTTCATTGTACTCAATGTTTTTATTTTTATTACAACATGTGTTGCAAATATTGTTTATCAGTGACTCAATGCTGTTATTTTTACTCATCTTACATAATTTATTATTGTCGAACCTACCAAACCACTTCTAACGATAATTTAATAGTACAAGCTCATTATAAAATCAGATTCCAATAGAAAGTTAGTTTTTGATGTTGTTGGCTTCTGTTTAACAATACGGGATCAAATAGGAAATGTTTTTTCCGATCGGCTTTTGTTGCCGAGATTTTAAAGTTTGGTTTGGAAATAGTTATTTATGTACCAAGGGCATTAACACGTTGACTGCCAATTAGGAGATATTTCAATGGAAATCCTACGAGTTATCTCGTAGTTGGCAGTCAACGTGTTAAACGGATGTTTATGCCCCGAGGCTGACCGTTTAAAAAGCGCGAGGACCGACAGGCCCGAGAGCTTTTTAAGTCGCCCGAGGGTATAAACATCAAGTAATGCCCGAGGTGCATACAAAATTGTATGTCCTACAATGGTTTTGTTCCTCCGTTTGAATAATATTAATAAATATTTTGACGTTATCAAGTGACATGCGTATTTACGGAGTTGAATAACAATACAAACAATTCCGAGTTGACTGACAATACGAACAATTAATTGTCAAACATAACCTTAATCGCCAATAATTGACATTGCCGAGGGACAGATTTGAATGACAAATACTTGTTATATTTGATACATAACCATGGCAACCGTTAACGCCCGCGCGGGCGTTAAGAAGCAGTTTTTGTCCCGGTATCTTAAGATGTAAAATGTCATTTTATGATCATGTAGGACATAAAATAATAATGTATATACAATAATGATTTATTATTGTTATTACTGACACCGTGTATGTTGATTGCCGACGAATAAACGTCGTTAATAAATTATGTTTCCTGCGGTTTTTTGTATTCCAGATTTTGCACAAATACTGTCAAATACACCTTGTACCTGTACAAACTACTTGTCAACAACCTGACAGGTTTGCGTCTGTCATAAACTCCTTAAAAAATCACCTTACCGTACACTTTTTTCTCGTTTTACCGCAAAAGAATGACGATTTAAAATTTTAGCTCTTGTACAAAATTAATCCTCATAAAATTTTGCACAATAAGGTATATTACACTTTTCTTAAATGTAGTAGTTCTCACAAACGGGGCTGGGGTTACTTGCGATAAGACACTGTTGGAAACGTATTCTGTGGGCTACTTTTTATTTACCAGCGACAAAGGCGCACAGACTTATTGTGCTTGGCGCCAGTTTTGACTTGGCTTTAATCTATACAGTTTTTGCACATTTTCGGTTACTCGTTGCGGACTATTTTACGGCTCTTCCGGATCAACGGATTTGGAGTAAAGCACGGAGTAGAGTGACATCAATAAGGATTAAAAAACAATAATGATCTACTAAATAATCAAGTCAAAGCCCGAAAGAAAAAAAAAATGGTTATTTTCAAACTCTATCTTAATATTTACAAAAAATAAAAACTAATTTAGGTACCCAGAAATTTTAGATTCAAAACAGAACGCACGAATTGACACACAGTTCTTAAGGTAAATTCCCATGGGTCTTCACTAGGGCTTCCAATCCCGAAGAATATACTAATCCCGGGATTTCGGGATTAATGATTTTGTAATCCCGGGATTCACGAGAAAAAAAGTTACCAAGTCCAGTCAGTAAGAAACGCTTAAACTATACTTGATTGGACAATATCTTTTACCCCAAAACTTGATCAACGTTTTCAAATTTTACCTTACAAGTAGAAAACCAAAATTGTCGGTTTAAAAGGTGCCAAAGTGTGCTTATTGACATCAATAATATACAAAATTTAAACTCCAATAGATAATAACTTGCTCTTCAATCTTAAATTTGCTCAAACATTTTACCGTTTTGTAAAATGTTTCAAGAATAATCACGGCAAAAGAAATTGTTTGATCAAGTCAAATTTTAAATGTTTCATCTTAAGCATTTTGATGATTTTTTGTTTTCTTCTTTAAAATAATATAGGATTCATTTGAATTTTAAATATAACGATTATTGTTTACAAAAAAGATAGAAACAATGACCCAGTTCTAAACGAGTCGTCAAGTAAACCGTTATTTATTGTTCAAAATTGATGAAATATTCGGTGCAACTTCTTAGAACATTAAATATTCAATTTCTTGTAATGACCAAAATGAATATTACTTGCACGTTTTTCGGTGTTGTCAAATATAGTTCAAACAGTGCAATCCACATTCTAAAAATAATTTTTTTATCAGAGTACACTTTTTGACAAAACTTTTCCACTAAAATGCGAAAACAAGCGATAATCGTGCGATGAGAGAAATGTAAAAAATGACTATATTACCGCTGTCACAGCTCATCACAAATCTACGGCGTAGTCGCACCCCATAACAGAGAAACATCGGAACTAAATATTTCTTTTTTAGTTTAAGGTAAAATTCTAAAACAGGAAGAAACTTGAAAATTGGAACAAGTAATAACATCGTTCGTTCGATTGGAGTGAACCATCGAAAAATTAATAACAACGATTAATTGCAAATCATTTTTGGTGTTTTTGGTACAATTTGGGTTTCATTTTACAGTTAAATATATCAGCATTAATTTGTATCCTTATTTTATACCTATTTACTAATTATATATTCTGTAGTTCATCAGTGAATACAGCTAAAGAAATCAGCTATTTTTTTATTTTTTACGTTTGTTTTTTGTTTCTGTACAGCCTGTATTTTTTGTCGAGGTACCTAACTAAAACGACTTAAGCAAGCTGAACATGTTCATGTTTGCCTCCATATTGAATCTATATCTACTTCTTCCAAAATCTGTTCCTCCTATTATAGCAACATGTTGGTGTAAAGTGTAAACGAACATTTGAGGCTTGATATTTAATTTAATCAGAAAGTGTGCTGTTATAGATTGAAGTTCAAAAAGTAGCTGCTCAATTGATTTATTGTAGACATTTCACCAATTAACAATAAAAACAAAACAAGAGAATAATTTACATTTAAGATTTTCGGAATCCCGGGTTTTAGATTTATAATCCCAGGATCCCGAAAAACCTCATTATTTGTTGGGATCGCGGGATTGGAAGCCCTAGTTTTCACCTAACACAGGATGAATTATGGTCCTAAGTCCTAAGTTAAACCGTCCAGCGACAGCAAGCGTTTTTAAAGGAAAAGCTGCGTATATTTTCAAGTAGCACCATTTTACGGTACATAAAAAAAACAGCAAGTAAGTTACAGACATTACTCGCTGTTCAGACATTACTCGTTGAACAGCCATTTCAGTGTTTGTCGGTGATTGGTTTAAGCATATGGAGTTCGTTATTGAAGTCCCTTTAGTTATAAATCACCGTTATATGCAATTATCTAAACAATTATTGCGTTAATATTGTCGTTAAAAAGTCGATTTAAAATTCACAATGCACACATGCTGTGAGTGTATCGTATATTTTCTTGTAGTTTGCCGGATGCGGGATGCTACGATACGCTGGTTCTGTACGATTTTAAAATAATGCCAAGGCCGCAAGGATGAGATCCAGCTGCCTTAACCTTGCCATCGCAGCCGTTCTTTCTCTAATCAACCGGTTTTCGGTTTACTTCTTATTAAAAATAAACCCTCAGGTATGTTAATTGCAACGTGAGATTTCTTCATGTTATATAACGCTCTTAGCATAAACAAACTTTTGCCTCGTTATTTTAATTTCATTATACTACGGTTGTTGAAAATGTCACAAGGCGAAGAAGTCTTAATTGTTTCTGTTATTTAGCAACCATAGGTCAAGGGCATTTATTTATAGGTATATTTGGTGTATTTAAAAGATACGTTATTAGTTTGTTTAGAGTTGCGTTGTTGAATTTTTGTTACTTTATTATTTATTGAGCAGATGTAAATACGAGTATATCGCATATCGATATAAATTTATTTCCACGCTTGATAGCTTGGAAATATTTGATTTATTGCTTTTTCTCTTTATTACTTTGAAATATAAGGTTCAAGCTTTTATGTCAGCCTACTTAATGAAGTTTGTCTGAAAACGTTACTTTTTTGGAGGTTATTCATGATTGCAGCAGTATGTTCTGTCATCGTGTGCCATTTTTAGTCGAAAATATGAAGCGATAGAATTCTTTATGTGGGCTCAAATGAAACCTTAAACCTTGAATAACGAAAAATATTGAATTTTGTTTTTCATTAAATGTTATATTTAACATTAACATAAATATGTGGGCGTTTATGTGATTTATTGCGCGTTTTTGTTTCAATGCGCTTTCGTGCAAACTTATGCGAGTTCAGCAAGCACCTAGTACCTGCACAGTCCGACACGTATGTACCTATTTACATTCACGTATCTCCTAAACTATTTGAGATCCCATTTTAAAACAATCAGTTTATTATCTACACACTTTAAGCTTCATCATGAGAGTAAACTAATTGTTTTGAAAATAGGCAAGTTATCAAAAATTTTATTTAAAAGAATTACTTCCGGTTTTATATAAGAAAAAAAATTTCAACTTCGAATTTGATTTCATAATTAAAAAGATCAAAAAAATTTCTATATAAACCACCACGTTTAATATTTTATTGTAAATTAGTTTAATTTGAAAAATTGCTTCCAAAACATACGGATTTTAATCGCATCAATTCCTTAGATGGCCATAACTTGGCAACTAAACCTCACATTAAAAAAAATATTCTGTATGCACATTTATATCTTCTAGACGTACAATTGGGCCGATTATGAATGAATTTAAAAACTTCACTTTTTTTGCGTTGTTCGCTTCACGTGAAATGCCCCATAATTCAGTTCAATGATGGAATAGGAGAAGACCTGAGAATAATAACTCATAATTCAGTTCAATGATGGAATAGGAGAAGACCTGAGAATAATAACTCGCCCTACAACCATTTTCGCGTCAAATAATTTTCTATTTTGCTTTCATTCGAGCGAAATCCGTTTGACGCTGTTATCATGGTTATTTATCATGCTCAGGTCGTTGAACAACAATAAAAAGCAAACAAATTGGGGTTAAGACTTTGGGAAAAATACCTATTTTTACGTGGTTTAAAATTCTATTAGCAATGTTTAGCGGTATACGCTTACTTAGTTTATGTAATTAATACCGTAAACATACATAAAAACCGATAAACAGTTTAAAGATTTTTTAAACATACTGTACAGTGTTTACACTAGGAGTTTAGTATACTTTTACTTACATACACTGTATTTACACACACAGAGTGTTTTGGACAGACTTCTACTCATTTACCCTTGTCAAAATTAGAACAATAAATTCGATTTTTACTAGCAAGATACGATAGGAATAGGATATTTTGAAAGATATTTTGAAAAAAATAATACTGCTTAAGTAAACTCTTATTCGACGATTATAGGACCGGCCGTTAATGGGTTACTTATTGCAAAAATTCACATTGGTCATCCTCAAATGAAATCCCTGATATCAAAATAAATGAATAACGCTGTGTACATACTTTGATTTGTTGTGAGCTATTACTATTAACTCTCTTTAATACAGATATCTAACAACAAAATATTGTTTATCTAAATGGGAAACAACATTCGTCAAAAGACGTGCTTTGAACTTTTGCGCTACAGGAAGTATTTATCGAAGTCAGATCGACACGTATTAAAATATTGAAAACTCAAACTTCTGTTATCATTCGACAACAAAATGCGCTCATTTTGGTTTCTATTCTACATATTTATGTGTAACTGACTTTAAAGAAAACATATTGAACCTATTCTTTTGTTTTGAAACAATTTTTATCAAACACTACGAATGGGTATGTTATAGGTTATAGTTATATATTCTTTTGTTTTGAAACAATTTTTACCAAACACTACGGATGGGTATGTTATAGGTTATAGTTATATGTACCAAGGGCATTACACGGATGTTTATGCCCCGAGGGTGACCGGGCCTATCGGCCCTCGAGCTTTTTAGGTCGCCCGAGGGTATAAACATCAAGTAATGCCCGAGGTGCATACAAAATTTCATGTCCTACAATGGTTTTGTTCCTCCGTTTGAATATATATATATATATATATATAAAAGGCTTATCGACGGTAAGATATTCAAGGAAAAAGGTTATTTAACGGGCGATTCCGTCATTCGAAGAAGCAACCGTAGACACGTGTTTCGGACTATTAGTCCCTATCAGTACGGTATAGCCAAGGAGTAAGATGGACACTCAATGGAAAAAACACTCAAATGGAGACCATAAGGGGGGCGCCCAATGTATATGCCCAATGTATATTATTAATAAATATTTTGACGTTATCAAGTGACATGCGTATCTACGGATTTGAATAACAATACAAACAATTCGGGGTTGAGTGACAGTACAGACAATTAATTGTCAGACTTATAACCTTAATCGCCAATAATTGACATTGACGACTTAATATTTACAATTTGAATGACAAATATTTGATATATTTGACATATAACCATGGCAACCCTTAACGCCCTCGCGGGCGTTAAGAAGCAGTTTTTGCCCCGATATCTAAGATATAAAATGTCACTTTATGATCATGTACATAAATTAATATCTACCCATTGTGTTGACACGTGAGAAGTTGTTATTATCGCGTGAATTTTTTTCGTTCAGTGTCTTACAGAGATAATGAAAATTATGAAATGCGATATATAGCAAATATGTATTTAATAAGGTCTAACTGGACTATGACTATGAGTGGTGAGGCGAACTAATCAATATTATGCGTGTACGTATGTAAACACGCGGCTTATAACCGTTATCACTTGGCCTGCTGCTCTAAAAATACCGTCCTGAAATTTTCAGCTGTTCGGAAACTTAACATACACCCGTAAAATAAAATGAATTCATATGCAATGTTGTGTTTTTTATATTGAACAATTCACTAGGTTATGTGTTGCTAGGTGTATGCTTAGTCGATTAATTATTTAGTTAAGTCACTTACCTACCAATAACACGGCACTTCAGCACTAGAAAAGACTAAAATAGCAAGGTAACTTATTGGCAATGCTCACTAGGCACCGAACATTGTTTTAATGCGAACTTCAGTCAAACTGGACTCGGAGTTTGGTGGCTCAGGTTGTTCGTCGGCAATAGTTCTAACCAAACTGAGAATATCAATAAACAAAACCTTTCATTCATTTCACTCTTCCATGAGATACAGTTTGATAAAGATGCAAGACAATGTGTTGTAAATATCTCTTTCTAGGCGCTCAGCGTTTTAATAGGTACGTAGTATAAATATGGCACATAATCAACTAGGAAATAATAATTACAAAGTACTATTGATTAGAAAATAGCGTTAGCATTTTGGATTTTAAGGTACGGTATAGAGCAGCGTTCTCAACGTTTCTGCCCTGGGGAAATCTTTGAAATTGGGTTGAAACCCGTGGGAACCCCAACACGTAAACCTAATGGCCTTTTTCCACTTTCTTCAATTAATAAAAACATGAAACATTTTACTACGAGGCAAAAACTTTGAAGAAAAGTTATTTATGTACCAAGGGCATTAAACGGATGTTTATGTCCCGAGGGTGACCGTAGAAAAGGCTCGAGGGCCTTGTTAAGTCGTCCGAGGGTATAAAGTATAAACATCAAGTAATGCCCGTACCCGTGGTACATACAAAATTTCCTACAATGTCCTACAATGGTTTTGTTGCTCCGTTTGAATATGGTTTGAATAATATTAATAAATATTTTTACGTAATAGAGGGACATGCGTATCTACGGCGTTAAATAACTACAAACAATTCGGAGTTGAGTGACAATGCAGACAATTAATTGCCAAACAGAATAACCTCAATCGCCAATAATTGACATTGAGGATTTAAAATTTACAATTTGAATGTCAAAGATTTGATGTATTTGACATATAAACCATGGCAACGCTTAATGCCCGCAAGGGCGTTAAGAATCCTTAATGCCCTCGCGAGCAGAAAGTCGCTATATTCGCCCCATTATCGATTAACACAATACCTAGTTATTTATGTACCAAGGGCATTACACGGATGTTTATGCCCCGAGGGTGACATACAATATTTCCTACAATGTCCTACATTGGTTTTGTTGCTCCGTTTGAATAATATTAATAAATATATTAACGTAATAAAGTGACATGCGTATCTACGGAGTTGAATAACAATACAAACAATTCGGAGTTGAGTGACAATGCAGACAATTAATTGTCAAACTTATAACCTTAATCGCCACTAATTGACATTGTCGAGTGACAGTACAGACCATTAATTGTCAACTTATAACCTTAATCGCAAATAATTGACATTGATGACTTAAAATTTACAATTTGAATGACAAATACTTGTTCTATTTGACACATAACCATAGCAACCCTTAATGCCCGCGCGGGCGTTAAGAATCCTTAACGCCCTCGCGGACGTTAAGATGCAGTTTTTGCCCCGGTATCTAATATGTAAAATGTCACTATGATCATGTAGGACAAAATAGTTATTTATGTACCAAGGGCATTAAACTGATGTTTATGGCCCGAGCGTGACCGTTTAAAATGTTGTTTCAAAACAATTTAACTTTTATCTTTTTACTTTATCATACGCAGTATGTTAAAGTATTGTAATCATGCCGAAAAAAAAAATTGAGATTTTAGCGGAAATAGGTCTTTTTGGGTCCCCTGAACATTTTTGACCAAGGTACAAAAAAATGTCTGTGTGTGTGTGTGTGTGTGCGTGTATCCAGACGAAAGTTCATCTTTAGAAGTTTCAGGACCTAATTTAGAGCTGAAAAGCTTTTGGTTCAAAAGGGTCCAAGGGAACTGGTAGTTTATTCTAAGCCTTTCTCAAGGATTTTGCAAATGAGCCGCCATTTCTGTAATTTCGTCAAAATAGTTGAATAATAAATTAAAGTAGAGGAAATTTTGAATAATTTATGCCTATGACTTTTTTTGGTAAAATTAATAGTTTAGCTGCAAGAGCAAGTTCTATTTGATCGAGATCAGTCGCATCTGCATTGATATGAGACTACATAGTAGCCAGGATTTTGGACAAATATTTTTTTGTGCTGTCACACTCGAAAACAGCTGATTTCATCAGACGTTGGAGAACCGCTATGGAACGTTGCCGCTCTAGTGCGGCAAATTACAAAATACAAATTATAAATAAAATAAGATCACCAATTTGATTGTTTGTTGATAAGAAATATCAACCTGTCTTTATATCTAATTCTAAAAACGATAAATTGAGAAAATTGTAAATAAAGTATAGCGATGAGCGTAGTTTTATTTTAATATGTTGGTACTGATGACACATGTACAGTGTCATGAACAAATATAAATCTGTCAGAATTTGAATTAATCTTGAAGTTTCGTCACAGTGGTACCAACCTAACATTTCCTATACAGAAATATAACCATTTTAATTTTTTAAATACATGTTCTCACAAAGCAACACAATAGACGTTGATGTCACTCCTCCCAAAAAACTAGATAGCGCAACTTGTTCACGTGCGACGGCGACGCTTCGTTGACGCGCCGCATCACCGCTCGTCGCGCTATTCCGTACTTTCGGCATTTGTGACATAAATAACTATTATTCTAATGACGTAGTGTAGGTAGTGTCAAGTGCTGATGCTTTGACAATACCTACGATTTATCTCAATAAAATAGATTCTCATGCTGCTAAACTATTAATTTTATATATTGTATGATAAAGTTATGTGCCTGGCCACATCAGATTTTTTTTTCAAATTATTTCAGATTCACTGATAAATATATTTTTAGTATTACATTTTATTATCAAAGTAAGTACAATTATGGCGGCTAATGATTTTCCTCACTGAAAGAAAATTATTAGGTTTGTTTCGTATTTAATCAAAGTAGTTCCTGTCATGTTCGATTTTTGGGCAGCATTATCTTATAAAATATTAATATTAACGTCGAATGACTGCAAACAATTTATTGATTCCGTTATGCGGTTCAAGGATATTGTTGCGATCAATAGGGGACATTATATGTAATGTGTATGTAAACTATAGACTATTTCAACATAATTGGCTTCAAATATTTTTAGAACAGTACTGCAAAGATTAAACTCCGACTTTGCCTAAAGTGATGCTAATAACAAACACAGATCAGTAAGTTTGAAACGTTATGAACTTTATTTATCTGTATTTTGTTGGCGGGGCTATTAGCATCGCATTTAGGTACTTCGGAATCCACCCAAGAGTTTTCTGTGGGTTCTACTCAGGAATTCCTCAGTTAGGCAAAATGGGTGTTTTTGTGAAGCTTGTCCCAACATTGGTGGCAATCTTGCTACTCCGGAGTAAAAAAAAAACTATTGTCAACTCGTAGCAGAATGAAAGTTGTGGTGCGTGAATTTAGCGCTTGTTAAAAATAACGTAAACTCAAATTAGCTTAACGATTCTGTACCGTTGCATCACTATTGTCTTTCTGTAGTGTTGTGTTACTAATTAATTTGACCTTATTTTATCGTTTAATTTGTCCCGACTAAAGAACAAATTTTCAGTGGATAAATTCTCAAATATGTGAATCATCCTGGTATGTATTAGAAGAGTGGACTTTGTGTAAATTGAAGAGTAATTCACTAATGTGTGTGTGTTGTTGTATGGATGCGGATTATTGCGTGACGAGTTTTTTTGTTATCTATTTATAGGATTTCCTCTACCAGTTGCCCCACATGGTTATCGAGTTCAATTATATCTATTGTGCTCCTGATAAATAATACTCGATGTAATATAATTGTCGCACATTCTAAGTATATGATATTTGTGCTTTTAGGCCCAGTCTATTTATACAAACAATTTATGATCTTGATGATTAACGCACTTGCTTACCTCTCGTCCGTTAACAAGTCAATCGAATCGCAAATATTAAACTAATTGCGGGTTAGTTAAATAACTATTTAATTGTCCACGTAGAAATTGTTTGTTTCCTGAGTAGCAATATTGCGAGTTAAATTTATCGTCAAGGATACCCAACAAAATCTTAATCGTCATTATTTGTAGATACATATTGTGTAAGCAGCTGCAATGTTGTGCAAAATGAGTAATAGTAAATCAATAGCAAATTATTTATTGTTATATTCGGCACGTTAATGGTTATATCTTCTATGGAATGGGAAACATACGCATTTTTTAAAGCGCTGAAAGTTAAATCATAACTTAACGTGGAGGAATTTTAGATATACAATATTGTGCTGCGCGGCGTTTATTTATATTCTGCCTTGAAACAAGGACGATGCATATGATAAATTATTGACATTTATCAGTGGTTAGTATTCCTTCTTGGTGTTCAGCGACACCTAGGTCCCATTGGGCCCTTTACGCTTTCTCCTCACTGTTATCCTCACAAGTACAATCAAAGGTATAACTTATTGTCGGGACCACCGGCTCAACGTAGTGACTAACGTAAATTATAGTGTTGTATATGGGCCATGTGTAGGCGTTAAGCACAATAAATACTTAAATAATTCCTTTTAAATGCTCCAAATTCAGATGCTTGTGTGGACATAACCATAGTTTGACAGATGCGTACTTGGTATTTTGTATAAAACACACCATGAGACACACTCACACAGAAAGACTACCGCACTCTACTTAACTACATGATATGTTTGATACCGTGTTTTCAGTCTTCTCATTACTGTTCCCGTTGTATCTCAATTACTAAAAGATTTAATAAAATTTATCAAAGAACAGAATGTTAAGTAATAATAATCAGTTTATTTATTTATTACATACTACAAAACATGGCTAAGACCAATTGATTACAAAGCTTTTTTTCCTTCAACTCACATGTAAAATAATTATTTTTATCCTACACTATGCGAAAATGTCATTTTCGCGTACCTCTATGGAGACATGAAAGATACCTACTAATTGCCCGCCAGGCCTGAAAAAAACGAAAATAATTGTAAACAATATTCCCTACAGATGGCGACCGAATGGTCTGTCCAATAAAAACACAGCTTTCGATTCGGTTTGACGATTACGATTAAAACGTCAACGTTAATTGTCAAAAGTCAATATGTCTGTGAGTGCGTTTACATCGAGCGCTAGCATACGATCGAATTGGATCGGATTGAAATTTATTTTCGTTTGGAGAGCCTTTGAGACGCTCAAAATGTGACACATATCAGCTGATGTACTGACAAGCCTTTACCTGTCGATATTAACAATTTTTAATGTCAATTTGATAAGACATCACGTTTTTAAGTTCAAGTCGATCCATATTCGATCGGATGCAAGCGCCCGATGTAAACGCAGTCAATGATTAGTCCTTAGAAACGGGTCATTTTATTACGATATTGTTGTAGGATATAAATTTATGTGTGCACCACGCCCAGAAATTGATGATTTTCAGGCTCCAAAAATATTTTCATATGGACTTATTTTTATTTTATTTCTTCATGCATTAAAATGCTGCCGTTTGAAATATCAACAACCAGTGGCGTAAATAGCAGGTGTGCGAGGTGTGCGGCGCACACGGGCCCACGAGCCAGGGGGGCCCATTGGAGCCGGCCGGGTGTTTGGAGGTCTCGCGAAAAATATGAGATCGTCTGCGTAAAGCTAAAGTCACTAACTAAAATCTAATAATTACGAAAACCTGACTTTAAGAAGGAATACCAGTAAATATAATGTAATGTTCTTGAGATTTAATGGATTTTAGACAACTTAGAACACTTAGTCATCGCCTCCTCGTATAAGATTCACATTTATGAGCATATGGCTACTATTAATTCCTGTTTCAATAAATTGTAAAAATTATAGTTAGTGACTTTTAATTTTAAGTTGACGATATGTTAGCATTTGTCATAATTGTTCTAAAAATTAACTGATAACCCCTCTGAGCATTATTTCACAAAACATCTTCTATGGCACCATGCGATTTTCAGCAATTCACGAAGTGTACAATTTTCAGCCTTAAATTTTTAGTTTCTATTATCATAAGATAATAGAAACTAAAAATTTAATAATAATAATGTAACTAATAATAATGTACAATAATGTAATCAAAATATGGCATACCAAATTACTCAGAAAGAAATGATGAATCCAAACATGTATAAAACCAATATGGCGTCCATAAGAAAAACAAAAGTTTCGACTTTCTGACGAATTCATTGACAAAAAAAAGTTTAAATTGACGTAGTCAAATTGTAGGGAATAAAGTGCCTTTATAATGTTAAAACGCTTTTTTGATGGGATCACAAATGAAGAAGTTATAAACATAATTAAAAAATTAAATCTTTTGTTTTTTTTAAATAGTTTGGAAACTATTTGGACTTCAACTGTTTTCTGAACAGATTATGAAAGAGCACATAAATATGCACTACTTTGTCCATTTAAACAATCCAACGTCCCGTGAGACACATTGCGTAAAGTATAAAAAACGTATAAAAAGTCTTAGTGAGCAGTCAAATAAGGGTTTAAGGATGTCAAAGTATTAAATAAAGTGGGGGCCCATTGTTTCTGTTCGCACACGGGCCCATCGACTCCTAGTTACGCCACTGTCAACAACACTGCATTTTAAGCGGGTTGTAACTTCTTATTAAGGACCCGTTATTCCCTGCCGGAACGTAATAATTATTTGTAACTTCTTTAGAAAATAATAACCACATCAAAAAAACAACGTCCATATGCCCCTTTTTTTACTCAGAATTAATGTTTCTTCATTTATTTTTATTATTGTTTATGTTTTTAACTTATTAATTAATTAAAATATTTACATTTTATTATGTTAAAGAGCATTGTTTGTATCAATCTTTTGTATTTGCATTGTGAAATATGCATTTTTTCGTCATTCCGTTTGTTACTGATATAAACAGTAGTTTTAAAAAAATGTAATGTTACAAGGTAGGTAGCGCAAAAATTTTGTGAAAAAAAAAAAACATAATACTGTTAATATAAACCAAATTATTGTAATAAATAACTGAAAAAATGTAATAGAAGAAAAAACCATAATACTGTCAAATTAAGCCAAATTATTGTAATACATAACTGAAAAAATGTAATAGAAGAATTCCGTGTTTATTCCATTTTTTTTCTTTCATACTGCTAACATCGCTGGTTTTTTGATACAAATACTAGCAATATTCCTGTATATTTTTAACAATATTTCTCTATAACATTGACATATTCCTGCTGCTCTGGGGCTGCTGTAGGTATATGTTTTATTTTATCAGCTAATCTACAAACGATGCACTTGTTAATAAATAACAAAAACTTCAACACTTGCTGTAATCATGCAATAAAATTTAAACCAGATAGAAATAAATAAGACCGTAAAGATAAGTTTCAAATACCAAGTTATTATAGTTTACTTTCTTATTGTTCTCAAAATATGTTTCTGTGCAAACATAACGCAATGTTTTATCGGTGAAAAAGAAAAGATTATGTAAAAATATCCCACAATAAAACATCTCAGGTTTTGGTTAATAATTTAATGTGGAAGAAATGTAAGAGCATTTTTGAATTCAACCGCATTGTACACTAGAATCAAGGAAAATCTTCTATTGTTCTGGTTAATAACTTAATCTACAAGGAATCTACAAGAAAAGTATCATTCGAGCAAGAACCTACATTGAGTACGCAGGGTTTTTATAGCCGTCCTTGGATGGTAGGACAGCGACACCCTGGAGGGATGTTTGACCTAGGGCTGGGCAAAAAAATCGATCGATCTGATCGATCTGATCGATCGTTCGATCTTCAAATTTGAAAGATCGATCAGATCGATCTGATCGATCAGATCGATCTGATCGATCTGATCGATCCGATCGATCTGATCGATCCGATCGATCTGATCGATCCGATCGATCTTTTCGATCTGATCGATGCGATCGATCTGATCGATCTGATCGATCCGATCGATCTGATTGATTTGATAGATATACAAACACGATGAAAGATTGATGGTTTTTATTTCTATTGGTAGTTAACATAGTGCTATCATCATAATGCCCATAAAACAACCGGCGTCAAAGGCAACAAAATCCTAACATAATAATAATAATAATAATAATCCACGCCTTAACATCCCCCAACAGCTTTCGCCACTACGGGGGCATCGGCAGGCCCGAATTATCATTATTATGGCCCGCGTCTGTGGCACGTCTTAAGTTGTTTGGCTTTCAGCATTCGCCGTGGAGTAAAGGAAAACCACAGAAAAACCTTTACTCTGAAAGCAGGGCGTGGGGTTCGAACCCACGACCTCCAGACTGATAGCCAAGCGCGCTACCACTCGGCCACAGTCTGGCTAAAACATAAAGCAATGTTAGCCATTAAATGAAATCGTATGTATTAAATGATATTGGGAGACAACAGACTTCTACATAAACTTCTTCTTCTTTTCAATCTGATCGATCTTTTCGATCTGTTCGATCTTTTCGATCTGTTCGATCTTTTCGATCTGTTCGATCTTTTCGATCTGTTCGATCTTTTCGATCTAATCGATCTCATCGATTTGATCGATCGATCGGATCGATCAGATCGATCAGATCGATCAGGATCGATCGATCGATCAGATCGATCTCAAATTGTGATCGAAGATCGATCACAAATTTCCAAGATCGCCCAGCCCTAGTTTGACCTCCCTTGAGGGATCTTTGAGTTTCTAGCATTAAAATTATTGTCTCGAATGCAGGTCTTGATGTAATTTTTAATTTATTTAAAATAGTACATCCCGCTAGTTTGACACCATCTTTCTAGGTAATCAGTAATTATTTTTTTAATCATCACAGTGTGACCGTCTAATCATGTTCAGTAGTATTATTTTTGTCTTGCTAATTTTAATTTATACTGATTAAGTATATAGGAAATTTCTTATCTGACAACACACTCCATTACCGTTCAAAATATAAAAATTCATACACGAATGGAATTTATTTAAATTTCATTTTAACTTAAGACACAATAAATTTATTCAAAAATACTTTTTTAAAATTGCGCGGTAAAAAAACATTCCCTTAAAAAAAATGTCCTAGGTATTCTTTTTATTTATTGTGGCCGGAAATTTATCCACATGCGAAATTTGAACGCCATGGAACAAATTTTCCAAATTTCGACAAAATTTGGAAAACTTTTTGATTTTTGTATTGATTCATGCATTGTCACCGGAAATCCGTCCACATACATAAATTTCCACTCGATTGAACAAATTTATTCAAAGTTTTTTGTTGTTGATTCATGCTTTGTAATCTCCCACTTGCAGAATTTTGAAAATGTTTCCAAATATGGAAATTTTTTTATTGAGTCACGTGTTGTCATTAGAAATCTGCCCAGATGCAAAATTTCAACTCGATTGGACTTAGGGAAGTAAGTAAAAAATATCATTTACAAGATTTGAACGTAACAAACAAACAAACTTACAACTAGTGAAGTTAATATAAGAGTAGTGAAAATATGCATCCTACGACAACAGTGTCTTAATAAATAAATCTTATCGGGTGCAAAGGAGGCCATAAAATGGCTATATCAGTTTCGGTGGTATAAGTTAGGTATATTTAATTTTTTGAATGGTACCTTGTTTTCAAATGATGATTTTACGCTTAAAAAGCAAGCGTCTTTTACTTTGAAACAATTTTACGTACGATGCATCTATCAAAAGGTATTATCGTAGGAACTTTGTGATTTTTGCATGATCGTAGAAGGCGCTGCAATACTTCGGTAGTCAACCAGTCCATAGGGCATAAACAGTAGACAATCATTTAATTTTAAATTTTGGCCCCAGGTATTGATCGAAACGTCGTTAACCTTAGTCGAAATGATGTAAGCGCACCTTACAGGAGAATTTGGTTGGAGCTTATTCTGGTTGTCACAACAATTTTATAAACCGTATTTTGCACGTAATTTTGTTTTTATTAGAATTAATCTAAGTTTTATATAGCCCCTTTTACATCTGTGCCACTCAAACTTGCAATTCAACCATTCATCCAGTCGCATGCGATTTTTTGTATTACACTACGCAACTTTTTAATATTACCAAGTTGCATGGAATAGAATTAGTTCTAAATACGTGCGAGTTTAGTAATATTCTAGTAATTTTTGTGTAAAATGTTGTAGTGGCACAATGCAAAATAGTACGTCACATACCTAATAAACGCCAAACCATACGCGAAACTCAATTTATAGAGTAGTAAAGCCGGTGGTCCCGTGTGCTGTCACGATGCGACGTTCATGTTAAAGAACGCTTACCGGAGGTTGGGAATTCCTCCAGGCCGACAAAATTCTTGGGTGTGTGTAGCCTGCTCTCGACGCCGATGATTGGTCTATGTTGCGGAAATAGATCGACGTAAAATAAACAAGTTAAAAAACAATTTGTTGAGGTTATGGGAATGGTAGCTGGCTGCTGCCAACTTAGTAACTACAGTTATTAAAAGATAAAGTCACTAATACTGAAATCATCAAATTTATAAAGTTGCACAGGTGTAAAACCTGGACAATTTTTCATCAAATCGCGAGCGATTCGAAAAACTTGCATGGTTCAAATCGCACGTTTCAGTTGCGCATTGATGTAAAATAATACAGTTGTCTTTTGGGACGGACGTTTGATTGTATGGGTACTTTTGTTATTATTAGAGATAGAAAGTGGTTAAATGAACAAAGTAGTGCCGAATTGTATGTTCTCTAATGAGAAAATAGTACTTAATGATTTCAATGATATTTTGAATAAACAAAGAAATTATATTTTATACCTTTTTCAATACCTGGCGTCAAAACTAAAAATCAGGTAAAAATGCATTGTGTACAGTCTATAGTCGACTTCCGCTTGTCTAAACAGCATTTTAAGTACTTGTACTAAAATTTTTTAGAAGAGATAAGGAAATTTCATTTACAATGCGTTAATATATCATACAATTTCCGTTGCAAGATTGTCGACTATCTTATTGGAATACTCTTTATATGGCTACATTTTTTACTCTACTGTGTTTTTACATAAAAAAGTACGGTGTAAAAATCGCCTGTTAATAATGCATTTTTACGTCGCGTGTATGAAACTTGGTCATTTATTTTCTTACATGGAAAGTAACGCCTCCTTATACACGTTTGCGTATTTTTTTGCGGGAGCTGTACTTTTTAAGATAACAAATGTTAAGATACAAAACCCCGATCCTGTACGCTAATAAACGGAATTTCGAGGAAATAACGTGTTATCTATTTGCGATCAGTCGGTGTTCCGCTTCGATTGAGTGTTTAATCAGCTTTCCCAAGCTGGAACCTTATTCCGTGATGCCCTGATGATATCGTACTCATGTTTGTTTTAAGAATATATTTGATGTTCGCACAGAGTATTAGACAAGATAAACATGGCCATAAACGCGAAAAGCCATCAGAGCTGAGGTTCACTAATTTATGTACCTGCTTTCCTCTAATTTATGTACTTATCACTTTCTATACATATTATGTAGTGATATTAAATTCAAGAAATGAGCGGGTAGAAGTATGTAAAAAGTATGTAAAAAAGTCTATTTCTGACCTTCATTTGTTACTGTTTGTTATTTTTTTATAGCAACCTCGTGTTTTTCTTATGATTCTAGACTAACAAATTTCCTATGGCGTAAAATTTTCGGAAACACAGTGTGGTCAAAAGGTCAATAGGTCAATTTCCTTAGTTGAACTAAATGTACTAGAAACCTCTAAAATATCTCAATGTACTTTTATCAGAAATTCTGAAAGTTATGACATTTGTTCACAAACGTTTTTGAAACATTTACATTGGCGAGCGGGCGCTTTCATGAAAGAGACAACAAAAAACAATACCTGACGTAATAGACAATCTACAAGCCCGAGTTCGTATTCAGTGCAAATCAAGTAATTAAAAACGCCTATTTGCTTTCCATTTACAAAGAGAAGTGGTGAATTTGAGGGTCGGTTTATTCACTTCCCCTGAAGTGGCTGATTGCTTTAGGCTCCGTTCTGAAAACGTCGCAACTACAAAACGAAATATTTGGACACGATGTTTTTCAATTTGTAATTCAAAAGAGTAAAAAACAGGAAAAGTATACAGTGTGCTATGTTAAAAAATATACAGAATGCTATATTCAAGTTTCTTTTCCTAAACTTTTTATGTATTTGGTTACTGTCTTCTAAACTTTGATGACCACGTTACGTTTGTTCGTATTAAAACTGATATAGCAGAAGGCATTCGGAATAATTGTATTTTTGATGATATGGAATTGGAATGTTAGGTAATGTTGGAAAAAGAAATAGGAAATTACATTTTATTAAAATTAATATCTCAAAAAAAAAACTATAAAACGGCACCACAAATTTTATAAGTATTTATTCAGAGGACATATGTACATATTGATGATGACGCATTTAAGTATGAACTATTGCAGTTTATGAAATATTTAAAATATTAAAAATATATTTATTGTTAAGAGCCTTTATTTATTAAGATATTATATTTTACTATCTACAAATTTTGATTTTTATATTGTTAAAAAAGCTAATCATTAGTTATTTTGTAATTCTTAAAATTAATACGATGTTACTTTAAATAATTATGTAGGTACATACTTATATTAAATGTAGTTGCAAAAAGGTCAATACCTTACCTATTACACTGTGCGATAAACTTTAATCAACTTTCTTCCTCCCGGGAAATTTTAGTGAATAATGATTCTATATGACACCCTGAACACATCCCCCAAGGCGTTGTTCTAGGTTAGCCGAATCAGGGGATAAGAAAACACTTTGTATATGTTACCGGCAAAACCCGTTTTCAGGGAGAGCCAGTTAAACATAGGTTAAACTAGTTCTGCCGAAGCGCGTCAGGTCGAACTAGTTTATCCTAGGTCAAACTAGTTTAACCTGGTTTGTAAACGCATACTTTAGGTCAAACTAGTATGGACTAGGCGTAGGCCAAACTGATTTCGATTAACGGTATTGAAATGTACTGTTATACCGGGTGATCCACACTGTTATTTGTGGAACCAGACGAATGAAATTTGGATAGCTATAATCGACTAACATTTAACTTTTTGGGATATACTTGATGTTAGTATCACTACGTCTTTTTTTCCGGAATGAACGTTATCTTTGAAATTGCAATCTGCACACTATACTTTGCTTGCAGTAATTTCAATACGGATAATATTCTAAAAACGAAACTCAACGATTGACAATTATTTACTTCTTCCGGTTTTTCCGGAAATAAAGTCATGTTTTGCATTTAAACTGCAGGCTATACTTTGCCAGCGGTATTATCAATCGTGATGATTTTCTGAACCCAAAATGTAGTGATTAGTAATGAGTACCTCGATTAGACCGACAGGCGCCATATCAATAATTCCACAAATAATAAATTATACTTGCGATTTTATTCGTCACTTATGGTGATTTAAAGAGCCCAAACATCGTCTGGCTCCATAAATGAAAAATTGTAAACAGTAGTTGACGGCGTGAGTCGCATTTCTATAGTAAATGAAAGTAGGTGTGAAACTCAAATGAAAATGACTAATAAAATTTATAAAGCAAACGAGCTTTGTTAAACTGAAAAGTGACTAGGGGCCTTATAAAAAATAATTTAGTAAACTGAACACAACTTTATTACTTATAAATTTATTAAAAAATAGAAATATTTTATCCGTCGGTTTGTGTCTGCAAATCAATCAGATTTACTTGGCATCTACCCTTCATTTTCGAATGAAGTATCGGCTGTGAAACAAGTCCTGTCTTCTTCTTCGTTTTCTTTTGTTGACAAACTTCACACAAACAAATAGTGTTTTATCATATCTCTGGTAATATGTGCACATTTTTATACCTAATGGAGGTCCTTCATATGCCGTAATAAAATTAGTTCCTCACATTCTTTACAAAAATTATGCCTCCACTGGTGGGTTATAGTTTCACAGATTACATCATTTCGAAGAAAAACTACTTACAAAACTGACAATCAAAATTTTAAAATGTCGTCCCGGTTGACCATATCGCCAGCACAGTTTAGCGTGAAGTTTAAAATAACAAAGGTCACATCATTTTCGGAAAAACCGGAGGAAGTAAAAATTGACAATCGATGTGTTTCGGGTTCAGAATTGCAATTTCAAAGATAACGTCCATTCTGAAAAAAAGACGATATCATACTAACATCAAGTATATCCTAAAAATTTAAATTTTTAGTCTCTTATAGCTTTCCAAATTTCATTCGTCTGGTTCCACAAATAACACCGTCGATCACCCGGCATAATAATACATTTCAATACCGTTAATCGAAATCAGTTTCGCCTAGTCCATACCAGGTGAAGGGCTCCTGTTATCGCGGTTTCGCATAATGTGAATTTGAACGCGCTCTACCGGCTACACAGTTTGGCCAAAATAACTGATTAAGTTATCAAATTTGTAAAGAATTTAATGTAGTTATATCAGAATCTAAGATTTTTGTAATTACACGCACATCACATAAAATAGTAAAATTTCTCCTTCTTTCAGCGCGCTCGCGAAACCATTCAACCAAAAAGTACACTTGAGGGTGCTTTTTATAGCATATTTAGAGTACTTTATTTTTGTTTATATAGTGGGCTACGTCGAAAAGTGCAGTTTTATAACTTTCTGGCAATAAACTGAAGAAAAGGCGAACATTTTTAGGTGTTTTGCGATTTCCGTTGTGAAGCCATATCGGTGGGAAGTAGCAAAGTAGAAATTTGGATTCAGCTCCCCAAAAAACATAGAATGATAGAAAAAATAGTTCTATATTTTTTCCTTGCTAAAACATCTTTGACTGGACTAAAATTATGAATTAAATTAAAACTAAATTTGCAAATATCTTGCTTATTCGAGCAAAAACAGAAAAGCGCCTTTGTGGAAGAGTTCCGGGAGTCATAAAGAATCATTATAAGCTAAAATTTACCGGGTGGAAATTTTTTGTTGCACAGTGTTATTTGTGATTTTTTGTTAATTTTTCCTAAATGTTATATCAGTATTATTAGTATATATTATTTTTTTTATATATAAAAGTAATTCTCTTTAATTCATTCAATTTTCGAGACCCAAATTCAAAATTGCCCAGTGCGCCAGGATGACATAATGCGCCGCAGGTCTTCGTAACCACAACGTAAGTCGTAAGTAATAGGGCGACCAATAGACTTATCTGATAAGTAGCTATGCAGCACTTTATGGGTAAGTGAATATAGCGACCAGATACTAATAGTATGTGCTGATATTTTATAGATACCGTTCTAATACATTTATTCTTTGTTATTCTTTGTCATGTACATTTATGTCTTTTAGGGTTAATAGATCAACAAAAATTCACTTCATCTTGATTTTATCGGCAGTATACTCCTAATGTAATGTTCAGCTTTAGCATAATAAGGATGCATGTAGCATTGTTGTTTCAAATTATCCACTTGTTGTGAAGAGATCTTTTTTGTGTAGCATTATAAATAACCGACACATCATCCATACATCTTTCCAATTAAATCCACTATTGATGAAATCTGGACAGTTGCTTTAGAACGGTGTCAAATGTCAAGGTACGTGTGAACATTCACCAGGCACCCATACACACTCGTCTCATCTCGAATAGCTTGTGGTTTCCAATCCATAGCACACAAACTGCGATTTGGTAACAGTATTCAAATTAAAATTTAAAAGACCACGAATGTGTGTATAATTATGGTGAATTGTTAAACCATATGCCACAATTGGACCTCAAGGACGAGCTCGTTTTACATAACTGTGTTGTGGTCAAATATGGGTGGTATTGTTAGAATGTCGCGGCATATGTAAAGTTATCAGGATCAACGTACTGGATCTTCCGTCATCACGCCCGAGGCTAATGCCAATACGAGTTTTAATAAATAACTCTTCAGATGTGTTGAAGGATCATTATTCGAAGTGGATGGGTTTCAGCAGATTGCGTTTTTTTTTTTATATAGGGAAGAAAGATGAGACCACTGGCTGCTTATTTTATGACCATATTCGAAATCAGCAGGCAAAGTATTTAGGTTAACGTTCCCGATAACAAATTCAAATTTGTCGACCAGTGTTATTTACGGTTAATTGTGTAGTCGTACTAGCATTACAAACGAAGATATTATCTCAAGAGATAAAATACATTCAATTAAAAATTAAATCGACGAGTCTCTATAAATCGTCCACTGGACTGATTACAAATAAAAATGTTATCAAGTAAATCAAATACAAAATAAAAATCTCCCCCGCAACTAAATTACATAGTCAGATATGGATATGATAAGAAATCACGCGATACGAACTACTGCTTTGCTTATTGCTTTGCTGGGCTTATCTTCCAAACAAAACAACGTACCTATCTAACACAACGCCGATATAATAATAATACAAAATTATTATATATCTTGGCACTGGACGTAGCGTACTCATAAAACCACGTAATGTATAAATAATAATCTCTAAATTACGCGACGTGTCCTCGACTCAAATAATAGGTTACAGGTTGTCGTAATTACCGTTTTATCCACAGTAGAACGAACCTGTGCAATATTCGTTTCACAGTTTGCAACATCCTATCGTTTAGTGGCATTAAGCGGTTGGATTGCAATCGAGCAACAAATAATGCACAGTAGATATGTGCTGATTCACATTCGAGAGCTGATTTCCGAAAATACAACGCGCTGTTTGCAGAAATTTGCTCCGGTCACTTGAGATAATCAAATCGAATCTCATGTTTATGCAGCAAAACGGACAGCAATTATGAGTTGCTAAAAAATCATATAGATTCAGATTGTTGATAATCTAGAGTTTGTATGAATGAGCAATATTTGTTGCAGTTCATATTAACTTCTTGTTGGGTGACCTGGGAGTCTACAATAACTCTCGTCATCTTTTTGAAGCGAATGCGAGACTTCGCGAAGGGTTTGGTGGACGGAGTGGGGATATCAGCGGTTGACCTATGTTTGGAACGTATGGGGGTGGCGCGTGCGTTATTGTTCTTAGCGACGAGAAAACTTGCTCATAGATACGTACCACAGGGGAACCGCTGATATCCCCATTCCGTCTCACCTAACCTTCGAGAAGTCTCGCATTCGCTTTAAAAAGATGACGAGAGTAGACTTCCTGTGCACATATAGCTATCGATAGAATAAAAATAATGCAATAATATAATAAGCGCCTCACTAGAAAAAACGTGAAGGTTGTATAATACTGATGTTACTATATGCAATCATTAATATTAATATAATATTATAATCTCTGAACCCTCTGAAGTGACTAGTGAGTAAAGTTGTAATGCCGAAAATGTGTTTAAGTATATAGCTGTCGAAAACTTTCCAGAAACGCAAAAACCCATTCGTCCTTTCTCTCCGAAACGAAGCCAGAGCCTATATACACACTCTAATATTGTAACTATTATGTTTTATTATGTTTATAGTTTTCAAGCAATTAATAAATGAATAATAACGTATAACTAACCAAATTAATGGGGAATAACCGGTTTCCTATTTTGTACCCATAACTACAATTTAATAGTATCGAACCTTAGGCACGCGAGTACCTTGCACTCGTTCAGACTTTTTGTTGAGTTATTGATTACGAAATGATTGAGAGTTAGGCAACCAAACATGTACTATATCAAATTAGTTTCCAGGCAGTTACCTATTATATCCACAAATTAGCTGAAGCTCGCCGCTGAGTGGTATTGGCTTGATCGACAGGATTTCTGAAAAAACTTGGTTTAAAGATGGTTTATATCATTAATAACTAGTTCGTTTGTGTGCTATTATTTCTAGAGCTTCTTCTGTCTTCTTAGTGAGCCGTTGGATGTTTATGAATAGTGAGTTTTAAGGGTTTGTTCTGCCTGGCTTTAGAAATTTGGTGATTCCTTGTTGATGGTCTTATCTAAACTCGTTTTTGTGCTCGAGAAGAGTTGTCTAAAAAATGTGAACCTGCGGCAAAGGAAGGCAGTGCCACTAGACATCTTCGAAAACCCTAAGTGCCTGGCAACCAGTTGAACACATCTGGTTATCGATATGACTGCATAGAAGTGAGGGGCAAGCCTTAAGATCCAATCGTGGCCTAGGAATCTCGCGATTAAAAAAAAAAACGCATGCTATCATACTTTTATTTACCAGGAGATCATATAACATATAATTTATATAGGCTGTGTGCCTTTTTTCCCAATAGCAAAAGTTGTACTGAGTGAAAAGTTTTATATGGATGTGTTATATGTTATTTGTTTCTTTAATTCCTTAGAAAGTTTTTTAAACGGTTTAAATGGTAAAAGTGGATAAAAAAGCTAAACCTTGGCAAAAGCTTTTTATTTCAAACCGATGTAACTTTTTAAGAATTTGAAAAAAGACTACTAGATCCATATGAAAAGGACAACACTCAGAACAACAGCGAATTTTCGAATTTGTCAATTTTTTATATCTTGTCTAGTTTTTCTATTGTTTATTAATTTGTTATAAAGAATTTTCATTGCATGTTCGATGGGCACAGTTGCGTAGCTATAAATCACTTAGGCTTGAAGCAATTTTAACCAAATCATCCATAGTAAATGATTTAATTTATCAATTGTGATAATTTATAAATGCTTAAGTTATGAAATAAATAAATACTGCAGATTAAAATGTTTACAAGTGGCAGTCAATACACTTTTGCGAAATTTTATAGGTGGCAGTACTGCTGTGTACATATGGTTATGATTTATTTGAATTTTTTCCACCACGCATTTTTTTGTTGGATGTTTAGATCATTGAATTAATTTTTGTGGCCAACACTAATTTCACAAAATGTATCTTGTGTAACATTTTTCGGAACAATAGAAATACATAATTATTTGCACTTTTTTTCTGCTTCTACCAGCCGCTTACAAGCGGCATAGCAAAGCATCTGTTAAAAGACTCCCAACACGCGTTGGAGTGCTTAGTATCCTCCAGTAAAAGTATTTGCTGAAAATGTTGAGAAATTGTGTGATCAACAAGAAAATGTAGACACCAGAGGTGCTGCACAGAACCTTATGCCTGCTGTGTGTGATTTATATTTCTTTGCTATCTTTTCTTTTGGAATGATGTACTAAGGGAAATAAAGTATGCTCAGATTGCATTGCAAAGTGAAGGCTTGAGTGTTGATCCCTGAGCTGTAAAAATAGAGATACTTCGTCTATATATTGAAGAAAAACGAATTCAAATTGTAGAAGAGGCAATAGATTTTGCTGTGAACAAATCGGAGGGCTACGACATTCCAATAGAAAGATGAATTCGTCGTAAAAAACAAATGGCTTGTAAGTTGGCCACCGATGCAGGACTTAGACAGAGAGCTGATCTTGAAAACGATATGTTGGAATGTCTTGACCGATTCAGTATTGAACTCCGAACTAGATAGTAGTCAATTTAAGATGTAGCTTCATTGTTCGAGATTGTGCAGGCAAATGCTGTACTTTAGGCGAACACTAAAGAGTTGAAATTACCTGTATCCAAGTTTACTGGTTTTTATGATGAGCTATCAGAAACAGAACTCCTCGTAGAGATACCAAGGTTAAATGCCGCTCTAGACTTAAAATTCATCGTGGAATGAGATTTTACAGAATCTCTTCCGAATCTAATGATCGCACTAAAGTTTTATGACAATTTGCGTATCAGTTGCTTCGTGTAAAACGTGTTTTAGCAAATTAAAATTACTTAAAAATTATTAGCGGGCTATGACCCAAACGAGGCTTCACAACCTTGGCATATTAACAACAGAACACCAGATAACACAAAATATAAATTTTGAAAATGTGATTTCTGAGTTTTCAGCTGTTACAGTTAGAAAGAAGAGATTTTGAGAAGAGACGAGATTCACTTACATACATTTTATGAAAGGATATACCTATAATAAAACAGTACTATTCATAATATTGTAACATAGTTATTAACACTCATTTGGATTAATTATATAAAGTCATACATTACGTTTGTGGGCATTTTGTTAATTTTTACGGATTTCATGCTTAGGGTGACACCACGATATCCGCACCGGGTGCCACCCATGGTAACTCCGCCACTGGATGGGCATGCATATAGCATTTTCATTTTGGTCCATTTTTGGTTTTCAACGTCCTCTCGATATTTGATGAATTTATTATTCTGTTGCAGTTCTATCGTTTATTAATTTGCTATAACAAATGTTGTTAGTTTTTTGTATATTGTGTTTTATTTTAAAATAACATTGACAACACAAGACAAGACAAGATACACGAACATATCTAGATAGAAAATGAGTTTAAGTACAAAAATGCTACAATATATAGTTATAATTCATAAGGCAATAGACTTCACTGGTGTGTTGATAATATAAAAATTCTTTTTGACGACTGTGGTTCAGTAAATGTTTTATAATCATAACATTTCTGGTTTTGATTTTCCAATTACTGTAATGTATTTACGTATTACGTATTGTGCATCACTGGTTTAAAATGTAAACGCTACTCTTTGTTGCTAACATTTTGTATTGGTGCCCATGCATCCACTCTTCTTAGTTTGCATATATGTATGTACATTAATACTCAATCAATATCACTTATAGCTCCTCTTTATATTTATTTGTTGTGATCAGATACATAATGCAAATTAATCTATACAGTGTGTCCCCATATGGTCCTAACTTTATCTATAATAGACTAAATTTTTCGTTTCTTAAGTTGAATTTCCTGCTATCCTCAAGTTGTAATATCGTGATTCCAAAATTTCAGCTCTACGTGCCACTTCAGATTTCCAATTAACTGGAACTATAATTGCGATTGGAATTAAACATTCCAATTTGATATTTGAGTACAAAATTACATTTAAAACAATTACCCCTTAAACAACTTTTAATTTAAATGTAAAACAATTGACATTTTATCTTTTTTTGTTAAATCAAAATTCTGACTATGACTATAGACGTCCCAAAAACCCAAAAACTCTTTGTAAAGAATAACTTTGTCAGGAGACATGTATTTTGTTTAAAACCTGAAAAATCATAATTGATAATCAGTATTAAAATGCTGAAGAGGAACTAGTACCTACCATCTGTTTTCTACTTGAAAAACACGAGACTATTCTCTGCTATTTATTAAAAGAAAAAACAATTTACTTTGTCTATGGTATTTTTTTACTTTTTTTAGACATATGAAGATGGATATGAAGATTTTAAAGAACCTGCCCCAGTACGTGTTTAAATTTTTACAACTGCTGCACCTGAGAATTTGGTGTATGTAGTTTGTTGTTAACATAAGACCTATTAAACTTGTTTACACTAATTCTTCGTAATGCTTCCACTACATTATTGTGTTATCGGTCCTTCATCTATTATTATTATAGACCACAAATAAAAGTTCATACATATTTTTGACAACCAACAAAGGAACCAAGCAATCAAATATTTCACTTTCCTTTCACATTTCTTGCTAAGCACGAAACCGCGTTTGGCTAAACCTTTGGCCTAATTTTGGTCAAAGCCGATGTGTTGCCAAAGGTGTAATTTTCTGCCAAAGCCGAATCCGATTGTTCGGTCGGACACTAGTTATCATAGTAGATACGTATGCAATGAACTTAATGTGAGTCGTAGATAAAACAAAAAATTTAGACTATTGATTTTGAAGGTGTGTCTGTTTTTGCAAGCAAAAGTCAAAAGACGGATAAAACATAATAATTAAAAGTAAAAAATAAAAGTAAATGGTTCATATTATGATTTGCTTAATTTTTTTATTGAGCTTTGGAAACGAATTTAAAAATTTTTGTTTGCAGGGTTCTGTGTAAAGACGCGGCAAACCAACACCTTACAAAAATTCTTCGTAAATATCTGCACAACCGATGCCATACCACCACCGAAAGATGTCACAGAAGCGGAACTCATCGAAATTATCGAGACCGAAGACACAACTTTCCGCCTGCCCATGAGCATCGGAGAGATGCGCACTGAGGAAGACAAGAACGGTCAAGAGGTTAGAGTATGCGACATTGCAATCAATGAGAAATTCTTTGAGAAACTTGAAAAAAGTCAGGTATTCAGGAACTTTGTCATGGCCATTGTCTTTGAGGGCCTTTCAAACAAGCACGGCGTACAAGCTGTGGAGGAACGAATATTGTTGAGGAATCGTAAAGCATTTGGTACGCTGCAGATGCACAGGATTGAGCAGAGAGAAATTGATCAGAAGATGGGTGGGAAATCGGAAGAGTTGAAAGTTGCCCCTTCTGTGGGGCCCAGCAAGCCGGTTATCGAAGTTTTGGAAGGAGAGTTGGAGTACAAAAAGCCACAGTATTTTTTGTATAAGGAACGAGGGGATGATGGCCAATTATATTTGAAGGTGAAACTTCCAACTGTTCCAAACAGTAAATCTGTGACTCTGGATCTGACCGAGGATAGGGTTATTGTGGAAGCAAAAAAAGAGCGATACCTCTTGGATATATTTCTTCCGGTAAATATAACAATGAATGATGTAAACATTTGTTTCAATAAAGATACAAAGGTATGTATGGAGGGATAAAATAAGGAATTTTTAAATAAGTCGGTTTTGTTTTTTGCAGATATTAACATCAAGGATGGCTATTGCTCCACAGCCAATGAGTGTATGTTAGATCAACTTAAAATGTGATTTTTATTTTATTTTTTAAATATAGTAATGTAAAAAGAAAAGCCATTATTCATTTTGATGCCCTAATAAACAACCCAAATATGCATCCCTAAAAGTTACAGAAAGTGTTAAATTTCCAGATTTCCATGGCTGCATAAGAATGGAAATAATATTATGTAAAACAGAACCAATTCAAATATGTTTTTCTTCTAACTTCCATTTTCAAGATTTTCACTGATTTTTTTCCTAAATAAATACGTGTAAGTATAATAAACAATTAACAAGTAAATATTATGCACATAAAGTTGTTAATAAATTTAAAAGAAATGGTTCTTACGTGAAAACGTCATTATCTAGAAAAATAAATTAGGAAGCAAATGATAATTAATACAGGTGTGGATAATTTGTGAGAAAAAAGACCTTCGCTGAGGGATTTTTTGGTTAGGAAAACTCGTCAATATACAGGACAGTTTTGATAATCTTAATCAACTAAAATACAGCCGATCAAGATTATGAAAACATCCAGATTTTTTTAAACTGGTGTATAACCATCAGAATAAGAAAACTTGGTAATATTAATACTTAATATAATATAATCCATATCTTAATATCACATAAATTAAATAAAACATTACATTTTACAAAATGTACACAGAAAAACATGCTATAACAGTTAGTTAATACATATTTAAAATATTCAGTATGTTTATATGTTATAAATTTTTAGTGGCACTTTTGGGCATCTGTAACAATTCATAAGCATCTAACAATGATATACATAGTTCTGCCATTTCAATCATTTCGAGACTCTGTACTAACACTGGTCCAGATGATTTAACGATTAATATAGTAAAATCAAGTTACAGCAAAAAATATGGAATCCAGATTTTCAAAACCACACAACATCCGAAATACGCAATACACAACATAAATATATGGCAGTCTGAAATACTGAAGAATCCGAGTTATTGACGATCCGGATTCCAGAAACTCTGTGTATATAGAAAACTAAATTAGGAGGCAAATGATAATTAATCCAGGTGAGGATAATAAACATTTAGCAATTCCTGTTCATCAAACTTCCGGGTATTTGCAATAGGTGTGACAACTGGTTTGTTTATCTTCAAATGCTGGCAATCTTTCCTTAAAGTGACAAATTTGCCTAAACAGTTCATCTGCCTCCGTAGCTCAACTGGGAGAGCTTGCGACCGGAAACTAGGAAGTTTCTTATTCAAATCCAGGCTGACGTATTTTTTCCACAAATTATCTTCACTTTGATTAACTATCATTTACCTACTTCCTAATTTAGATTAAAAAAGTGGTTAATGTAACTGGTAAATGAATTTATTTTTGTTATTGATGTCATTTAACAATGATAATAATAAACTTTATGTAAATCAAGTTACCAAAGTTATCTTATGTATCAAGTACAACAAAAAATATAAAATAAAATCATAATATCATATATTTCAGAACGTTACTCTAACTGAACTATGAAATTTGGGTCTAAGAACTCGCTAATTGCATAAAATGCATTTGTGGCCAAGTATGGTTTTATGGTGATCCCAACCTTGCATTGTGGAAGGGTGCGCCATTCTAAAGAGAGGTTATTAAAAAACTAAGCCATGATGTAAGGTGTCGGAAGTGGCAAGTCTATTGAAAGGGATGTTGGCATTATCGTGTGATCGGACCTCGTAGTGGTGGTACTGTTTGCGAGTTTGAATTGAGGCTACTTTTGCTCAATTGCTCTATTAGGTGACTGTAGATATAGGCTGAGGGTGGTAGAGTCAGGATTTTGTTTCACTGAAAGTACGTTTTAGCATGGGTCCTTGGATTTAGTCCTCCTATTGCTCTAATGACCCTCTTCTGCATGATAAAGTCTTGGTTCACATGAGGTAATCCTCCCCATAGCTCCAGTCTATACATTAATCGAGGATGGAATAGCACGTGGTATGCCACTTTAGTAGCATTGATGTGAATTATACTTTTAATTCTTTTAATGGCAAAAATAGTTCTGGATAGGTGTTTGGTAAGCTCCTCAACTTGCGGAAGCCATGTCAACCTAGAGTCAAGATGCACACACACCTAGATACCTTACTTTTCAAGGTTGTCGTCCGTCATTTATGCAAGGGAATCCACATTAGCAGAAGTTTTGAGGATGGCTGTGCCGTCGTAAAGAATACTGTGTCGGAATCCATCCACAGCGGTAGGTCATTGATAAAGACGATGAAACACAAAGGACCCAGACTGACCCCTGGGCCACAGGTCTCTGTATTGACGTAGTGTGGCTTCTATAGGATAGGCTGCTCGATATATTGCTTCCGGTCTGAGAGATAAGATGCCAATAGATCCCGACAGCTCCCCCGAAACCCATAGTGGTCCAATTTGTCAAGCAGCAGAGGGTGCGGGATGTAATTAAATGCTCTTGTAATATCCAGGAACAATCCCTCGGAATGTTGGTGATTCTGCAGAGCCTGATGGATACACCCCATCAGTGCCTAAAGTGCTCCCGTTGTTATTCCCTCTCCTGAAGCCAAACTGGTTAGAGTTCAAGTATCCATGTTTCTCCACAAAGTGCAGCATCCTTGCTTCCTTAAATATTTTTGAGAGACATGGAGAGACATTGGTCTGTAGTTTGCAAGTGAGTCTTTATCACCCTTCTTGTAGATCGGAATAACTCTCGCAATTGTCAGCCTATCAGGGAACACCCAACTCATGAGAAATAAAAGGACTCATTTCTTGGAGAAGATTGAGGCTGAGGTTGTAGCAGTCACGAGTAAATTTCGGCTTCAATCTATTTATTATTTCTTGAATTTCCTTCTCTGTAGTGGGCCAGAACTATGCCGAATTGCCATCAACACAAACCCTTCGGTAAACATCCTCAGCATTTGTGTTGTTTGTTGCAAACTCGACACACAATATTTGCAATGGTAGAGAATAAGTTGTCTAAATCAGTGCTAGGGGTATCTTCTGTTATATCTTAAAAAGCTAACTTTGACAAGTACTTTTATACTTGTTTTACTCTTTTCAGTATGTATTACATTTTTACATTTTGCTATATTATTCCTCAGATCCATAGAATCTTTGACTTATTTTTAAAAGTTGGCTGTTATTATCTGGCAGTATGCAGATGTCTCATGGAACATGATGTACATGGGGATCTGGGAAACTATTAAAGCTACAGTGTTAAAAGTAAAAACTGTCAATTTTTTTTTTATAACTTTGACATTAATAGAAAGTCAAAATATTGTGTTTTTACATAACACAATACTCTCAAGCCATTTTTGTGGTCAGAAAATGTTTTTTCTGCAAGCGTTTTCTGCGCGATATTCAACTTTTTTATTGCTTATGGGCTTTACAACTATATGTAACAAGTTTATGTCACAAAAAAATGTCTGTAGGTAGTTTGCCAGATCACCCGACTGAACCCCCAATAGATTTTTTTTTCATGGGGCTTCATAAGAATCAGGGTGTATCTACGGAACTATGATTCAAGCAGGACCTGGTAGTGGTAGTAGTGAAGAGGGCTTTTAGGAATACCTAGAACTAATAATGGTGGCTCCGCTCACTGCCGCTCTGAGTATCACAGTTCATTACATAGATGCTAGTTTTTATAGAGCCCCGTAGACAAAAATCAGGGGGTTAAGTTGGGTGATCTGGCGGGCCACCTTGTATTGTATTTTGTGATAACTTTATAAACGTGTTACTCATGGTTGTAAAGTATTTTATGTATTTATTTCAGTATGTAAAAATTCAATATGGCATCCATAAGACATAAAAATCTTGAATATTGCCGAGCAAAAGGTTGCGGCAAAAACTTTTTCTGACAACAAAAATGGTTTCAGAGGTAGGCCTTTATACAAGAATATAACGTTGCAACGTTGTATTTATCGTAATCCATTAAAATGTTAAAAAATGAAAAACTATCATGTAGAGTCGATAATTACGGTACATTTATCCCATCTAATCGACATTGTAGCTCTTACAGTTTGCGAAATACCATGTACATCATGTTCCGTGAAACACCCTGTATATGTAGATTGTAAGTTGAGGATGGTAATGAGGGTGGTTCTAGTTTAGTCAATATTTTTTTCCTCAGCTAATGACTTACTCCGCAACAGTTTGAGAAACACTGCCCTAGAGCATGCATAATGTGAACATAAAATAATAGATTTGAATTGAACCTCTCAGGGTATTCACTTGAACTTGGGAATTTTTGTTTCAGGCAACAAAATGAGTCACAATGGTTTCAAAATCATAACAATATTTTCGAACAAACATAATATTTTTATTGATCATATTCATAATCAAATAACAAAACATTTACATTAAACTCAGTGAAACGTAACGTAACTATATTCGTAAGTTACCTGGCAGTTGATGATTTACCTAAACTTCTTTCCTAAAGTTCACTACTTCAAGAAACTACTTTTTTATTACACATTGGAAGTCCATTTCATTACCTAACATATCATCTACAATTAAGGCAAATGCTATATATCATACTGTTATGAATGAAGGAAAAGCATTTTATTTGATAAGACTACATCTCAAATATGGATCTATTGTTAATGAATCACTAGAAATTATCGCTATCAATCTGCAGTCATGAATATGATAAGATACTGTACATTTTTTTAATCTGGCTAGGCCAATGTCTCATCAAGATATTAAGTATGTTTAGGGATTCCTTGATAAGCAACCAACTATAAATAAAATCTGAGTATGATATAAAGTGACTCGATCATAAAAATTATACAACAGATGATGAAAAAAAAAAAAGTTATCACAAAGATTTAACGCGTGCGTCGTGCACGCCAAATCTACAAAATTTATCTCTACTAAAATAAGACTCCCATCATCAAATTTCCGTGTAAAATGTTGGACGTTCTATGTGGAAGTATCGGAATGCCAAAGGAATGACGTATAAAATGCAAAACCCGATCGAGCAGCACATTAAGTATTTACTGCCTAGTTCAACAAAATTTTTCTGCGGGTTTTGCAAGGAGAATTCTGTATTCTTCATCACATTGGGGTCCAACTTCAAGATCGCGCAAAGGATATTGTAGAAGAAATCTTTGGCAATGGCGCGAAGACCTAGAACGATCGAAACTCCCAAAATTGTACGTAAAATCATGCAGCCAACCATCGTATAAGAAGGCCACATTATTGCATATGGGGGTGATAATTCAGCTGCGGACATGTTTCCTGTTTGGTAGTTGAGCCAAGCGCCGATTTGAACTCCAACGGACACGCTTAAAATCATTGTCGTGTCTCCACTAGAGAAGAAAAGAAAATACAGAATTTTGTTACATCAGCACAAAGATTGTTTCCAAACTAATGATTTTAGGCAAAACAATAAAAAACGTACAAAAATTAAAAAAAAAACTATAAAAATAATGCGCAATTGAACAATACTAATAAAAAGTAGCACCAATTTATTGCCAGAACTTCAAAGAATAAATGGTTTCCCCTTAATACTCATGAAATAAAATATAAATTAAAAAAAAAATTATTGAATAATTGGATGAAAAATTTAAAAGTATAGAATATTTAGTTTTGCTACGAATTGGTGCAGAATACATTAAAAAAGAACTATTTTATGTTCCTAGTAACAATATAAATCTAAAAACTGCTTAGATTTTGTCAACATCCTTATCTACTTACCGGGTTGGTGTCCATTTTCCGCTGTTCGGGTAGTAAATAATTATTAATACTGATGATACCAGGCATATTAAGGGCCCCGTCGGACTGGTTAAGAAATAACTATCTAAGCGATCTACTATAGGCACCAAGGGGAACATCAAAAGTGCAGCTATAGCTAATCCAGCAATGATATCCTAAAAATACATTAATTAATAAGGTTTACAATAAATTAGCGATCTTTAAATAATTGTATATTATTAACAGTTATTAACAATTGTATATTAACAGCAACAAGTATGCTCTACGCAGGGCTGTTTAAACCAGATTTGACCAAGAGATAAATAACAATTGATCGGATAATAATTCTTTACATCAAATGATTGTGGATTACCAAATCTGCACTTTGGTATAGGTGATATACAGGGTAAGAATAAACATTTGTACAAGCTATGCTAGTAAGAAACATTTTAAATATAAATTATAGATACTTGATAGTTATTCAATACAATGTTCAATTTAAAATATAGAAAAATTTATAAACATAAAAGTTACAGCTATGTGTTTATCTTTAAAATGATGAAATAATAAGAAGAGCTAATTTGTTAAACAACGCTGACTTATTCATAAAACTAGAATTTGAAATTTTATGACAGTTTGAATATGACTCATTTTAAGTGACAGTACCTGTTATTGATAGTAACTGGCAGTATTGTTACATGATCTTAGGATAACATGCCTAATTACAGTAACAAGAAATGTTATTATGATTATTGTTGATGTATAATTCCTAACTTTCGAGATCACAAAAATTTGGGATTAGGGATTAAAAACCCTATATAGTTATGACGTGCAATAGTTATTTTGGTGTAACAATAAACAAAGAAATATAAATTTATAAATAAAACTCTAATATTTTAACTGTCCACATAAACTTTTGATCCCAAAATTATATTATTATGTACTATTTCAACATCACTTTTCAATATTACTTTTAACATTTTATACTTTCATTTTCTGCAGACTCATTTTATTACATCTGATTTGACTGATTTGATATAAAAAAGGAATAAGCGTTATAATTATAACCAGTGAATAGATTTTAGAATACATATGAAATCACTGTTGTGTAGAGAAGTTGTGTTTGCGATATAAGCGCGACTATTGATGCCGGTTCACTATTAAGACGTTCTCTGGTCATAACTCATAACTCAGCTTAACACTTTCAATAATGTGTTTCGAGTAGCAAAGGAAGATCAGTAAAGCGATTCAGAATATTATCAGCAAATAGGATTACTATGATTGCTATAGGATTAGGATTACTGATAATAAATGTAGGAACTTTTAGTTATAATGTAAGTGTACAGATCAAAAAATTGATTTTTATGATTCAGAATCTATAAATATAATGTCTACACAGGTTGAATTCATTTCTTAATGGTTGGACAAATTACTGCACAATTATAATGTGGCTAAATCAAGGAAGTAGTTTGGCAATTGACAAATTTCTTTCATTAAACCATAGAATGTTTTGTAATACACTAAAGATCTGCTGAACACTTCATTACAAGAGAAACTGTCGTAATTAGATGTTTTTTTCACCATTATTTTGTCTACTGTCTTTTGGTTGTTTAAAACCGTATTTTAATTTAAACAATATCAAAATAAATATTAGAGAATAAATATTAAAAAAAAAATTATTGATTTGGAAGGGAAAAATTAATTAAATTGTCACCACTCTTCTCTACCTCTACTTCCATGTGAAGTAGTTCAATTGTGGTTTCAATGTTTGATAGCGTAAAGGACCACAGGAAAGAATACAATGATTATTCGCTTTATAGCCAGTGGTACCATGCTTCCTTAATACCTCCATTCGCATGGATAGAGTACAATAAATGTTCAAACTATGTCACTTCAACAGATGCTACCCCTTGCCATAGAGCAAATGAAATAGTATATTGTGTACCAAGCCGAGAAAGTGTTTGTTTTTTTCGTCCGAGAGAAGAGTTGCACTTGGGCACTTCTTGAGGCCCGGAAAACCACTTTCTGGGCATGGTGCACTTATAATTCGTTATCCTAGACAACAATATTGTAAAAAAATCACCCGTTTCTAAAGACTAATTACTGGCATATTGACTTTTATAACTAGATATGAATATACGGACATCCCGTATCTTTCCGGACTTACCGTAATGATGAATGTAATATAGTAAATGGTGATATACAGGCGGGATGTAAATTTTTAAATAAATTAAAAATTACAGCCACAACCTGTGTTTGAACCAGGGACCTTTGTGTCGCTAGAACAATACTATACCAACTGAGCTATTGAGGCCTATGACATCTGTTAGGGAAAACAGATGTTATAGGCCGAAAAGTGTTCATTACAGGCCTGGCTGGGGTTGGCAGGCAAATAGCATCTTTCGAGTCTCCATAGAGACGTAAAAATGACATTTTCGCATCGTGTAGGATAAAAACATCATTTTTTTACAAGAAAGTGTTTGATGACCGCATAATTTCTCAGAGATGTAACTTTAATTGACTGCCTAGATTGGTATGACCTAACAACATTTATATTGTCCTTTGTTATTAGTTGAAAAGTAGCAAAAATATCAACAAAGTCACAATTTTCCACTGTTAACTATTAGATTTCTAGAAAAATAGATAAAATCAGAACAATTACAAAATTTTGTGCACTTCATTAAAAAAACAAATTGGAATGTCAAATTTAGACATCCCTATAATATGTATAATGTACACAACGGTCACCAAGACCTGGTAAAATGACTATATAATTCAAAATTCATGATATTTCTTAAGTGAGCTAAACTACTCTTATTTCTATTATTCAAAATACTCACTAAAACGGTATGCATTCCCAAATATAACCGGCTAACGCAGACCAAGGTACACCAGACGAGAGCGACTGTCAACCCAGCAGAGACATTGTACTGGTACCTGTCGAAAGTAAACAACAGAACAGAGAACGGTATAGAAATCCCGACCATGGCATGTGTAGAAGGCATGCCATACTCCAAAGCCCATTTCTTCTGTAGCTTCACAGACGGATACGTGGGCCGAGGCCATCTCACGATATCTTTCAAGGCTTGACCTTCAAATGAAAAATCATTTTAGCTTTCGTCTTTGGGGACCTTCAAAAGTTTTACCGATCCACATTACGATCGCCCATACTAAAATAACTCGCCTTCCAACAAAACCATCGACGTTCCAAAACCAAAACGGTATAAACATTGAGTAAAATAGCTCGTCACCTAATTCGGTACCCAATTTGAAAAGGTAATACCAGGCCTTGTTCGTTACAATATATTCCTCCTTGTTCGCTTTGTCATGCTGATCCTTATCGTTTCCCTGTTCTAAATGCGGCAGCCGGATACCAAAATACTGCTGAATTTCAGCCACTAGTTCTGAACTCCTCAAATTATTGACGATTTCCATGTTGATACGACTTCTGGATTAATTATTGTTCCTTCAATCTTAATATCATGAAGCTAACTGAGCGGCCTACGGAGCTTTGTACCCAATTCACAACGGCGCCTGAATCATTTCGGGACGAGTACCGCAGATAAATTTGTCTAGATCGTCCAAAATTCAAACACCCGTCGATAGCAGTGACGTGAGTGACGTCACCCGTTTATCGCTTCGATCCTGTCAAATATTTGAATTGGTTTTGTAATCGACGTAATCGACTAGGAAATATCAAATATCCCTAAATTTTACAAATTTACCATTTTTTAAAAATAATTTCTAACAATAACGTATTCGATTAAAATTTGTTTATGGATTATTATGTATATTCTCATTCAATGTGTATTTTATTAGATTGGAACGATAATTTAAAATTTAAAAAGATTTTTTCAGTACATCATTGTTAATAATTGACTTTGGATTATATTGGTCGCCTTTGCATCGGCTTTCCTCGTTGCAATTGAACATAATTGCATTTAATTTATCATAAATACCACACCCAAAGGGCGATCGACTTCAGTTTCTCGAGGTTGGCAGCACTAAAGCGTCCCGAATCAAACGAGCCAATCGGAGCGCGGAATTTCGCTGTTAACCCCTCCAGCCGCCATCTTCGCAGTGATCGTGCGCGTTTCAGTCAATCTAAAGTTGAACAGAATATTGCGCCGGCTTTGTGTAGTTACGTTTTGTGTGTAGTTTTTAAGGAATATTAGCTGTTTAGGTAAGTGCATTTAATTTTTGCTCAATTATAAGTTGTGGATGGGGCAAAAATGCGTCGTCCCTGTTTTTTTCGCTGGTCCTTCTTCCGTAGTTTTCCTGGAAATTTAATTTTCAAGTTACGGAGAAGCGCGCCGGTTTTTGTCCGGCAACGGCGTAGTTTGTTCTTGTTTTTTCGCATAAATAATAATAACTGGTCCGGACGAGCTCGTATAGCTTTTGTTTCGATAAGAAATTGGTTTTCCTTTAGTTGGTTGACTGGTTTATTGTCCGGTAAATTAAATAATTGGAGATTGTGGAGAATTCTTTGTTAGGATAAATTTAAAAGTTTGATTGGAATGTGCTAAAAATTTGTTTAATGAAGGCTGAGTGCGATTATTCCAGAGACATATGTTGAAGCGAGGGTAAAACGGGGGCTTGTGCCCGACAGCTGTGGTGTGGTAGGGTGTTGGTTGGAACCCACATGTCTGCGTATTGCAAAATGTCTGCTTTTGTCATTTTCTTGCTTTTATTTTTATTGACCAGGTGAACCTTCTCGAACCGCAGAAAAACGTTGAGTGAAAGACGAGAAACCACGCGGCCCCAGATTTTAAATAAATTTGTGAACTTGTTAGTACTCGCATGACGTTCAAACTTCCTCGGCAGACGGCATTATCATTCACTTCGATAGACATGTATGTAAATGTTCGATGCGCGCTATTTTTAGATTTCGTTGGTTTTTAACGGCCACTGTGACAAATCGAGATTTTTAAACAGACTTTCTGCTGTTTATCTTTGTTAAATATAGGAATTTCATTACCTGAACATGGGACTAACTAGTCCCGTTAACTAAAGGGCGAAGTAATCATTATGTTAGGGGTGTAAAGAACCGTAAAATAAGTGCAGCAAGTATCTATGTATACGTTTGTTTAAGCGTGTTGCAGAACAATCTATTGCTGTAGCACAATACATCTATTATTCTTTTATATAGGTGCAATCGTAACCACCGGTACCTATTACATTATTAGTTATTACGATTCTTAGTGCAGTTCAATATAAGTCTTTTTTCCCATATTACCTTCCTTACAAGTAAGATATTTTGTACTTTTGACTTTATTCAGTACATTACATATAAATGTAAAAATTATTACCTACCGTGTCCGCATTAAGTATTGGCACAGCAAGAATATTGAAATGTAAAAGTATAAAGGTAAAATAAAAAAAAAGAATTACATAATTTACGAATTATGTACCTAACTATGTATTTTTAATAATACTACAGAATACTGCAGATTGTGCTCTACATTCTAAATGTAGATAATAGGATAAGAACTATCTTATTTAACACCCACCTTGCTCTTTTGCGTAAACACTACACAACTTCAGTAACTAACTACCTATTCAAGTGTACCGTAGTAAACGATACTAGTTTTGGAAAAATCCCATGAAAAACAAGGGAGTTATTTATATAAAACTCTTTTTTTCTTCTGAAGAACATATATCGAAAACTGCCAACTTTTGAATACAAGTTTATTGGATTTTTTATCATAAAATATGATGCCACAAAAATAACCCTGTTGCTGTACGTTTTAGAGACGCGTTTGTGATTCCCTGTATCAAAGAAAAATGATCTATAAACTTTTGAGTGCTGGTATAACTTTTACAGATTGTCACTTAATTTAAATATTTTATCTACGACTCACATATAATAAGTTCATTTCGTACGTATCTATGACTATATAACCGCCATCATTATACGCCCCAATGATTATAATGCCAGTAGCGTTGTATAATGACAGTTCTTTCAAATAATGACCTCATTATTTGAACGAACTGTCATCATTATACAACGCTAGTGTCATAGTATGTCAAAACCTACGTGGATGACAGTTATTTGACAGTTCACCTCGCCATCATTTCCAAGTACATTTAAAATTTTAGCATAAAATGGAATTTATGAGTCGTAGATAAAGCGTCGTATTTGACTCGCACATAAAGGATATAAATCGCTCGCATGATTACACGCTCGCCTACGGCTCGCGTGTAAAGTTCATGCTCGCCTACGGCTCGCGTGTAAAGTTCATGCTCGCCTACGGCTCCCGTGTAAACTTCATGCTCGCGATTTATATCCTTAATTATGTGCTCGTCAAATAATATACTATTAGTTGCAGGCTTTGAAAACCCCTGGGCATGTTTGAAAAAACCCAACCCACTGGGCCCAAGTGGGGTTTTTCGGGTAAAAGAGGGTAATAGTGAATATTAACTAAATCCACACCGTAGCCGATTTTTTTATGATGTACAACCCGTAACCGTAACCGAACCAAAACATGTATAAAATACTGACAACTCAACCTTTGCTAAAATATTCAAAACCTTAGTAAAACCGAAACGGTTCTATAGAAAATTCGAGAGTAGGTACTTATTTTATGTTATACGTAAATGGGAAAAATTAATGTGTTCGAGATTATTCACAAGACTGAGTGAATAAGAATACAACGTAAGTTTTGTTCTTTGAAATTTACTCTAGCTCATGAGTTTTCAATAAAGACCTTTGTCTATTTCAAGCCAGCCCAACCCAAATATTTCAAAATGGTGCTCTCTGAAAAAACCCGGTGGGTTTTCAAGTTGGCCCATTCAGGCGAACCCTGATTATTTGTCAAAAATACAATGAAGTGGAACTAAATGATTAAAAGAAAACTCGGCTGAATAAAGTAGTTTCTTTTCCTTCTCAAAAACTTAAACAATTCTACCCAGGACTACTATAAAAAAATACGTAAATTGTTAGATTTTTTTCTATTGGTGAGGTTAGTGATTATTACTCATTAAACTTTGAGTATTGTATTTTGACTAATTAAAAGTAACCGAAACACCTATCGCAGGAAATAAAAATTCCATGTATACATATACGTCTGAAATTTTGGAACCATTATTATAATCAAAATACTACAACACTATGCCATAAAACAGTCTTAGCAAAGTATGAGGAGCCTAGAAGAATATGATACTTGTTTTTATAAAATCAGACTATAAAACTAAAATCTTAATCTAAAAAAACTAATTGTGGAAAATGTGTTTAGTAAATGAAAAGTGATTTTGCTTTTGTGGTATGAATTCATGCGGTGAATGCGAATCCGGATTTTAGATTCTTCTTTCTGTACCTATATATATATTTTATATTTAACTTCAATAAATTTATGACCTACTTTACACAATTACTTCAGATATCTTTCTGAATTCTGTATGCATTAAGCCTCTCTGTTGCCCAGCTATCAACATATATATTCACATGTCAATTTGTATTTGTTAAATCGCTCTGATTTATCGACAAAAAAAGCAATTGGATTATAATAGTCGAATAACATAACATCCCCGTGTCAAGGCCGATCCCAACGTAATGCAATTAATACATGCGGGATTCCATCTAATAAATAAATCAATTGGGATTCGTAAGTATATTTTTTTCTCGTTTTATTCGGCCCAATGGTCTGACAGACGGAGCAGAAGCACCGACCGGATTAATAATAAGTAAGCGGGAGTGGATCATTGTTGTCGCGTTGTGTCGGGAACATTTTTAACAATAACCTTAACGGACTCAAGTCTGGACAGGGCTGAGAGTGAACGTACGCCATCAAATACATCAAGGTTGTTGTCTTGCTCTTTGTTGTCCGATTGCTGCTGATCTCGCCGACTACCGCCGGCTCCGTGCATAATAGAATTTGAAAAGATACCCGCCGTCGATCAACTGACTACTCGTAAGTTATTTGTATTTTTTCCGCATATCAAACCCGCGTATATGCGAAAGTTGTGTCACCATACTTCAGGTAGGTTCATGACGAGTCATCCACACGATGTCGTTGCGTTGTGGATTGTTTTGTTTAATGGTTATGTTGTCGAACATCTGAGAAGATTTGGGATTGAATATTCATAGATTTTTTGTTAAGCATTATATTTTGACAATGAATATGCAGGTATTGATTCACCGGGCGCAACCATAGACACATTTTTTTAATTCACCTTACGACTTAACTTTTTGAAAACCTTATGTGAAAGGAAACTTATCAGTTTCCAAGGCAACGCAAAAATAACTTTTGTTGAATTGTTGTGGAATTGGTAAAAATAGTCGAAATTTGGCAAATAAACACTAACTAACTAGATTTTGGCAGGTCTTGACCCTCTATTGTGATTTAATTATTTTTTGGCCGATCAGTCATTTTTCTCTTGTACTTCATGGGTACACACTACGCCCTGATTATTTGATAGAAAACATTTGTCCTGTAAAAATGTCACCAAATACTTAGTATTTGCCAGCGTAGTGAACTATGGATAAATGCTGACATCCGAATTCTATGATCCGAATTTGACAGTTGTCTGTATTGCTTCTGGTTTGAGGTTATTGCCAGGTATTTTCGATTATTAATATTATCGCTCGTTATTAATTGTTGGTCATTGTTGATTCTGATTTAATTTGTTGTTTATGTCGCATTAATTGTTTTTTCCCTTTTTGAAAAATTCTTGCAAAATGCACTATTTTTATCAAGACGGTGACCCACAACACAGAGAACTGTGAAATTCGGATGTTAACAATCATCCATAGTTCACTACACTACACTGAATTTGATCATTAACCCGATATTTTTTCCCCGATATTTTTTCCCAAGTATTTGGTGTCATTGTAACCGGAAAAATGTTTTTGATTAAATAATCAGGGTGTACCCATTAGGGCTTCCAATCCCGGGATCTCGACAAATAATGAGGTTTTTCGGGATCCCGGGATTATAAATCTAAATCCCGGGATCCAGAAAAAGTTCAATCTAAATTATTTTCTTATTTTGTTGTTAATTGGCGAAATGTGGGCGCTGATCTACAATAAATCAATTGAACTGCTATTAAAGTATGAACTTCAGTCTATAACAGCACATTTTCTGATTAACTTAAGTATGAAGCATAAAATGTTTAAAAACCCAACTCGACAAGTGTTGCTGGAATAGGAAGAACAGATTTCGCAAAAGTAGTTATAATTCAATATGGAGGCAAAATGAACCTTCTCAGTTTGCTTAAGTCTCGTTCGTTACTATATCCTCAACAAAAAAGTATTTAAAACAGAAAAAAGAAACAAACGTAAAAACAAAAAAAAGTCGCGGGGTTCTTTACCTGTATTCAATAATATAGATACTGTCGAATATAAAATTAGTAAATAGGTAATAAAATACAGCGAAAACGAAAATATATAATAAGAATAAGTATAAAATAAAGATACAAATTAATCCCAATATATTTAACTGTAAAATGAAGCCCAAATTGTACCAAAAATTATTTACTATTAATCGTTCGATGGTTCATTCCAATCGAACGAACTATGTTATTTCTTGCTTCGATTTTTCACGTTTCTTCCAGTTTAAGGATTTTACCTTAAACTAAAAAGTGAAATATATAATAGGTACGATGTTTCTCTGTCATGGGATCATTGCACACTTATCGCCTTTTTTGCTTTTTTAGTGGAAATATTTGTCAAAAAGTACTTTTATTGGCGTTAATATGAAAATTTTTAAATTGGACTAGATAAAAAAGAAAAGAAAATCAATTTCTTTTGTCGCAACTATCCTTGAAATTTTTTACAAAAATGTAATTTTTTAAGCAACTTTGGGATACAAGAGCAAGTTATTATCTAATAGAGTTAAAATGTTTATTATTGTTGACACCATTTACGTTTTAAACCGATAATTTTGGTTTTCTGCTTGTAAGGCAAAATTTGAAAAAGTTGATCAATTTTCGGGGTAAAAGATATTTCCCACTCAAGTATATTTTAGGAGTTTCTTACTGACTGGATTTGCTAGCTTTCGGCATCCCAGGCGTTTTGATTCGGCAATTTTCGCTTCTTTTTATGAATCTCGGGATTATAAAAATCTTTAATCCAGAAATCCCGGGATCAGTATATTGTCAGGGATTGGAAGCCTAGTACCCATGAATTACACGGGAAAAACGTAACTCATTGGCCAAAAACCAGTAGAGGGCGCCAGTACAGTTCTCTAAAAACTAGTCCTCGAAAAAGCCTCTAGTCTGTCCCAAAAAAATGACGTTTTTGTCTACTAGCACTTGTCAAAATTTCATTCGTTCACCCGTTATATAGCTAAATTTGTTATTACTGACATTTTGCCACCATTTTGTGTTTAAATACTTTATATGACGGGTCACGAAACAAAGGTACGTGAGAAATACATCGGACCGGTATTCGATAACATTCTTTCTGTTTGTTTGTTGTTCGTTAGCTGATAATAGCGGTAAAAGTGTAGGCAAGGACCTCGGGGAATAAAATTCGGGAGCCCACTTATCACTTCGCCAGGTAGACGTGCCAGGTAAAAGGATTTGTATAGTGCCCATTACGTATAGTGAGTATAGTGAATAGCTTCACGGATTTCTCGTCAAAGCTGTTTTGGAACTATAAAGGAAAAATGGTTCAACGTTATCCATGTTTCTGTAGATTCTGTAGTTAACGCCATTAGAATTTAATATGATTCACAAAGAGTAACATCTAAAAATGTGATATGGCCAGGCACATGACTTTATCATACTATATATAAAATTAATAGTTTTGCTATTTGACTGAGATTGGTCGTGTCTGCATTAAAATAAAACTACGTAGCCAAGATTTGACAGATATTTTGATTCCCTTGACAGTTGGTATTGTCAAAACATCAGCGTTTGACACTACCTGCTGTCACTAGAATGAAAATATCTGTCAAATCCGGGCAAGCTAGTTTGAATTTTTACTTTATCATACGCAGTAAGATAAAGTATTGTAATCATGCCGAAAAAAAAAATTGAGATTTTAGCGGAAATATGTCTTTATGGGTCCCCTGAACATTTTTGACCAAGGTACAAAAAAATGTCTGTGTGTGTGTGTGTGTGTGTGTCTGTGCGTATGTATGTCTGTGTGTAAACGATTTTTGTGGCGACGATTCCGGAGAAACTACTAAAGGTATCGGAACGAAAGTTCATATTTAGAAGTTTTGTTACCAAACTTAGAGCTGAAAAGCTTTTGGTTGAAAAGAGTCCAAAGGAAGTGGTAGTTTATTCTTAGCCTTTTTGAAGGATTTTGGAAATGAGCCGCCATTTCTGTAATTTCGACAAAATAGTTAATTAATAAATTAAAGTAGAGGAAATTTTGAATAATTTATGCCTATGACATTTTTTGGTAAAATTAATAGTTTAGCTTCAAGAGCAAATTCTATTTGATCGAGATCGGTCGCATCTGCATTGATATGAAATTACATAGTAGCAAGGATTTTGACAAATATTTTTTTGTGTTGTCACAATCGAAAACAGCTGATCTCATCAGAGGTTGGAGAACCATTATGGAACGTTGCCGCTGTAGTGCGGCAAATTATAAAATACAAATTTCAAATAAAATAAGATCACCAATTTGATTGTTTGTTGATAAGAAATATCAACCCGTCTTTATATCTAATTCTGAAAACGATAAATGGAGAAAATTATAAATAAAGTATCGCGATGAGTGTAGTTTTATTTTAGTATGTTGGTAGGGATGTGTCATGAACAAATATAAATCTGTCAGAATTTGAATTACCTTTTTAAGGTGCGTTTTCGTTAGTGGCAGTTGTAGCAGACGCCATAATAGTATTTCCAATAGAAAATTGCAAGTGACTCATGTTTATGTACATGCAAACTAATATGTGTCATTATCACGATATGTAAGAAATACTATAATTTCGTATTCTACCACCGCCATTAGCTACCATTACCTACCAATCGGAACGCAACTTTAAACTTGACGTTTCGTCAAAGTGATACCAACCTAGCATTTACTATACAGAATTTTTTTATTTTTTTTTTTAAATACGTATTTCTTAAAAAAGCAACACAATAAACGTTGATGTCGCTCCTGCCAAAAACTAGATACCGCGACTCGCTCACATGCGACGGCGACACTCCGCCTTCGGTGACGCGCCGCATCACCGCTCGTCGCGCTATTCCGTACTTTCGGCATTTGTGACATAAATAACTATTATTCTAATGACGTAGTGTAGGTAGTGTCAAATGCTGATCCTTTGACAATACCTACGATTTATCTGAATAGAATAGATTCTTATGCAGCTAAACTATTAATTTTAAATATTGTATGATAAAGTCATGTGCCTGGCCACATCAGATTTTTTTATAACTAAATAGTTGAAACTTTCAGTTCTGAGTTGTTAGAAATAAACTCAGTTTTGTATTACATAACACTTTGAATGTAATAATTACTGATACAAATCAACGTGCTAGACTATATCCGAAAGTCAGTGCTGTCGTCTTGCATTCCCTCGAACGTCCAGCTGATATTTATGTTACGTCTCCCTAGACGTATACAGGGTATCTTGTACTCGTGTGCGCAACGATATCTAATGAAAACGACTACTTTAGGATTTATTATGATTTTCCTCAAAAATTGTCTTACTTAGTATAAGGTCATAAAATTCTAACATCGAAAACAGAAAATAAATTAAAGTATCTTTGATTTCTGACTTCAGATAGACTTATTTCCGGCCAATCTCTAATTGAATTAAACATCAATTTAATGATATGTGTAAGTTCATAAGCTATAATAATTATCTATCGCTTGATTACTGACATTAATTATCATTTTAATGTATTACGTACAGTGTAAATGACATACAAAGAAACTATTGTTTAATTATTGATTTATGCGTAGACGCTAGTTATGTTGTTTTGGTGATAATACGTGATGGAATTCTAGACATTGTCCCGAATAGGGAGTACGAGAAGTTATTACACGTTGGCGCCTCTTATTATGCACGACAAGCTATATACAGCTCAAATTTAGACGCTAGTTTCTAAACTCTAATACACTAGCCAATCCATTTAAGTTAATCACTTAATTCAAACTCGGCTCTAAATTTTTGTCGACACCGCATTGTATATTAAATATTGCCTACTATTGCCAAATCTGACCCACTTCGTTCACCTTACGTAAGGCATAGCGGGCGAGATCTGTTGATGTCTTGCGTTCAATTTAAAACGTGACTGGAAGTTCTTACTCGAACGAGGTTCGATTTTTTCCCAAAGTATTTGAACGTTGCTCAAGTGGTGCCGACATGTCTGCAGGGTAACTTCCATCTCCTTACTAGTGGGGGAAGTGCCCTTTAAATTAGTTGGGGTGTGTGGCAAGCGTTCGCAAACGTTTACCTGCTGTCGAGAATTGGGATTTTAAGGGATGAAATGCCGAGAGCAACTTAGGTACTGACGTGATCCTCGTCGATTTACCAAATTGGTGGCAGTTGAACTCTTGGATAGAATATGTACATATGTACATCCGAATATGTTCAGCTCGACAATAAAGATGACAGCCAAATTTGTATTTAATAACTCGAAGTCTTGATAACACGAACTTTTTTTTGTAGCAAGTCATGATTCGAGTTATCGAAGTTCGGCTGTAAGTCATTCTCCTGAATCATTTCTACAAAAGTTGTATGACTGTCAAAATTGTTTGCCTATCAGTGTAAACATGTGTGCGAGAGAAGAGAAAAAGGTACCCGGTTTTTGTAGTTTTAAATTAGCTCTCGTCTTACTTTTTTCCTTTAATCCACTGACCACAATAGACCACAAGATTTTAGTGGAAGCCGATATCTCAGTAACGAATGTTATCAGGACATCGCAGTTGGCATGCAAATAATCCTTATTTACTTCGATACACATCCCGTGAATTTAATAACATTCCGACAATGTGTTAATTTTTAAGACCGATATAAACATGAACAATATTTTGCGCAGTTTGGCTTCCTTCGCCTGTACGTTTTGGTGCGAGGCAGTCGAATCGAGATGCGGGGATAATTAATTGTACATCGAAATTCATTATCTATATTTAACAAGCACTACTATTCAAAATTCCGCAATTAAATTGTTCTGATCGTATCGTACTAATAGTAAATAATAATCTTCCACTGTCCCAGCTACGTTTCCATTTACCGTTACGATTGACGTAGTGCGTCCTGCACGAAATTTATATCGTTCATATCAAATCGCTTTAAAAATTACTTAAGAATTATTATTCACTACGTTTTCTACAACACATTAAATAAAATATGACGATTGTTTACGTGCATAGCCCGTTATCGTGCTATTAATTACTGAGATATCCGCTTCCATGAAAATCTTTTTCGCAACCTTTATTACACAGAAATTGAAGAAAACTAAAACGCCAATCTATAAAAGATGCTCTAAATGCAACCTCAACGAAAATTGAAATTACTGTGTCAAGCGGTTAACGATGAAAAAAAAAATGGAAAGACGAGCGTTAATTTAAAAATTTTTTTTATCAGTTCTCTCGTGCTCATGTTTACACCGAGAGGAAAAAAATGTTGACAGTCATACAACGTACCTATGTAGAAATGATTCAGGAATATGACACACTTTATTTCGCTTATTTTCACTTATTATCGAAACGAGAGATGGTAGTTAGGGCGATTCTCTTGTGCGGGGTCACATATTCACGGGTTCCAGCTCCGTTTCAAAAACATCGCAACTCCGAAACGAAATATTTCGTTATGATGTTTTTGTTTTTTTTTGTTGGGAGTGATCGCCTCTCCCCCACCACGTCAATCTGTAGTCACCAGTTATAGGCGGTGTTTAAAGCTCCTGACGTCTGCTGTCTACACCGGGCAGCAGTAAATAGACAGATAAACAAATTTCTTGCAATTACACTGAGAAAACTGTATTATAAAATATGTATTATAGCCAAATGTATTTTAATATCTATGAAATAGTATGTTAGAAATACATATTCCATTTCATAAATGGTAAAATACGTGTATTATACGTATCATTTGAATTTGAATTTGAAATATTATAATTCTGTATCTTAAATTTTATGATACATTTTTATAGCATTCATTAATAAAACGAAAAACGGAATTTATTATACTCAGTAAAATACTATATTTTAATTTGTATAAAATCTTTCCTTATACATTATAATATTGTATGTTACCATTTATAAGTGTATATGTAGTTTATTAGAAAGGGTAGATATAGATGGCGCTAGTTCACTCTCCTCCTATAAAGCCACCACCTTTGGCTATATAAAGCCAAGTAATACGGATTCAGTAGTTTATCAGATGCCGGGGCTAACGTGGTATGACACGGATAGATTGAGGTGTGCTAATATATAGTAAGACAATTACTGATGGTAAACATACATTAAGGGTGCATTAAGGTATCGTATCCTTAAAATGTGTTTAAATTATAATATTGCAATATCTATCAACTATATTAACAAATTCAGTATCTTAACATTTAAAAATGGGTATTTTAGTTTTTATGAAATCTAGTTAATGCTATTTAAAATTAAGTATTTTAAAATTTGAAATATTTATATTTTATTGTTTACATATATATTATTATACCTTTTATAATATCATATTATAAAATCTACTATAAGACAGTATTATAAAATTTCATATACTGTACTTAACATATGCGTATTGGAAGGTTTATAATACAATATTCTTGTCACAAATGGTAATATATTTTATTATAAGGATTATGAGAATTATTATAGTGGTCCCTATACAGTTTTCTCAGTGTACGCTTTATTATCGCAATTATAATGTTTGGGTTAAAATTGTACTTAAATAAAAATCTATTTTTGTATCATGAGCTGGGCTAGATGTTTTATATTTTAGAAAAGCCAAATATGTAGAAGTAAAATTAATTTTTCCTTCCCAAAAAAATATTTTTCAGCAAGCCCAACTTGTTATTTATCTAAGAAGTTGCACTGAAAATTGCATAAACTTTAACATAAATAACGTTTTTATTTGAAAACGCGTTTTAGGAGAGGTAGAACGGGCTGAAGAACACTCACTTAAGTAACTCGAAGGATGCGGTGTTTTTTCTTACATAATGACATACAAAGAGAGATTGCTATCAATGGATGAAAATCGACAAGAAATTGCTGAAATCGGAAATATGCTATAGCAAATTAATTGCGTAATCTTAAAGGGTTCAGTGGTGTTTAGTTGTCCATGAAAATATGTATAATATAAGTTATAATACAGGCTTCATTTATTATGCCTTTGCGTAATTATCATTAGATTGCTCCTGTAATTCGATTTTCTGCTATTCCGGATACGCCTAGGTTTAATTGATCCCGATTAGCGGAGCTTTACTGTAGTATGTAGAGCAGTGGCTCTTAACCGGTGCTCCGCGGAACACTGGCGCTCCGCGAGCTTGTTGCAAGTGCCCCGCAAAATTATGAAAACCAAAGTTGTTGACTCATTTACCGTATGTGATTGAAATAATAATATTTGTATTTGTATATTATTAACGTACAAAACATTCTAACTTCAACAAAACTAACAATTATAGTATATTATAAGACAAGAAGACACCCAAAATAAGAGATGGTGCAGGGCAGAAGGACCTAGGTAGCCCGTTCGAACACCAAATGAAATGTATTAAATGAAACTAATTGTGTAAGAAACCTGTACAAAGCTGGATGTTGGAATAAAGATTATTACTACTACTATAATACAAGTTGTAGAAGACAAAAGTGGCGCACGAGTTCTTTTGTTATATACTATTTTTTCTACCTTGCGACATTAATTTTACATAAATTTCGATAAATGCGGTGGTTATCTTAAATTTAAAGTAATTTTGTATTCAACAGTTGGTAGTTAGTGTAAAATTCACAACTACGACTGACGCGAACCAATAGCGATTGAAATGTCAGCCTTATTTGACACGACGCCGACGTCAATATCATAAATCTTGGAAAACCAAAAGTTGCTAAAAGTTTGTGATCTAGTGTTTTCATAATGACACCGAAAGCGGTTTCGTTATGAGTTTATAACGAACGCAAAGTAGAAAAAAAAAACATTACAATTTTCAAATAGTAGTAAATATCAATAAAATAAATAAAGAACTTAGAACATAATACAATTAAAAGAAAAATGGGTATAGATCTGCTATACATGCCACATAAAAAGTTCTGAAATATGTAAACATTTTGAAATATGTTTCCTAAAATAAAGATAATAAATATGATGTAGATAGTATATATTTTTGCCCTCATCTACATATCATCCACATGTTATGTGCGGATTTATTAAGCCTTAGATTAGTATAAAGTTGTATTAAAAATTAGCTTATCAAAACTACTTGAGTAGGTGGTACGTAACTGCTAATATAAAGAATCTAGCCAATTTACCTAAATATTTGACAAACTAAGGTTTTGAAAGTTTAATTTTATTTAAATTTATATTACCGCAAACATGTCAGATGCTTGGAAGAACTATCACAATATACCAAATAGGTGGCGGCATTTATAACCACCAGGTGATAGTTCACAAACAAAATTTTGTGGGGCCAGAAAATCAAAATATACACACACACAAAATGTGGAATTATGTGAATACGGGCAAAAAGAAAACTTCGGAAGCAATTCGGTACATCGAGAGTGCATTTCCCCTCAAACATTCAAGAGTTGGTTTGTAGAAATAAATTCCAAAATTCCGGTTATGTTCTAAATTTATACAGAAATATATCTTTTTCTTTTCTGTATCAGACTAATGATTTTCGCCGCAAATAAACTTCATTCGGGTATTCATTTTTCAATTCGGTAAAAACTTAGAGCTGATAAAAATATCAATAAAACCGTATTTTAAACGGCTACAATTTCTTAAGGAATTGAGAAAACTAAGTCAATATGAACCTTTTTACTCGGAATGACATTTAGGTTTTAGAAGAAAATTTGTAAAAAGTTTTATGTGGATTTTATTTTGTTACTTAAATTTATTTACTTTTTATTGTCGTAATGGGTATTGATTATGTTATTTTTCGTTTTCGCATTGTTTGATGTATTTTATCTTTTATTTTTCTTTGTTTGTTAACATTTCAAACGGCGGTAGCTTCTTAAGGAATAGAAAAACATATAAGACCATATAAAACATTATACTCAGAATGACATTTGATTTCTAAAAATTAATTCTGCTGAAAAAAGGTAAACTATCAATATATTTATATTTTTTCTAATTAATGTTATTTTGTAACTGTTATTTAATAATCGTTTTAATTTTGAGTAAAAGTTATGTCAATGTTTTTGGTGCTCCGCGAATTTTTCGTATGATCAAAAGTGTTCCCTGACTTCAAAAAGGTTAAGAACCACTGATGTAGAGCCTAGACAGTGTGACTCCCATGTCCTAAAAATTTGCCGGCAGCCACAGATAAAAAAAGTTTTTTATATACCTACCTGCACTATCTACCTATATGCGAACGTCGCTATAAAACGGAATCTTCGAGTAAATAAATATTTTCCGTATACATACTTAAAAAGATAATCCAGTAGATTCCGATTTGAGCAAAGTAGGCATTGATCGCCCTTTTAGATCCGTCATGCTGATTTAAGAGTGGATGTTGTCTTATGCAGATCTCTCTTCAGCGTTATATAATTTCTTAATTGTCGATGGTAATTTAATTGCTTGGTTTAATTGCTCGTAACGGACCTTCGCGGCGTCCGTCACGGCTGCTTTTCTCGATTATTAAATAATTTTATTGGACGGCGCGAGGCGCCGACTGGAGCATCGGAATCTCGAAAAAGCCGAATACCCGCGCTAACGTTTACCGTGTGAAATTCAACGCAAAACTCCGAGCATTCCATCTTATTTGTTATCGTGCAGGAACAAATTCCAAACATTGACGCGAAGTGAGATAAAGTTTAGATGGAATGCCAGCTAGTAAATTACGAAACGTAACAAAATAATAAATAAACTGGCTGCAGGATTTCGAATTATAAATAGGATTAAAGCAGGTAATTGCATTTGAATTCGAATCGCAATAACATTGCACGGAAAAATTGCCGATGTAGAACGGTAAACAAATAAATGCGAGAGCCTCCACGCTAAATTAAATCAACAGCAGCGCGATTCGCTTGTTTTAAGTCATTATTGTTATATGAACAGCAAAAATGCATAGGTTTCCTACATACATATATATAAATGTGAATAATTTAATATCCGTTATTTGTTTTTAAATAATTATTTTCGAATTCAACGTGTGTGTTTGTTTTTAAAATAAATGTTGCTGTGGATATTGCTGCTTTGATTTTCAGAAATAACCAAATGTATCTATACGACACAAATGTTAAATAAATCAATTGCTTTTGTTACAAGTATACCCATTAAAGGCGTAATGAAATAAACAAAAAGTAATAAACGTGGTAGTGATAAATCATTTGTCATTTTCTAACAAGTTAGTTCACTTAAAGCAATTACATCGTCAATGGATACCGACAACTGGCTAGGTATATATTAGGGTGACCAACTTTTTAATACTCTAATTAGGGACGCTAAGATCAGTTAACTTCGTAACAGAAATAGGTAGTAATAATTTTAGCTTCGTTTTTGTCGTGGACAAGGCAAACTAACTAAAATCCTTTGTGTTTGGTGTAATAAGAAAATAAACATGCAAAATTATACTTCCTCAATCGCTTTAATTTTCTGTTAGACGAGGTGTGGAGTAAGATTGATAAAATTTCTTCTGGGTGATTGTCAAATTTGTTTCAAGAAGTTTGTCGTGAGAATTAAATTTGCAGTGTCGAAGCATTGGCTATGGTGTGAGTTTATTTTATTTCGATTGTCTTTGCCAATAAAATAGTTTTAGATATGGAATTTTACTGAGTGATAACCGATAATTTTTTTTCGTACATAACAACCTTCATGTGCCAATTGTGACATAAGTTTCTCAAACTTTTCTCACACCTGCTCTAGACGAAGATTATTGAGAATTAATAATATCTACTATCCGTTCAGTTGACTAAATGTATACCGAGCATTTCTACTCTCAAAATGAAAATATTATATAACCTCAAGAGTATCCCAAACAATTGCATTTTTTGTCTATTAACACATTCCCAAATTTCATTCGTCCAGCTTTATAGACAAAAAAAATAAACGGGAGTACCTACGGCGTGGGTCACCCGGTATATATACAAATTTTACAGTGGTTTTTTGATGTAGTATTGCACACTGGAAAGTAGATATATAAAAGAAATGAAAGATGAATTACGTAGTTATTTTTTTGTTTTGGTATACACTTAGAAAATAAACTGCTTCCGGGTTATGCCGTGTGTCAAGATTTGTAAATGCTGACGTTTAGCGAACCATGTTGCACGCTTCTTCAAAGCTAATTGAATACTGAAGGGATATTGTCTTGGTAGGTCTTCAGTATTGAATTAGCTTTGAAGAAGCCAGCAACATGGTTCGCGAAACGTCAGCATTTACAAATCTTGACACATGGCATAACCCGGAAGCAGTTTATTTTCTAATTGATTCTGGCCGTGAAAGCCTACGTACTTATTTGGTATACATTGTTATTTTATGAAAATGACTTTCCAAAATAGAACATACAAACATAGAAAGGTTTTATCTATGAATTTAGTATGAATTATCTATCGTTATCACGCGATTTCGACCCCGCGATATGAAAAAAAAATATTTTTTTCGGAAGCACCCTTTACTGTTTGTTTCATGTGTTTTTTACGTCCTATAGCAACTGTGGTGGTTAGTTTCCATTGCAAATAATTATTTTCCAAACGCGCAACAAAAAATTTCATTAGTGGGATATACTTGCTCCCTATTTGTTAATAATTTAGCAACTTTTTTTGTAGATGCAGCTCATTTCCTTAATACGGCAAAGCATGTAAAATATGCTAACCATATTATTATAGAAGTTTGATGGGCGGTGTCTTAGAAATTCTGGACTTAATAGTAACATTTTTAAAAAAGTGTGACAAAATTTGGTACGCTTTATGGGGCAGGATAAGTTGTCAATATTTTGCCATCGTTTCATAGAGTACATGACATATGACAGGTTGTATAAAATAAAAGCGGACAAAACGCGGTTGTTAGTCGTCCAATTGATGTGAAGCAAAATGCAGACGCAATGGCTTATTTTATAGTAGATATAAGCAGGTGGTCACTGTAGCTGCCACATTGTTTTTGCAAGACTGTGGTCGAGTGGTAGCGCGCTTGGCTATCAGTCTGGGGGACGTTGGTTCGAACCCAACGCCCTGCTTTCAGAGTAAAGGTTTTTCTGTGGTTTTCCTTTACTCCACGGCGAATGCTGAAAGCCAAACAACTTAAGACGTGCCACAGACGCGGGCCATAATAATGATAATTCGGGTCTGCCAATGCCCCCGTAGTGGCGAAAGCTGTTGGGGGATGTTAAGGCGTGGATTATTATTATTATTATTAAACATGCCAAGTTAGTGGCCTATTTCTTCTTTCATTTTTTGAACCAAAGTTGTTCGAAAAATGCTGTAGAATTAAAATTGTGTTGTTCATTTCATAGAACCCGCACTGTTCCATATGTACCCAATGACGGTAAATAAAAACTGATAAATAAACACAGGTTATTTACAATAACATTGATGCATAGATTTTTTAATAAATGCGATATTGATATCTCAAACTCATGTGCGGCACAAGAAACCTTCTGGAATTGTATATAATTTATTATTCACCTCAAGCTGTATGTCTAATGATTGTATTTTTAAATGCACTCTGGTAATCAATTATAGATTATTTTTGCAATAATCATCGAAATGCATTCGATATTTCTGTACGAAATGAGTATGTTTTATTTTCTATACAGTTTAAATTATCACATGAACTCAAAAGATTGTTTATTTTGCTTCTATATTTTTAGTGACAAATGCGATAGTCTGCGAGCGTTTTTTTTTTAGTCAAAAGTTCAAGCAATTGAATTTTTTTAAAAGCCGGTAACCATACACTTCGTCGCATAACACTTTGTTCAGAGTGGCTATATTAGGGCGCGTGGGCATTAGAAATTTAGAAATTTGCGTCGAAAACCTTCTGATGAATTTAATCCAATATGTAAAATTTGATACGTAAAAATTGTCGGATCAAAATACGTGGGATGCAAAATTTTGTCAATAAGAATCTCTCAAAATATTGTCGACCAACATCTTTTCCCCCTTCAATTTTAAAAATTTTAAAACATATTTTTTTTTTTTGTAAAAATGAAAATTGCATATTGTAGGATCAAAACAGTTTCGTTCATTCATGAAGAATATAGTTCTTCCCAATGTTATAAACTGCAAAGTTACCCGTTGTGCTTACTGGTAATATTATACTTTCTGACCAACGTATTATCGGACATTGATAATCGTGGAATTCTGTTATGTAACAAAAGAAATCTACACTGGCTTCAGATTAGTACAATGATTTTGAGTAGGTTAGCTTTAAGAAGCTTCTATGATGATGTTAATATATTGAACAATTTTTATAGACGAACACCACTGCAGATAACAACATTCAGGCGAACTAATTACAAGATATAAACTCTTCCAAAGTTTCCACCAAAGTTTGCCAACAGCTTCGTACATAAACTCTTGTTGCAAATTCAAACACTGTAATTCGAACATTTACAGTCGCCTTGTAATTACCGAAATTGGTAAGATAATCCTCAGCGTACAAAGCAAACCAGTGTACGAAGACTTGGTTTTTCTCTCTTGTGCCAGATGAGAGCCTAAGTAATCTGATATGGCCAATCGCAAGCTAATGCCTTTGCTCGCCGCTGCCATACGAGGTTTTAAATGTCACAGCTCTATTAATAATGCAATTGAACGAGTGAAATACTAAGAGCCCGATGGCGGAGCTCCTGGAATAAGATAACCTCGAGGACTCTCGCACCGTGATGGTCTATTGTTGCGTCATTATTTTCTATTACTACCTGATCACACTGGAATTCCATACGTTTAATGTTTTATTTTCGCGTGGTGTTATAAATTATTAAGTTCTAGATTTGCTTGTGTTACTCTGATTGCTGCTAGATGGCGATATTTATCTTTATCTATTAACTTTGTCAATCAAATCAAAAGTAAATATGTCTAGTAATGTTTGAATAAATTGCCAAACCGCCACGCTTCGTCACACATCCGACATGGCAAATTGCGTAAAAAACAAATATCGAAAATAGTTTGCGCGAGCAAAACAAACGCCGGACAACTGGAGCCGATACGAAAATACGAAATGTCAACAGAATCCGTCAAAACATAAAGATTGTTTGCGTCCGGCTGTATCAGTATAGTGTACGGACGCTAGCGTTGGCACTATAAATATTTTGATAAAAAAATAACCGCTGATAATATTGTTTCATGCGCTCACTATCTCCTAGCGGCAGAGAATCGAACAACGTTGCGTCTTTATTTCTTATCGCCACTTGCCCTAGGTTCAAGAATTCCATATAGAAGAAGTCGGAAAATATTTGCTCTTTGGTGATTACCAAACGGTTCGAACAGAAGATAAAATTCCTCGGGCAAAGGCAAATAAGGATCTAGTAGGTGAGAGATACGAGTTATAGATAAATCGGCACTTAACGATTAAGAGAAGAAGTTGTGCGCTCATGAGTACACCTCGTCCTGATAACTTAACAATTCAACAAAAAACCTGTGGAAGATTTTATATTTCTTGATTTGCTCCAAAGCCGATCATCACTAGCAAGTTTCTCAGTGGTAAAATATTTTCGATAGGAACGTTCGTAACCCATACTTCTTCTAAAATATTGACCTTTTTTTCGTTGATCAAGCAAAGTTAAGAGATTTTGCATGTAGTACGATGGCAAGATTATTCTTAATTTCCAGTATCTGTTGTAGTCGTGTGGGTCCAGCAAGTATTTTGCTTTGCAGACAATAAATGCACGATATGACAAATCATAATTTTTTGAAACGACAGGTTTTCTAAAGCTTAGCTGTATATGAAGCATTATTGTCCCAGCAATTAGTATATGTACTTGCTTTGAAACCTGTAATGGTAATTTTTGTTGAAGCTACATAAGATGGTATATTGTGGTCGCACCTGCCTACAATATTAGCAAAGAATCCCATGATATGATCATAAACTACAGAAGAGATATCTAAGACATCATCTCAAGGAAATCAAAAGTGAGAAAGATCAAATCCGCCTCAAACCAAAGAGCTATCAAAACAACTAGTTGGTTGTTAGAGAATCTGCTCTAAAGATGGTAATAATACCTATTGTTATTTCATACTCTTATATATGAATGGACAAAACTTGACCATTGTTGGATTTGAACAGAGTTATCGAGCAGACCAACGCGCGTCGGGAACTACACACACCTTTTTTACCGACCAAGTGCGATTTTACACTTTAAAGTAATTGAACGGTAGACATTTCAAAATCACCATTCCCCCACTTTATGCAGTCCGCTCTATATCCATGGTTGCAGAGGTTAAACAATAAATTTGCATCACAAAAGGAAGACCGGCGTTGAATAATAAAAAGCGGCACAAAGGACTACTCCCGTTGCATTTAGCCGTTTGTTGTTATGACGCCGGAAATTCCTGAAGTTCATCATTAATCTCGATGACTGGTGGTGCTTCACTGCGTCCATAGTGTTGTGTCAAGAGGAAATACTTTTTTATCACCGACACTATATGGCATTTAGTCGAGAGATAGCGCGTGCTAATTATGAGTGCTTACAGCATTGTTTATAGTTTATCTGGGCGCTGAGCGTTTGGATGAGCGATTGCTGTTGTTATTATTCAAATACAATGCATGAAATCTCTGAAATAACTGCTAAAATTGAGAGATCGTATGAACGAGGTTCAAAGATATATAAAGTTAGATTCTTCATATATTTTATTGTTTGAATGTCTAATTGATGGTGGCTTCTCTTTTATGTTTAAATTTTGAATGTTGAAGAGATATGTTTGTTATAACATCATGCAGGGTGGGTTAGATTTCCAACTTTTTTCTCAAATTATCTTGACATTACCAAAAATGTTGATTATACAGACTACCCACGAACGAGAACGTTGTTAGTTGTTACCTAAAAGCAGAACTAGTCCAGGCACAAGAATATGAGAGAAATATATAGTCAGAATTTTGTAATATGGCTGAAATGGTTGCTGAAATATGGGGGAGATATTGGTGAATTATTTATTCCAACTGCAGCAAAGTGTTCCATACTCTGAAGCAGGGCTACAGGATGTATCTGCCCCTCAGATTCTTCTCCAATAGTCACCAAAATATTTCAGTGCTGGATACCAGAACCAAATTTTGCACACAGCATGTCTCCAGGCGGTTTAAAAAACCGCCTGGAGACTCTCCTGGGGATCAAGATCATCCCTTTATAACGTCATCAAAATGGCGGATTTAAGTCAGAGTAGCGAATTATGTGATCGCATGTATTATTGTTAATTTTTAACCAATTTTGAGTTTTACTACGTCATCTTAAAGCTCAGGTAGCGTTCTTTAAAAAATGTATTATTTAATTTTTGTGTACGAAAGGTAGTTTTTGCGTACCTCTCTAAATTCCAGTAAATTGTTGGATAAGCAATTCAGTATTGGTATAAGCAGTTAAGTTTATGTAAAAAATATCTGCGTACGACAATTTGGTATTAATGTATCCAGACACATGTTTAAATGTTAATATTTTTTTAGCCCCCACTAAACCCCTACAAACTTCTGCTAACCTCTATAAACATACGACTAATGTAGATGTCATGAAATACGCCACTAGTGAAAGCATAGTCATTTCATGAAACGCCGGCCAAGCTATTCACGAAATAATCCAAACTAACCCAAGTTTTCATAAATCGAGGTATTTCACTATGATAGTATGATGTGTGTATTATTTGACAGTGTTGGATATAAGCTTTAAGGCGAAAAGTAATAATATAAATATTGTACTAAGAATTCTGAATTATCGCCAATTTACTTCCATCCCCAATCGTTTGGATCTGTCTGTTCTGCATCACGTTGAAGTACTTTTAAGACGATTGAATGAAACCTCGCACATAGGCGGAATGTTTTTAATGGACCTATTAAATTGCCAAAGTTAGATTCGCCTTGATTCGTTGACGATTTCAGCTGAGCTTGATGAATGATACATAAGCAGCATGAAACGTTGAAGAAGCATGAAAGCATGATCGTTTTGTGATAGAGACTGCGTGTGACGCATATTTCAAAGTTCACCAAAACTTTGTCAATTTTTCTAAATGCCATCCAGGTTTTCTATGCAGTGGTTTTGCCGATACCTCCTAAACTTGAAACAGTGTCTGCCACAGTAAAAGCATGAAAGAACGAAAGCAGGTTTGATACCCCAGGTGAAAGTTTTCTCTGCATTTGGTTAACTGGAAGATTTGCAGATGTTTTCCTGTTCCATATTCAATCCATAATTCCTCTACTTTATCTAACTTAGAACAGGTGTACATCGCAATGACAACTACATCGCTGTCCACTGTTTTAATGGTAATTTTGGTATGTACTTCGAAGGTGCTGGGATACCACACGTGAAGCAATAGACGGGCATCTGCTTCTTCATGAAAAATTGGAGATATATGGTCGTAGACTTACTTCTTATTGGACCCAACCACACGGTTCTCGCATACATGCAAACTATTTGCTTTCCAATAAGCAGACCCAAAAATCAAAAAAAAAAAATATTTTTGGTTACAAGAAAAGTACAGTTTTCTCGTGACCAAAAACGAAAGTAGAAATGTTTTTAAAATAGCCTGAAAACAAATGAATATTGTTTGTTATAATTACTGCCATACTAGGCAACTAATGTAAAAAATATTTCCGTACGGAAATATTCTTTTTACCTCAGTTCCTTAGAATAGCAGTAATTTTATATATAACGAAATTTAGAGGGTTGTGCGAAAACCACCCTTCATGCACAAAAATTGAATAAAACACTTTTTTTTTACTTGAGCCTTAAAATTATATATTAAACTTCCAATAGATACGTGCGTTAACATTATACGTAAATCCGCTATTTTGATGACGTCATCAAGGGATGATCTTGACCACCAGGTGAGTGTCTCCCGGTGGTTTTTAAACCTTAATATGTGTACAAGATGTGTGCAAAATTTGGTGCTGGTATCCGGCACTGAAATATTTTTACACTAACGCCACCGACTACAAGGACTTGCATTGTTTTTAGGCAGCACATACTAAATTCATCAATTATAGCTATTTATGTCTTATTGAAATCTTTCGGAGTGCCAAATATTGGAACATATATAGTCCCTTCATGAAATGTTTGAATCTGCTATTTATTCTGGAGATTTGAGAGAGCGTTGGTTGATGGTGATGGATATCACAGGATGACTTCTTAAGTGAGCGCCGTGCTATGAAAGAAATTGCGTCAATGAATGAAAATGAGCATAGGAGATAAACAACTCAGCCACTGCAACACCCTAAAGATGGTTGTAGCAAATATTTAAGAGATACTTGAGACCTTACCACATTGAGACCAGAAAATCATTTTGATCCGAGAAAAAAGTTGGAAACGAGCCACCCTGGCATGATACGCATACAGCAAACATCGTGATTGGTGGGAGGATGGATGGAGTGTAAAGGAAAGGTCGTCCTCGAAGCAGGTCATTGTAATGGCGAAAGAAGATCTCCAGGAGGAGGGCATCCTAAACTGGAGAGAGAACTGTAAACCAAGAAACTGGAGGAGGATGGTCCAGCTATGGATATTTGACATCAACTGTATATTCCATAGCTTTAAACAGCTTCTGGTTTAAACAGTTTGTCCACAAACTGAATATGCATGGATGGACTAAAGGACCCAAGAAAGGTACACACACCCAACAAGTAGGACATGCCATGGTGTGGTCAACGAGAAGCAATTGCAGTGGAAGTTTAACAACTCCTTCACAACTCCTTTAAATCGGTACCATATCGTAAAACCGCTTCGCCAGTGCGCAACAACGGTCATGCTTAAATTACTACTCTAGTAGTTGAAGAAACGGAAACAAAACAAAATATTTTCGTTCTGCGCGTAAGACGTACCTAATTAAATTTGTCACCGTTGACCGCACGAATTTCCTCTCCAACCAACTATTACTGGCAGGCAAGCAGCGAGAGTAGCGACTATAGGGCCCTCGCGTATTACGACGACGACATGCATTCGTTTATTTTCCATCTTCCACTGTTATTTACCCGCTTGTTCTGTGTGACTAATGACAGTTGTCAGTTCGTAGTAATGGTGTTTGTAAAGCTGGCTGCTCCTCCGAAGTCCATCCAGGCATGTGAGAGACGTTAGGTACCTACCTACTACGAAACTAGGAAACGAGCAACAACGAGAGAAGAGTGTGACTCAAATCGTGTGCACTGCACAGGTGTCGTGCTCGCTCGAGCGAGCAGTTCAGTTTTTTACACTGATGCGGACGTTTTCTATGAGCTTCCTTGCATACCGCCTCTCTCCGGCATCACAAATTTGATGAATCGTGATCTTCACGTTTTTGGTTCCTAATGAAGCGATTTACAGTTCTAATGGGTTTACGGTTACGTTTCTCCAATTTGTCTTTCTTTTCAATTATTTGAATTGTCGCGTTTTTAGCCTAGACATAGCCAAACGGTTTGAGCAAGTGTGTATGGTGTATTCTGCAGTTGTCGTCATCAGGTTTAGCATTTTTGGTCAAGTATCAGAATTAGTTTTCTGACTGGTTCTACTAGGTGAATATCAGTCTATTGGAATTTGGAAAAGTCAACTCCACATTGCTTGAGACTCGAATCACGATAATGATTCGTGTGTTTGAAACTTTGAATTTACCCTGCACAGACTTCTTTCAGTAGAATCCAGTATAATATTTCAACAGTCGCAAAAAGAGAAGCAACGGAACTTAGATTTGATTATAGAAGTGACCTGTAACAATAGCCCTATAAAAACCAATTTGTGTCAATTCAAAAGAATCTGATTACTAACGCAAAACATCTTTCACGAGTCGTTAAATAATACCTTTCAATAAAAATAGAAAACACCTCATGCGTTTCTAATGAAATTTACCCAAGCCGTTATACGTGCCATCACGGTTGTATAAAATATTTGTGTAACAATTGCTCTAGCGAATGTTCTTTCTTGAGTCTTAAGTGGAGCAGTGCGGTTTCGTCATTTTCATAGTTGTTTATCTTAGCAAATCGCAAACACTGCGATTGTGTGTCGGTATCAGAACTTTTCCAGTATTTGAATTACGACAACAGACATAGCAAACACCCGACCAACATTTGCCGAGTCAGGAATTCCTCGAGGAGCTATAATTACCGCTCCAACGAGATTGTAAATTAATAATTAAAACATGAACGTGTCCGATGTCTGTGTAAACAATGCGGTCGTACAGAAACAAAACACGTCCGTTTCGGTGGCCGACCATCCTAAATTATCGTTTACTTCCTCCTCTACCATTCACCAAACATCGTTGTGAATTTCAATAGCGGCATTTTGTCGGGTCTGTTTACATAGTCAGAGGTTATATTGAAAATTGTTAACACAAACCAATGTTGGTTCGATGAATATCTTTAAGGGGCGGTATTTTTATCTGTCTATTAAGTACTGGATAGCTAACAGATTTTTAGTAAGCTCACGATCCTACCTATATCTCAAATTTATACGAAATTTTAATGATGGATATATAGATAATTTAATTTACTAGAGAATCTTATTAACCAACATAAATTTTCCGGTTTGCCGGCCGTGTATGTAAGACGTTTTGTTGTAGAATGCGAATGGTTGTTGTTGACTACTCGGAGGCGTGCTGTTAATTGTACTTAATTTCCGTTCTCTCGTATAAAAAACGTCAAGCTGACACAAGAATGTACTTAAGGCCGCGGAGTATACGGTAAAAAAGTAGTAGTGGCAATAAGAAATAATACCGACACCTTTTCTTTGTACACAGCCGCTATTATATACCTATATGGACGTATGGTATTTTACCATACGTCTAATAAAACAAATTAAAAAGCTTTTTTGAATCGAATCTCCCCCCTTTATCTTTATCACTCTTGAGAGACCATCGAGAAAGGACTACATATTGTCAAAAGTTGGCTGCAACAAAAACATACTTCTGAAAAATGCCCAAAACTTTGATGAACAACTAGACGATGCTATAACCGGTACTATCGTGACCTGGTATATTAATGTTCCCGCAGGAACTTTTATTTAGTGGAGATTTGCGGAGCACTTATTTTAAGTAAGCGGTCCTAGTGACCCAATTCGACCAATCACAGAGCTTCCTGTTTATATACGCCGTATATCCTAGTTTTTCTATTTATTGGTACTGTTTGTGTAGAAAAAAGTTAGATACCATATCAGATCTGGTACAGTAATTAAGAACCAATGAGAAAATATTTTTGGATTTTTTTATGAACCTTGAAAGTTATTTAAAAATATGATTTGGACAGGCACGTGACTTTATCCTACTAGAGAGCAGTGTTAAACGCTGATGATCTGACAATGTACTCTCAATAGAATCAAAATATCTGGCAACACCTAGTAAACTCTCGTTCAAATAGAATGTTTTGTGTGTACTCGGGTTAGCGCTGCTGGTTTGAATAAAAACTGCTAACGCTTCACTAAACTATTTATTGCATAAACATAATGGACAGAGCGGTAAGCGACCAACAGAGTCAACTGCATGAGTTTTAAAATTAAAGTTTGCTCATACAGCTAAACTATTAATTATACCAAAACATTTCATAGACATTATACAAAATTTTCTAGAAACAAACGAATTAGAAATGAGGAAGGAATTATTAAAATTATGCGCAAACAAATAGTAAAAATAAAATACACGATTCTAAGGTCAAAAAACTGAAACATACGACAAATATGAAACTAAAAATATGTAAAATTTACGGTTCTTTTGCCTATACTTTTTGCCTATAACAAACATCGGCTATAACGAACCAATTTTGCTGGTCCCTTTAAGGTCCGTTATAACCGAAGTTGACTGTATTCGTATTCGTTTCCATAAACAACTACAAAAATTAGATTTCTGGTAAAAGCTATGGACATTGGACATCATAATATATGTGGTACCTTTTGGGACAAACTCTTCAAATGTTTACCAGTGTAGTAAACCGAGACTCGAACAATTGATGTCTGTAATCTCACAGATATTTTCGATTTGATCTGATCAATAAAACGTAATAAGTAAACAATCAAACAGGTCTTCAGATCAATCTTCATTTGTGATTGCACAAATTTCTAGGTTCCCAAAACCTTAGTTGTTAATACCTTAAGTTACAGTAAGTACCACACTTAAGTACTTAATGAGTTACAGTAATATGTCAAAATAGAATATTTAAAACCATTGACATTGAGTTCTCAACCTCGACCACTCGACTGTAAAAGTCAACATGTAAACAATGAAGCTATGCACAACAAAAACTAAGGCATCTTACAACGATAAAATAGAATACATTTTATAAATATGGATTGATTTTCTGTATAAATGTAATGAACTAAAATGACCCAAATGAACAAATATTTGGGACCTCATATATTTGTAGGTGACTCACAAACCACATAGAACAGTTTGCACGAGTAAAAGCTAGCACAAGGCATCACTGTACTTCTATCACTATGTATCTAACACTGATGCGATGACTGCCCAAAATGCGATATTTTAAGATTATTTATATTATTTGGTTATCCTTACACGCTTAAGACTAGACTTGTTTTGTTTTTATACTTTAATAGATTTTTTTATGTGCTTCAAATTGACTATATTCAATATCCCAATCCATAATTTATTCTAATGCATCGTCTGGTAATAAAACAGTACCACATAACAAATTGAATAGGACAGACCCCATTATACCCTAATAACGTCGCCAGTATCATTTTCTAAGATCGAGTGGTGGCAATATATCTACCCGGACTGCTTTCAGTGCTAATTAATGGCGTTAATAACGCGGCTTCTATGGGATTAATTGGAACTTTTCGCTCCCCATTCGCCTACGACTTCCGCCCACGCAATTGGTCGCGATGTGTGCAATACCACCCCACTCTCCTCGCCGTTCCGACAACAATGACGCAGACGACTGCCCGTGACCGCCGAAGAGGGTGACCGGAACTTCCTGTCGCCACCCGGCCCTCCCCCGATCAAAGTCCACCCATGCCGGTTCAGATATGCAACGGACAATTTCAACCCGACCGGATGACGAAACCAATACCGTGACATACGTTATCTTTGCGACCACCGTGGAAATAAATTAACTCCTAGAAGCTTATAAATAATTGTTCCTCCTGAGGATATTTGAAGACCAGACCAGCTAACTCTTAAATAAATTAATTCCAGGGCACTGATAATTACCTATTCTTCCGGAGAACATTTGAGACCAGACTAAAAGTAACCAGACTAAAAGTGACAATTAACTATTTTAACATAGAACATTTGAAAACTAGACTAAAAGCTAACTCTTAAATAAATTAACTCCTAGAAACTGATAAACAAGTATTCTTCCTGAGGATATTGCAAGACCAGACTAAAAGCTAACTCTTAAATAAATTAATTCCTGGGCACTGATAATGAACTATTCTCCCGTAGAACATTTGAAGGCCAGGCTAAAAGCTAACTCTTAAATTAATTAACTCCTAGAAACTGATAAATAAGTATTCTTCCTGAGGATATTTTAAGACCAAACTAAAAGCTAACTCTTAAATAAATTAACCTTGGAAAACTGATAACTAACTATTCTTTCAGAGAATATTTAAAGACCAGATTAAAAGGTAACTCTTAAATAAATGAACTCCTAGAAACTGATAAATAACTATTTTTCCTGAGGATATTTTAGGACCAGATAAAAAGATAACTCTCAAATAAATTAACTTCTGTAAACTAATAATTAACTATTCGTCCTGAGGAATTTTGAAAACCAAACAATAAGATAATGAAGATGATTATGATGAGGAACTTGAGATTATATCGATATCTGTTTCATGGAAATCGTCTCCCCACACAGATAGAAAAGTTTTGTTTAATTCAAATAAATATGCATTGACTCAAACAAATCTGGTGTTTCAGGAGCGGCAAAGAAATATTTCTTAGCGGTTAAAATGCCCTATTATAAGATACCAATAAATGGTACTTTGATTAAAGAAATTACTAGGTGGGAATTAATGTGGGTCTATTATTGAAGAGAAGTTTTTGGAGGGTGCAGTAGAGCAAAATCTCCACGTGCCACCCACCGTCTTTTGATATGTCGCACATCCTCGACTAGCGTAATCTTCCCAGATCTATAAGTATAGTCAAGGTTAGGGTAGCAAAGTGTACGCTGATATGGAATCGGAACCTGCATGCACTGTGCTCTATACAGCCCATCACACGGTCTTTTTAGCAATTTAGCCAGACCCAGGACATCAACTGAGCTATTAGTTATACTGAAGATACGGCCGCACTGCGAGGAGAGAGTTCACAACGTCCTCTAACAATACATTTGGATGAGGTATTCACACTAAAAATATGTTTATTTGAATCCGAATATGATTTCGTTGGCGGAAGTAAAAATAATATATCAAACACAATATACCCTTACCACATTAAATGTGGGGGTATAAAAATCTCTTCTTGTATACAAAGATATGTATTTGAATCAAAATTAGAGTTATTTGGCGTAAAGAAGCGTTTTTTTTTTTTATCAAAATAAGAATTAGTTTAGAGGAAAGTCATTTTTGTTTGTATCCAAATATATTAACACATTTGATTTAAATAAATATTCCAAATAAGTTAATCTCTACAAGCAAATAAATTGGAGTATTCGATGAAGTAAATATTGTTGTGTCAAAGAAATATGTTTTGATCCAAAAGAATGTGTCTTAAAAACAAGAAATCTTTTCTATCTGTGCAGCGTCTCCATGGTCACACGACTGTCTAGTATCAGAATCCCAATACAGTAGATTGATAATCCGGATCAATTAAAACACGGCCGATCCGATCATCAAAACATCCAGATTACTCAGTATTTTTTTAAACTGGTAGGTATATATTATAATCCAACTAATGGAATAACTATTTAGTTACATTGATTAGGCTTGTTTGAGCCGACGATTAAACCAATTTAGTACAGTTTTTTTTTTCATTAGCAGTTATAATGTCGTCTATTTTTCGGTGCTTTTGAGAAGGGATTTCTTTTTCTCTTAATGTTGGGAGATGCTAAGCCGTTGATATTATTATGTAAATCTATTATATTTTTGCCATCGTGTTTCAATAATTCAGGACATCATGGCAGTAATTTATGGACTAATATAATATATGTCTAGACGATCTAATTTGTATTGGGGAAAAAACAAGTTACAATCTTGTATCCGTGTTTTCGAATCAGCCATCACCCGGATTACCAACTACGGGAATGTAAATATATGGCAGTGAAACATACCAAAAAATCTTCAATACTAATAATCCTTTATATGAGTGAGAAGAATATGGAAGTAGTTTGGCTTAAAGACGAGTTTGTCTCGTCTTTAAGCCAAACTCTTCTTCTATTTAATTTATTTTCGCTTGGTTTAATACCTCTGCACGCTGAATTTTGTCTAAAGCTGATCTCCGTCCACTAACTCAACTCAAATATGATATAGAAGACATTTTCTTTTTTTATAAACCCTAGACGCCATTATAATACATCAGCAGTACCTACTGGTCTGTAGCTTTACACATTCCACCTTCGATTTATAGTGAACAATCCACTCCTTAAGCGATTAACCAATGGATCGCAACAAATGCTACTTAAGAGAGCATTGCAACTACCGGGATCACGTCTGCGATATATCCCATTTTGCATAATGGCCTTAGGTCGCGGAACGTGCTCCGGTGATTATTTCTTTCAAATGTTAAGTGTGTCTCTCGCCAACAATGCAGGTCTTCTTGCGTACCGTTAGCCGTTTCGAATCCGCCTTGTTGGTTGGGTTCGTCGACTTTGGCGCGATAAGCCACTTGTCAACGCGACATGTGTTGAGCATGTGATCTATCCGAAGGATACTAGCCGATTACTGAATTGGTCCAATTAGCTCTAATAACCGATGGCCAAATCAGCAAGAATGCTCATTAATGAAAAGCGAAATTTCTGGGAAGTTGCTGTGCGATCTATTTTGATCACCATTTACTACTTAAACACGTACAAGAATATTTTCTGTGCCTACACTGGTACACCTAATTGATTGTTAATGCAGGGCGAAGGAAGTAAAAAATACAGATGCGATGCATGTTAAAACTTATGGATAAGATACAAAAGAATTCTATTTTTCTGGAAACAAAAAAAAATCTGTTATCCCTGAAGAAGAAGTGGTTAAACATGGTTAACGATGCAGGACGTAAGTCAGAACAGGTTATCTTAGTGTTAGTTTCTTTTTCTGATTACACTGGGAAACGAATTTAATTTTTTAATTTTCCCTTATTTATGATATATTTCTATTGGTCTTTTGCTATTGATAACCCCAAAGCAAACTGTATGTTTCCATCACATTTTTCACAAGCGAGCTGCGACTATTTTGCTCCCTAAAACACTTTTGTTGGTCTTACATCAGATTTTTTTTTAACTAAAGGTACGATTTTTTACGAATTCAAATTCTGAAATTGACTATCAAGGGTGACGAAACAAGTAAAAGAACTTGACAACCAGTGTTGATCATATATACCTGACTGAGGTCAATCTAGTAGTTGATGGTAAATTTTAGTAACTATTTTGCTCTTAATTTTTGCACGAAACTCCAAACTTCTTCTGATGGAAACAGAAAAAGTAACCATTCCATTGAATGGGTTGTGTGTTGCTGTCATACCATTGGAATTACCAGTGTCATACTGCTGTTATTTATATTAAGATAAGCTCTCAATGAAACCGCACAACCCGCAGACTTTATTATGCAAATTCCTTCAAAAGTTATAGTAGTTTGAAACGGGAACAAAACGAAACTGTAACATTTTAGAGAATTGGAAAAACAATAAGACCATATGAAGAATAAATGTTTGTGGATTTATTTTTTTCTTCATCATTTATTACATTATTTTTAGTTAATAACAAACTGTCTAAATGAATCTTTTTACTCAATATGAGATTTACTTCCTTAAAAAATCTCGAGGAAGATATTGGGACAGCCTGTATATGCGAAGCCCACGTTTTGTCCCTGGTATTCAATCTCACAACAATGAAAGTGAATGGGCGTTTAGTCGATCATTTTTCAGGATTTCAGATAAATAAAATTTTATGGGTTTATCTCGGACTATTTTGAAGTTTCGAGGACGTTTGGTTCAGCCACTTTAACAAAATCACGTTTTAACACATTAACAATTTATTTTCATTTTTATTTCATTTATTTATTAACGATTTATTTTCTTTCTATACACAAAATCCATGCTACACAGAGCTATCAATATTTTTTTAATTTTATGTACTTATTTTTATTTATTATGTTGAAACTTCATAAAAAAAGTGTGGTTTTAAATTTGCTGTACTTTTTTTTTAATTTTGGAGAAATATAAGCACACTACTACTACTTTGCTGGTCAAACTGGGGAAAAATACCATTTAAACCTGGCAACACTTTTATTTCAAAATGAATAATGTTTGTAAAATAATGGATGGTTTTAATTTTAAGTATTTTGTTTTAATAATTTTTATTTCCTATTTTTGCCGTTGGATCTGACAAAGATGTAATAATTTCTCAAAATTGTGGAGTAATGAAAAAGTTTTAGTAACGTGTTTTACAATTACTGCACAAATAAGACACGTCTGCTGGATGTGCCATGCACGATTTTTTTTTTTGTTTTTGCACAGTAGTATATTTATTACCGCGGGTTTGGACGTTACCTTAAGCCGTAGATTCATCCGCACATTTAAGGTGTCAACAATTACGGACACACAGAGAAGACTGATCAAAAGTGCGTTTTTTTCTCGATAAAATCCAATTTGGTAAAACAGCGCAATTCTGTCAAATCTTTTTTGACTGAAATAGTTTTCATTAGAATAAAGTTAGAAAATGTCATGCATAATTCATACTGATTTCGTTAAGAGTGTTACTTTTCAGCAAAATGCTGGCTCTGTTAATTACTCGCGTTCGATCATGTTGATTAAAAAGCCGGAGATAAGTACCAGGCTTCTCGGTCAAGATGAATTATGGACTCATAGCAATACTGTCGTGCCTTCTTAATGAGCGAGTGGCAAGCAAAATTAAATTAGCCACTTGCGCATATTCCGGCTAACAACCGCTTTGCTGCGAACCGACTGAAAATGATAAATTCCCTGCTGGTGACTCACTCGAAATTGGTGTCATATAGGAAACGATTTTTCCTCGGTTTGTACAAGCAAACATACTGGCAATTACGTTAAGTGCGGCTAATTGCAACAGCAGCGCATGGGAGTGCTGCAACCGACTGCTTATTGAATTTAGAAACATTCGAGTGTGGAGGTTGGGTTGTTTTTTTCTATTTGTTTGTTGCCTGTACGAATCACCATGATGCATTGTTGTATAGGTCGCACTGTATTTATTTATGATGATTGTTATATCTGGTGTTAAAAATAACGGTGTTCTAAAATAACCATGATATGGTAGCTTCAACTTCCAAATGGTGCTAATGTGCTTCCGGACATAAGTGTTCTATCAAACATCTACACCCTTATTTTACTTAGTTTGTCGACACCCTATATAAACGAAGTCCTATATAAACTAGTAAGAAAATTATCTTTAGCCATGCTGAAGTTAAAATAATCCCGTCATAAAAAAAAGACGAGTGAACCAATTTTGCCCATTCACGAACTTGTCCTTCCAAATTTCAGATCGATTACTTCAAAATTTTGGCAGTTATCGTGTACACAGACGGGCATAGCGAAATCGATTCATCCCGGGATTTCGGGATTAAAGCTTTTGTAATGCCGGGATCCCTGGATTCATTAAACAAAGAGTGAATTGCCGGATCAAAACGCCATCAGTAAGAAACGTCTAAAATATACTTTATTGGACAATATCACTTACCCCGTAACTTCATCAACGATTTCAAATTTTACCTTACAAGTAGATAACCAAAAATGACGGTTTAAAAGGTAAAAAGCGTCAAAGTGTGCGTAGTGACATCAATAATCAAGAAAATTTAAACTTTATTAGATAATAACTTGCTCTTGCATCTTACATGTGCTCAATAATGTTTACATTTTTGTAAAATATTTCAAGAATAGTCACGGCAATAGAAATTGTTAGATCGAGACAAATTTTCAATTTTTCTGATTGATGCTAATATAAAATTTTGACAAATTTGTTTTTTTCTTTAAGATAAGACTGGTTAATTTTAGAATTCATACGTTATGAATGTTTAATATGCAAGTAGACTAACTATTTGCAAGTTAAATAAACCGATTATTGTTTAGACACAAAAATAACTACAATGACTACCAGATCTAACCGCGTTTTCAAGTGAAAACGTTATTTATTGTCATTCAGTGCAGTATTACATCTTTCGGTTTTCTCAAATATGAAACGCATGAAAAAATGCGTTTTTGTTGCGAAAGAAAAAGGAACCACTTGTTGATATTTTATATTTTACTATATTTTAGCTACTTCCCGGAGTGCAATCGAGTTGAAATTTTGCATATGGACAGATTTCTGGGACAATGCAGGAATCAATTAAAAGAAAAACGGAAAATTTCCCAAAAATTTTGTAAAATTGGCGAATTGTGTTGAAATTTTGCATGTGTACAGATTATCGGTGACAATGCATAAATCAATAAAAAATTGAAAACTTTTCCAAAATTTGCAAACATTTTCAAAATTAGTCCAATCGTTACCTAGGTTAGACTATTTTGTAGCCCCCAGGCCCATATGGCGCTATAGATTAAAAGACCTATAAAACCTAAACGGAATAATGAAATAATAAATTCTACTAAAAATCTTAAAACTAATATCGAAATTGTTACAAAAATCTTGGAGTCGGCGTAACTTGCAAGTATGCGCGAATTTATTAACTTTTAAACTTTGCAAAGGTTTGAAGCGTTATAGCGCAAAAGTTTACTTTTTGCATCAGCAACTTAATTTTTTTTCAATTTCCCTTTATGTTATTATCTTTAAAATGTTGGAGTACCCTTGCCATAACCTATTCTATCCAAAAACACTTATAACTCAATTTCGGACAACTGGGCCCTTTTTATATCCAGGTACACTTATATGTAAGTCTATATCTGCCACGCCTCCTTAAGGATGTTACGAATGTTGAATCAAACTCAATATATACACAATTCATACACCGATATGGGAATTTGTGTCTTCTTTGAATCAAAATCTGAAGTTTACATTATCACAGGACAGGGTTACATCAACTATTTTTGCTTTTGAGATACATCTTCTACCGATTAAAATCTGTCGAATTGAACCGTCAGGCTATAAAAGTATGGTGGATAACAAATTAATTCAGTGCAAAGTACAGCTGGTAGTCGCAACCAGTTATTTGCGGCTCATCAATATTTATGTTCAATTTCAAGCGCACACTTGGTAGCGAACCCAACGCTTACCTATCATCTGCAGAAGCTCAAGGATCTGACTCGAGGTGTTCGATCGACCTCTTACAGTCCGCGTAATTAATTCAAATTCAACCCGAAATCATTATTAAACTGTAATCGACAAGAAGCTCTGAGAATGCTGAAACTTTGGAATGTGGTAAACTCGGATTTGCTGTAACGCCTGTGACGTTTGCCCATTATGTCGAGCATGGGTATTAGCAATTCGAGGTTGATGTAGTAAATTGGGACAAATTGAACGCGAGCTGAGTGTTCTAGAACTAGTGAGCCTTAATTAATTTGTATTCAGAGGAGAATTAACACTTCTTAACTAGATTGAATCAATTGTCTACTCTACAGTATAAACTAGTGAAACTAAAGGAAAATTAAATTAGACTTAAGTCTGTGGTGATTTAAAATTGTTTGTCATTAATGAAATAATTCATATCTAATCTACACGATTATTGTAAACAGCTTTTAAAATTGTGTACCAAGTTCGAATTATTACGGTTTTCCGGGTAAAGTTTCTACAACTGTCAATAATAGTTAATGAACAGTAAATATTTATTGTTTGATTGATATTTACGATTTCTTTATCATTTTGTGTTCGTTGAATAAACACTGTAAAGTTAAACTCACAAAAATAGTCGATGTGGGTCTGTCTGTTTAACGTTTCCTTGTCTAAATCCTTCACTACTTAAAATTCCTCGAGTTACAGCCGACCTTGTTCCTTATTTATAGACTACAACGGCAGGTCTATTCTGTAGAGATAAGGGTTGGGATCAGTTTGTATACAATGCGCCCCTTCTGTAATATAAACGAAAAGCAGGATATATTAGTTCAAACAAACTTTGTAATAAATTTATTTATAACTCCACATTTTCCATTTTGTTTTCGTTTAAATTTGGCCCGGGTTCAGTTTGGCCACTGGGAATTTCTTCGGTGTTCCCCGGTTTTATATTCTCGTCTCTGCTCTGCCCTTCACCCTCTCCACCTTGTAAGTAAGTGTCAAGCCCGCCCCTTTGGAGATTGGGGTTCGGCGGTATGTTAATGTTTTCGATGTCTCTACTGAAATCTACAGGGATCGCAAATCGGTTATGCCTGTGTCTCCTAACGGCTGCACGTCTACAAATCAGGTACACAAAAGCGGCACTTTTGAGACAGCCCACAAGAATAACAATAGACAAATAATTAGTGCGATGTCTAACGTTCGTCTCATCACTGCCATCGCCACAATCATCGGACCCATCGTTCACGTATCGGCGATTGATGCATTTGTTGTTCCTGCACATGAAGTGGATGTTTGAGTTAAACGCCACATTGCAATTGAATCTCGAGCAGTCTTCTTCGTCCGACTTATCAGCACAGTCGTTAATCCCATCGCATAATTGGGTAAGATTGTAACAAACATTCATGTTCCTACAGTGCAACTCCGGACAAGATTCCGAGCAATTCATCTCATCCTCTGCTAAGGGGCAATCTATAACGCCGTTGCATCTTTGCTTCGCCGGGGAAAAACACTCGAACCCATTGAGATTGCAAGGGGCTTCATCTACCGTGCAATACTTTTCGCAGTTTGCTTCATCCGAATGATCCTTACAATCGAAGTCTCCATTACAATGCTGTGCTGCTGGTACTACTTTCTCCCTATCGAAGCACTCGTATATTCCGTCCTCCGCCGTTGGTCTGGAGTTGTATAATCGAATGACAACTCTTGCGTTTATTAGCGAATGGTTGGTAATGATTACCTCGACTATAAGGTGGTCGAGTAAGGTTGCGATTTGGGTTACGTTTTCGGGGCAAATGGTTAACTTGTTGTCGTGCTGATAAAGGTTTATGTTGTTCTGGTCGCAGCAGTTGATGCAGGACGGTACGTTGTGGAAATTTGCATCGACCACAACCCTTTCTAAACGATCGTAGTTTACGTTGAATCTACAGATGACGGCTTTGTTCCTTGGCACGGTGGCCACGCTCGGCGTCCGTAGGACGAATAGGTCCGCACTTTTTAGGTCGTACTCACACTTTCTGCAGATGGAAAATCCGAAGAGGAGGCCGAAAAACAGTAAGATTTGGATTGGTGACATTTAGGTGACGGATCCGCAAATGAACGTGCACATTCAATTTATTTTTGAATTGTCAGTTTGTGTGTCTCAGTTTTCGCTTCGCGTTCTGAATTCGCTACATAACTTTTTACTTCATCCTAGCTGATGGCATTTTTCGAATTTCATCGAAGGCAAGTAAAAAATCCAGCTAGCCTCAAATTTATCACGTATCACTGATAATTTTATGGACCAGGACTTTTTATAATACAGTTGCTAAGACACAAGTAATCAAACCTGTCACACCAGTAAGGGTGGACGCACACATATCAGTCAGGTTTGAACAAAATACGTTCAGACAAATCAAAACGTTCTGCGCCTCTCTCCCACTCATTGGTTCAGAATATCGCTATCACACTTCGGGGAGTCTACTCTTGTCATCTTTTTGAAGCTAATACGAGACCTCGTATGGTTAGTTGCGACGGAGTGGGTATATCAGCGGCTGCCCTCTGTTTGGAACGTATCTATGAGCAAGTTTGCTTGTCGCTAACAACAATACCTCACGCGGCACGCCCATACGTTCCAAACACAGGGCAACCGATATCCCCACTAGGTCTCACCTAACCCTTCGAGAAGTCTCGTAATCGCTTCAAAAAGATGACAAGAGTAGACTCCCTGGACTTCTGTAAAATGTACTAAGCATTGTTTACGTCCACTTAATTTAGGAAAAATTATGTAAAATTAACGTACGAAATTTAGATCGGTTCAATTTATACTTTTATCATACAAATATGATTATGAACAGACAAATTGGATTAAGGTTCAATCATCAATGATAATCTGCGAATCAAGCTAAAAATATTGCAAAACAAAACAAAGACAATAATGTCCAAGTCACACCAGTAAATTTTTGGATTATGTTACAGTCACCATCATCCGAATTGTCAAAACCAAGGGCCTGTGATTGGCACACATACCGCAGGGATTCTTTTAAGTTGAAGTTGAGTGAACAATTCCGTACTTTACGTTAAATTTTTCTACTTTAGTGAATGTAAACGAACACATATAATACAACAGAGTTCAACTTTAACTAATTTTTAAGTTTCCGTACTTTAAGTTAAGTGCAGTAAACGACGATGCTATTTGATAAACTTTGGAGATGTTATGGTTGGGAAGTTAACGGACATTGCATTTTGTGATTGTAAAATTCCACTTAGCACAGGTGTTTGTGTGGCAGATTTCACTTAATATAGATCGGTAAGCGCAGCAAAATGTGCCGAGCCAAATAATTGAGATCAAAGTTCACGAAGATGGGGTTTCTCTACAAGAAAATATATTTGAATCGCCGAGTTCGAAAACAGTACAAGTCCAATGGAAATCCTATGTGAACTCTGCAATTCATTTGCATCATTATTGTTCTAGCAATTGTTTCGAAATTATACTTATTTCCCTGCTTTACCGACTGGTAAGGCGCATAAGGTAAAAATTAGTATGCACTCAAGATAATTAAAATATCCTTTCTTGTGTAGAATTCTATAATTGTTTTCTTTATTTCGTGACCTGTGACCTCAATAATTTGTCTCCGCATAACATTTTGAAGTCACTACCACTTTTAAATTAATTGCCTACAATTCCGGGCATTTAACACAAAACCGGAGAGTTTAAAAATTCCATTTAAATTTTGAGATATACCGTAAACAGTCATCTAGAACTAAGTTTAGTATTTCTTTAAAAAGTTTAACAACCAACTTAACTGATATTTTGCCATTTTGTGTATCTTCTCAGGTCGTAATCGCTAATACAATATACATAATATAAGATATATTTCCTCGTAAAGCCATTACGTACGTGTATTTACTTAAAAATCGGACGCCTATAGATCACGTTCGCGCAAATTTCGAAATGCGCGTAGTTTCGTGGTTAACTAGAGCGACAATTAAACCTTCATGAGTTTGTTTTCCTTATGATTCACTTATTTGATTGCTATTTTTACTTGTGTAGACACAATAAAGATTTTGTAGTTATGCGGTTAGCGGGTTTATCGCTTTGTTGTGTACGACTCGCATTCTTATCAGCTGTTTCTCTTGCTTTTAAGTCGTCGCCTGCTTGAGCCTTCGCGACCTCCGAAGGCTGCAAGCGAGCCGTGAACGTTGAACAATCGACCCTCTTACGTCGATTTTTTTACGTTACGACTGAATTGATTCTGCCGGCGGCTTTCACTTATTTTCCATACGCATCGAGTTGGCCGTTAAATAATAAAATTTACAGTAGACCAGTGTTTTCCAACCAGTGCTCCGCGAAGCCCTGGAAGCGGAGCGGACCTATGCGCCTGACGTGAGCGGGAGAAGGACAGTGGAAAAAGGTTGAGAAACGCTGCTTTACACTTTAGACAAAAAATTTTAATGTCTGTTTAAACCAGGCATAAACCGAGTTTAGGTTTTAAGTATTATGTATATCTTAATTCAGTTTCTGGTTTAAACTAGCTTTGAAAATACTGCCCTTACGGCGTATCCGATTGTTTTCATTGGGGTATTCTCATTGATAACTCTGGGTAAAGAATTTTGTCAATTGAGTGTGAATATGCGTTTTATATAGAAATGTCTTCCCCAAATCCAGACTGAGAACAGCCGTTTCCTATCAAGTAGTATCTATTGTTAAAATACCGGGTAACATAGATTGGGCCAAGCATGCAGGGAAAACATAGCCAGTGGCCATAAGACAAGTGGTTTCACGTACACTCATGGTGAGTCACTAAGAGGGTCGTTGCGTTGAGGATTGTTTCCTTTGTAATTTGTATGTTTCGTATGTTGTCAAACATCAACAAAGATTTGTAATTGAAAATTCATGCGTTGTCGTTAATCATTAGTTTTGGACAAAATCATGCTTTGTCGCGGAAGAACTGCGCCATTTCCCTGCCCTTAATCGTGCCTCACACAGTTAGTGTCTGAGAGGGGCAGTTTTTTGAATAAGTGTACCTTTTGAAATTTTTATTATTTTTGTTAACCACTTTTTTTTAAATATTTGTTTACATTACCTATCCTTTTTTTTTCTGGGCGCAGAATGCAATTGAGTTACGTTCTAAGGTTATATTGGCAGTTGCCAAAATTACATAAACGTAATTTAGGAATATTTTTGCAAAATGTTTACAATCGGAAGTCTATAATGTAGAATCGTCAAAAGGGGCTCCTGGCAGAACTGGTTATGCAGTTTTTAAGCAGGAATTCGTATTCCGCGTAGATCGATAACGCCTACCCGGTTTCCATTCTCAAAACCCTAACAAAGTCTAATATGTATATTACCCTAATTATCAACTTTGTCTCAAACATTTTTCTCAAAAAGTCATAAAACATGCATATTACCATTACAATTGCAAGATATACTAAAAATATTTCTCATTTACGAAATAATGACAAAATTTTTTTATACATATATATTTTGAGAATTCCAAATCGTCGTTCCAGATGATTTGTTTTTTAAACATCAAGCTTTTTAGGGAACTTGTCATGTTTCCGTACTTTACTGCCCATTTGTGTTATATAAATGGGCAATGTGTTAATTATACTTTAAAATTAGAATACTATGTTTAAAATAGTATCTTATACAAGTTTTCAAGACGTCAACGTGCACGAGTTGTTTTGGGTACGACGAGCGTAGCGAGGAGTGCCCAAATGGAACGAGTGCGCCAATACGTCTTATAAAACGAGTGTAATATAGTATTCTTTCTACTTTGCGTCATTAATTTTATATAAATTTAGTAATTGTGGATGTTATATTGCGCTAAATTAGAATCTAGGGTATTTTGCGGGTAAGTCTAATTGTGAATAATTTTACTCTACTTTAGCCTACAAGTTTTAATAAATAATAAGCGAGGTCGCAACTATGATCATAATGGAGCTTGAGGCAACACTTAACCCTACTGTGATAAATACATGAAACATAACCTAAAAAGTGACTTTAAAACAGTGGTTACATAAGTATAATATTCTGAATAGACTTGTTTTGCGGTAACTGATTAGTTACTTAAAGGAATAAGCACAAATTGTTATAACGGTTAACATTTAACAGCAGTTTCTACCTAGTACCACTAGCTTATAATTGAAACCAAATTCTAATTTCGGTGTAACAATTTATTAGAATAAATTATACTTAGTAAAATTACATGTGATGGAGGTAATACAAAGAAGTTGCACGGAACCAGAGCTAAAACGAAGTCGAAAGCGACGGACAAAAACGAGTACGGTATTGAAACGAGCAGAATTCGGTCCAAAAATGTTACCGAAAACTTATACTTTACATAAACTAACAAATCCTCAACACTTTAAATGTACTATAGCTTCCTACGTGTATGCTGATATTCAATAAACCATTTCTTGGGCATATACAATCTCGCAGCAGAAATTAAAATCGTTCATATGTACGATGTAGGTTTGATCTTTGCATTTCTTATTAAAGTACATGTGGTCCTTCAATTATATCTGAAAAGGGGATTAGATGTTTAGTTGAAAGGAATGATGACGATCACTTACCCGAATCGCAAAACATCACCGAAATGTCATGCTGGCGTATTTTCATGAACACAGCAAAGTATGTTTAAATATGTATAGAATATTGATATTTCGCAGTTTATGCGATAGAAAGCGGTTAAAAACAGGGAGTGTGTGGTTATGTGTTGTACATTTGACATATGGCATTTGATATTAACAATCAATGTGTACTGTGTACGTGTAGTTGTGTACCAACATTAGAGAAAATGTTACTAAAAACGATTTTACAATTTGTTAATTGTAACACCGAAAACAGTGTTACAAAGTGTGCATTGTGAATGCAAAGTAGAAAAATGTTTACTTACAGCAATGTTTTATTAGGAGTTTGCGTATTCTTTACAGTTACATCTGGCAGCCACCAACGTCACCAGACAGCATTTGTTGGTAAAAGAAATATCGAGATAAGCTAAAATATTTCACAACAATTCTTAAACAGTCACACTCATTGTGATTAGTGTTACTACATACTTCATCTCTAGAAACATCTGAAATAGAGACATCACTCTGTACACCAAAATTACACGTCGTGTGGGTATTGGAAATAAAATTTGATCAAACGTTTGATTTATCTTTTTATTTGTCGTACAAAAAAGACTTTTTTCTTTTATATCCGGATTTGATTTTCTAAAACTGTAAAACTAGAATTCGAAATATACCGTTTAATATAGATATTTTCATATTACTTCTTGAAACGGGAGATACGGTATATGTCGAGCTGGTTGGTATCCAGCAGCTAGTAATGACATTGGCATTTACTGCTGTTAACGTTCACCACTGTATTGACAAAAAAAAACCATCGCCACGACGAAAGCAGAAAACGCAGTAATCGGATTTCTGTTTTGTATTGCCGTTTTGTCCCAGTTTACCTTATGAGGAGAATGTTTCTTCGTAACTGCAATAAATCTGTAAAGATGCATTTTTCACATAGGTGCGACCATTAAGTATTTATTTTTATTTCCAGTAATGACAGATTTTTTTTCTATTTGTTGAAAATATATTTATCATTGGGTAATCACAGCGTATTGTGCACATAGCAGTTACTCATACATACTTCTGCATACCATAAACTCGTATAATACGTGTCATAGTACAAAATATATGTATCAAGGTTACATAAATATTATATCACATAACATTATCATCATTTCGATAAAGAGGCAATTTTCAAATTGTTGGCAACGTTCATCAAGCTCGTGTGGTTGGCGATTTATTACTGATTTAAGTAATTCATGTATCTACTGTTTATTTAATTCTTTCATAATTAATCGGAATACCACGTATTGTGGTGAATAAGTGCGTGCCTACCTTATCGGCCCGTTGTTACTAAGAACCAGTTTATCTCTGCATTGGAAGGCTCGTGCAATGGAAAACCCGATATTATCTCGTCGAGTATTCGAGAAATTCGTGTTTGATGTTAAACCACCCTTTAAAAAAGTGCTGGCGCCTCAATCGTTCGTCTTCCGGTTAATTGTCTCGGTTTCCGCATAGTTTCGGCGATAAGTCGAGTTGTGTAAGCACCTTCTGACCACACACAGGCCTTATCGCCATAGTAAACGATTTTCGATCTTCACGAATTGTTTGAATAGTTTCTACGTTGTCTGTCGGTGAAACTAATAGGTTTCGGGGAGATTTGTAGATGAATTAGTTTCAGAAAGTTAGATGACAATAACAAATTAACACACACATAAATTGGGATGAATTGGAAACAATTTGGTCTAATTTGTCATCCGTATCGCACTGCTGATTTTATTTATTAATGAGATAAATAATAAACGAAGTCATTACCAAAAATGGAAAATTCTAAGATGACGCGGAATGTTCGATTATCGCCAACTAAAGATATGAATCACAATTGTTCGCCATATTTGTAGAATTTTATTATTGTATTTTTATGTTAGCAAATAAGTAATAAGTTTCTGTGGAAATTTAGGTTGGGACTGACCTCTTTTTTATTAATTTGTCTTTTATACTTAAGAAAAACTTTTGAGAGTTAGTTAATTTTCATTTTATTGGACGATCATAGTTTGTGGGCGATTCTGGGTAAACCAAAGATTGAAACAAAGGGCTCATATAGAATATATATTTGTGCGTGGATGTGAAAAAGGACCAGTTGTCCGTTTCTAGCTACGCAGATAATCACAAATAAAGTTAAACTGGTTTAAAATACACATTTTTGTTTTATTCGCTAATTAGTGTCTTTATTGTTTTTTTTTATCAGATGTGTTTGTCTGAAACCCGTCTGCGGTTGTCTGCAACCCGTCTGCGGTATGAAAAAACGCGTTTTTATTGCGAACGACAAAGGGACCAGTTGTCGACATCACGCTACGCTCTAGCGCATTACGGTGTTGCCGCATACAGTGGCACAAACAAATGTCCGTATGATAGCAATTTATAAACTTGTTTGTACAAAATATAATCACAAAGGGAGTTCATTCTTGCAGAAATCTGCGTGCATTAATATGATAAATGTTAATACAAGATAGCGGTAATTTTTATTTTTTTTACCTTGTATTAACTATATCCAGTTTTTATAGTTACAAAGTTATATTATTTTCCGGGACAACTACTACGCTTATATTAACTTGACTTTGTTTGTACCTATCTTCAAATCTTGTAATCGATATTTTTCCTACTTCCCAGTGTACAATGGAGTTGAGATTTTGCATGTAGACAGATTTCCGGTGACAACGCATTGCACAATTAAAAAAAAATTGGAAACTTTTCAATAATTTAAAAAATTAAAATTTGGAAAATTTGTCCAATTGATTTGAAATTTTGCATGTCGACAGATTTCCGGTGACAATGTTATAAATAAAAAAAATCACAAAATTTGTTCAATCAAATTGAAATTTTGTGACAAAATTCCTGCGACAATGCTTAAAGAAAAGAATTAAAAAATAAAAAATGGAAATTTTGAGAACATTTTCAAAAATTGTAGTTTTGTTTATAAAGCGTAGATATTAAAAATTTACTTTTTATATAAACTTATTGTGATTGTATTTTCATGTTTTGTGTAGGTACCTTGTTAAATTTATTTTTCATTAAAGGTTTAAAATAATTTAATATGTACTATCTGATTTATTTCTATTTTATACGTCATCAGATTGAATTTGCAACAACGGATATAAATCGCTCGCATGTTTACACGCTCGCCTACGGCTCGCCTATAAACTTCATATCATTAGTTATGTGATCGTGAAACAATAATACTATTGTCCATTAGAGTTATACTAATTCCAGGAATTAATTAATTTAAAGATAATGGCCAGACATAAATCAATCGGTAAATTTTAATAACTGTTGCCCATCCATTCGATCATTTCTAGGCGTGTCACATTGTTTACTGATAGTAATATATTATCAGTTATCAGCAAAGAATTAGTTAGTTATTAAAAAGAAACCATTATTAAGTTTGTCGGCATTTCCAAAGATAAGATTTTTTGCATGGAAGTAACGACAAAGCGCTAAAGAAACTGGAAGATGCACTCCCATTCAAGCACCCGATTGTGGTCACTTACTACCCAGTTCTGTCCCCCGAAAAAGCGAAAAACGCATTTTCAGTGTAACTTCTTAGACAAATAAGGAGTTGGGCTAGGAGTTTTTTTTTGCAGGATAAACATTAATTTTACTTCTACTTCGTTCGCCTTTTTCAAATATGCTACACCTAGCCTAACTCACAATACAAAATTAGATATTGATCTAGATACAATTTGCGATAATTGCCAAAAAAATTTCCCAAAAATGACCATGTTTCTGCCGCAACGTCTGGTCAGCTCATAGTAGACTCTATAATTTTTACGCCGACACGTAAACTACAGTAAACTAACTCCTGACACAAGAAACTATAATCGTGCTTATAATGAGTTTTTGAGTCTCCCTTTGAGTCTTTGATTACAAATATGTTGCAAAAATTTAAAAAATATATATTTATGGCAAAACGTACAAAGAGTCGTTTTTTTCTTTTTTCTGCGGTATTTGAAGATCCTGAGCCATGCAAATATGACGTCAAATTTTAAAATTTAAAATGGTGGACCGAATATGGCAGCCAAAAGCGTATTCTTCTAGAATTGTTTGTGCCCTAATAATCATATAATAAATGCAAAATTTTATGACTAGTGGTAGAATAATTTCCAATTAATTAGGAATTATCTAAAATCAGGGTTATATATTGGTTGCTTTTGTTTGTTAGTTTTGTTCGGATAATCGTGTCCCTACTTGTAGTATAGAGAGTAGACACTCCAAACAAGATAAAAATTTAAATATTGAAACGAGTAATAAAAAAATTCATAAGCCTTTGTAAGAGATCACAAGAGACCCTGATCGTTAATTACGTTATCGTTAGTTATTTTAAGGTACATGACAACAAACAATATTTGTCCTTATTGTTGTTCCCTTTTTTATCGTAACATTCTTTGATCAATCTTCAATGTAGGTACCACAAAGCAACCCACCCATTAAAATATTTTTTTGTAATTCAATTTTTTGTAAAAATAGTTTGGCAGTATTTTTCACTTTCAGTGTATGTACTAGGTAGGTAGATGAAACATTCGTAAAACTTGTACAGTATTGAGTATACACCTTGAGCACCACCTTCGTTGATACGGCTCGTTTTAGTTAGTTCCCCTCTCTTTTTTATCCAATTCGTCGAGTGGCGTCGCCAACAAAACGGACAGTGGGTGCAGAACAGCGTACCAGCGAGTTCCGAACGAAAAACCGTTCGTACCGTTACGGCCATAGCCAGAGCGACCCTATCGTCCGCTGCCGCCGCCTTCTGGTTTTCCGATTCACCCGCATTTTCGAGAAAGCTACCGAACCGTCCGCCAGTCCGCTCGGTGGTGTCACTTTTCCCTCTACGCAAGTACGCTAGGCTCGCGACGAGCTGTGGTTCAGTGGGACGCGTCCAGCTGCCCGTACTATACTCTACCCGGTGTGTTCGTCTGAGTGCGTGCGCGCGTGTTTTGTTAGTTTTATTTTGTGCGTTCCCGTACGCCGCTCTTTGTGGTGACTTCACAGTCCAGGAGTTTTTTGTTTGTGTGTATGTTTCAAGTTGTTTTTTCTTATTTAATTTTTAAGTACTTCTTTTCGTCTTCGTAAAGGTTTTTCTTTTAATTGACAATAATTAAGCTCATTTATCCACATCTTATGTTAATGTTTGTTTACATAGGCTTTCCTTTCATATGATTTTTTTTTTTAAGTTTTTAGGGAGTTTTAGGTAATTTATTCAAAATGTTCAAAAGTGTTCTACTTTGGTTTCATAATGAACACATTGTGACACTGTTTTCGTGGTTTTCAATTTTGTGCTTTTGAAGCAAAACATAGTTACAAACTTGACAGGTCCTTCAGAGATGAAATTTTATATCGAACAAGTCCCACAGTGTGCTTTCGTTTACGGGCTGAGATTTTTTTAAACAAAATATATTGTTTTCTTATTTTATAAAATGGCTCAAAGAATTTCATTTTTTCTTGTTTTCCTTTCAAGATAAACCTTTAAAAGATTCCTTTCCGTATCCAGGCATGCATACAAGTTTACACCATGGCTAATACATATCAACTTTCGCTACAAATATCATTGAACAAATAGTTACACATAATTAAAGAAAATGCCATTATCTCTTTGACTCACACCATTAAAATATTGTTCATGTTTGCCCGAAACGATTTTTGTTGATTTTGACGCAATGTCAATGCTTGCTTTCCTTTGATTATGGTAAGGCTGGTGCATAATCGCGTCAACATGCGTATCAAACAAAGAAACGCCGATAAAGCAAACGTTCTTGAACGGCATAAAAATAATGAAATGTAAATAAACACTGGCATTGTAACATGTGAGCATGACGTGTTTTCGCTCGAAGCGAACAACAAGGTCTTTATCCACATAGGGATTAAAACAAAATAACACCAATACAGAAATACTATAATACCGCGGACATATACTAGTAACCAAGTCGTGGCGACGAAAATATCCATTGGCCTATGTGAGAACACCTATATAACCAATGTCCCATAATTTTACTAACAAACGATCCGAGGAATGACCAATGATTTTTTGAAATAACAGACCGTTTCTCATAACTTGTTTTTCAAATATTTGTTCAAATTCTATTTAACTGTATGTACTAGAAGTGCCACAATAATGTCTCGGAAAGTTAGTCTATTTTTTCTGGAATCTCAATGTTATAGGTTTCCATTTGACTCATATTGTTCATTAATAAACTTCACATGTATGGATAAATGAAACACAGGTACCTATGTATCATCATTCATCACTAAGCCAGTAATGCTTGTTTAGCTGTAAATTTGTTATCTACTAAAATTAGTGTTTTATTACTGTAAAAGCTTACCAAGAAATGTTATGGTAATGAGTACAAGTACACTGTGTTCTTTTATCGTGATAATGCGATAATTTTTATTATTATTAAGACGGCGTTTTATCGTAGTTCGTCGAAAATAATCTTGAATACGTATAAAGTGCGTACAAAATGCTTGTTGATTGGAGCTAACCCCTATGCCCCAATAGAATCAAATTCATTAAATCTTCGTCAACAAAACTCAACAAGTTCAATTCGAGTTATTCGTTATTAATAACATACTGCGACACTTATATTTTTAGTTTTTGTCCTATATATTTCTTTACTTGGACACTTGTTGTTTGTGTTTTGAGTTTACATAATCGTTCTTTGTGAATTGTTTAATGTAAAACATGAGCTGTGAAGGAGCTGTCAAGGCGGTAAGTCTTGTTGCATTGGCGTGTATATCAGAATTCGAAAGTTGAACATTTTAATATAATATTTTAATTTGTATGAAACTTTTTATTTAATGTTTTTGTGCAATTCTAAACAGCTGTTACCAGTTAACAAATCCGATAAACATTCGTTATATAATAGTATCTTTATTAATTAAATTTATTATATCTCAGGGGGTAAAAGATCTAAAACTGGTTATCTTAATTTTTTTTAAAATAAACAATTAATTTTTGAGTCTTCATATCAGAGTACAATAATCTAAGCTACTGGCCAACAACGAACAAAATCTAACAAGTGATAACTGTTTCTGTTTTGACTTGCGGCTAGTTTTCGGGAAAGAGTGTTAAAAAAAGGCAAAAAAATCAAAAATGCACGTTTTTCTCAAGTAACAATTTAAAAACTACAGTTTTCCAATTTAGACTGTACTTAGCTTAGCATTTAGATTATTGTGTTTTTAGCAAATTACGAACTTGGAAATGTGTGGAATGCTATGACATCTAGACATTTATTCTAGATTTTGAGCACCTTCGGACACGGGTTAATATGTTTTGATCGATCTCAAATATGACAGGAATTAGTTATGGATATAAAAGAACAAATTGACAGGGTCCTGCAGAAAAAAGTTATATTTTTAATAAATAAGGACCATGTAATATACACTCTATAATATTTTATGAGAATTACTTGAAATATGTTTTAAGAAGAGCTATCTATTTAGATTTTACGTTGCACAGTGGGGTTTTTGACCCGAAAACTTGGCCAAAATTATTTTTTCACCTATAAGGGCTCTAGATGTGTTGTTTTATTTATGTGTAACATTTTAGCCTTCATACTCAGTACATATTTAAAAGTTAATAATTTAATAAACAAAATAAAACAGTACAAAATAGGAAAAAAGCAAACTGTATTAAAATTTGTTGTTCACTGCAGTACACGTATTGTAAATTAATTACTGCTACAACATTTTTCATCGATATTTTTTGTGGTTTTATTTTTATCATATTCTACTGTGTGAAATTACCAAAATATATAGGCATGTTCTGTTTAAATACGCAGCATAGACGAATTTAAAATTGAATAATATATGTATGTCGTTTTTGACTTATATGAGATAACATTTTTGGGTCTGTTATGTTGTAAGAAAATCCTGAAGAAAGTTTTATTCTTTAAGACTAGTGCTAGAGGAAGAAAATAAAAGTTTACACCAGTCGATATTGTGTATTGAAACAGAAGGTACATACGCTATTCATGCTATTTTCCGTTCGATACATTCCTTTTAAGACTTGATAGTAGAGGCTATTAAGAATCTATTTAACCATATTTATCACCATAAAAACCATTATTTTTACTAGTATTTGAGAATTGTCGAATACTTTTACTTTGTGTTTCCATGAAAACTTTTGAAATTTGATCATGCTTCAAGCTGAAATGGTCGTTTTTTAGTGATACGACCCTAATACGCATGTTTTGAACCCGGATTCGCATTCCGCATAAACACATTTATCGAAAACGCTTAACCAGTATCTATTCACAAGTTTACTATTGTCTCTCAACAATAAGCAATTTTAAAGCAGTGAACTTTGTATGCGAGTAGGTCCTTTCGAAGTATTTTCTTGCTCTGAATATGAATCCTATTCGCTACAAGCAACAAATTTCCAAAAATTTCACAATGTTTCACACAAAGTTTAGGTTTTTTTTTTCGGATGATTTTGAAGAGTATAGGTCATCAGCGTTGTTTGTTATACATGATCCAAAACCGAAAAGCATACGTACTGAATGGCATTTACAACATACAAGATGCAGCGAACATAAAATTGTCAATATCTCGATAACCGTAACCATTATAGCTAAATATGGTTAAATATGTTCTAAATTACCTCTACTATCACGATTTTGAGAAATTTCATCTAATTACATATAAGCCCGTACATCAATTTTTGGATTTTCCTTTACAACGTGATAGAAATAAAATCACAAAAACCGCATCCGCAGCAGACTTTGCTGTACTAGTAATGTCAAATATGAGTACTATAATTTGAACCACTTTCAAGAGCTTAATTAAGCTAAACTCCAGAGTAAAACACTCAAATTCTGCATAAAACACTCAAATTCTGCATAAAACAGCGAATATTCGACGCGTCGATGAAAAATACTCCGGCAATCCGACTAAGGAGTGTCCTACCTCAACAAACGACGTTCAACCGCGTAGTAAGATAAGATAATTGTCGGTAATTCGCGGGCAAGACGCTCAAGAAGTTGACCTTGGAAGATATTGTCGACAATTTTCCAGCAGGTTTCCTTAAAAGTATTCCAACGTACGTTTATGCGGTTACACATACATCGATACAGAGTACATTAGCATTCCTTACTTGGTTGAATTAGCATATTGTCGAAGGATGTCGTAGACCGGAAATGAGTAACACCACGTGACATTAGGAATTTGATATTTATGTGCACTGAAACCGCATGACCATCTACAATATTATGTATATCTAAAGCATATTTTTCTGATTGTGCGTTATCATTATCTGTTCCATTTGGTCTGTTGGCTATGGCCAGCATCAAGTGTGTGTGCTTTAAATTTAAAGTATAGGAAGAGATTTCAAGGGCACTCCGTAAAAATATTCCATCTGAGTGTATATAGCTCACTGAGTCAGTGCGCGAGTATGAGTAATTTTATTAATCAGTGTTTTTGAACAACTGCAAAGTTCGTGCAGATTCCAAGTCTCTGTTTCACTCTGCGAACTTCTAAGAATATCTAAATGGTACGGTGCTTGCTTACGTTCGTGCGTCACATTCTGAGATAAAACAGAATCCACGTGCCCCACTAGAAAAATTTGTAATTTGTTATACTTAAGTAAAATAGACGAATGTAACTAGAGTGGTTGGGTTCATAGTGTTTTAAAGAATGCCACCAGAATGTGTGTTTGTGTTGAAAATGTTTAAAAGTTTTTAAACTAGTTTTTTTTTCTATTGTAAATTTCTGAAAACTGACTTAAAAAACTGAGGTATATGTGCTAATAGTTTATAGAGTGGGACGATTTTTTTAAATTTTCTAATTCCGGAATGTGGGTTAATGAATTAAAGAAAACGCCTATTTTTTAATGGCTTTAAAAAAAGAAAAAAAACTTTAAAATTATTTTAATTTTTGATATTTTTTTTATTTTTGTTTTTTTTGTTTTTAATTATGGTATTATTCGGGAATGTGCCATCATGGAAAAGGTGTGAGTTAATGAATTATATAAAACACCTATTTAATTTTTTTTATTTTCATGATTGCTTATCATGAAAAAAATTAAATTATAAAATGAAAATTATTTTAATTTTTGATATTTTTTTAAAATATGATATAATAGTAATAATAATAATAATCCACGCATTAACAATAATAATCCACGCATTAACATCCCCCAACAGCTTTCGCCACTACGGGGGCATCGGCAGGCCCGAATTATTCTTATGGCACGCGTCTGTGGCACGCCTTAAGATGGGGTTCGAAATGAGTAGGCAACCAAATATACTTCATAATATTATCCTGAGTTGTTCAGCGAAATGATTAAGTATTTCCATTCAAATTATACGCCGAACAGAACTTGAATGGGTGACATGGGTGACATGGGTGACCTACGCGCCAGTGCCTGGACGCGCGCTGGCGTATGAAACGCGGGTGCTCCGTTTGCTTAATTATTAATTTTCTCCCAAACCCACTTTTGTCCCACTTTCATCTTTACTCATTGTATAGGAAAAAGTCTCAGCTTCCGAATAAAACTATTTTAAAAAATATTAAAAATACCCAAATGGGACCAAAATCGAAATACAAAATTACTTGTTAAAAAACGTGTTAGATTTTTGTTTTTTTAATTTTTTTTGTGAACATTAAAAAGTTCATGAAAAATGCTTTAAAATGCACTAAATAAAAAATAAAATATATAAAGATTTATTGGAGTTACACTAATCTAAAAATGACCGTGGCACTCAAAACGTCCAAACTTCAACCCCTAGTAATTTCCTCAATATTTTTTTCATGAGCTAATATTTTAGGTATTTGTTACTGTTATTAAGTACAATAATTCTCCTAAAGTTTCAACTATATCCGAAAACTTAACATTTTTGGATTGGGACACTTCAGAAATGATGCCCCATATACATACTTTCATACACAGATCGCATCATGCATGTAAAGCACCTACTTAAAGGAATTATCTTAATCTTATTACGTAAATTCTTTGTCAATTATTTATCAATAATTTATTGAAATAATCTAAGGTATAAACACAGCTTTATTATACTCGCAAGTGAGTTATTATTAAAAAGATTAGAGCAATATTTAAGAACAGTATCTTTTGAACTAGGATGAGTTAAAGACATTTTCACTTTGTTTTATTTGGATTAAAAAGTTTATGTTTGGAAGATTGGAGCTTTTAAGGCAAGGTTGCCAAATTATTAATGACTCATAATTTGCAAGAAGCACAGCATTTGTTGGAATACGTGAATGGAAAAGGGCTATAGGATTTTTTTCCTGAAATTGTGTGGCCTTACATAAAAGACTTTTTTAAAGAGCTGATAAGAACTATGTAATAACAATTTGATACCCCTCTGGATCGCTGATATATAAATTTAAAGAGTGTATATAGGCGTTTTCGATAGATTTCTTTGCGCTGAATACGAATGCGGTTTCCGAATCTTGATTGGGCAGCTTCGGGGTATCTAAAATGTAAAAAAATTTAAAAGTGTTCGTAGGGCATTGATTTCATCCGCTCCCATCATAGTTTATTATTTTTGTGATTAATCAAAATATTAACGTTTCTTTCTTCTCTTTCCAGATATATTACTAACGTTAAATAAACAATGGGTGCGCGTCAGTCAAAGAGGTCGGTGGATATAACAACGACCCCGAAGAAAGGCGAGGGAGAGAGCCCCGTCATCGAGGGCGAAGGCAAGGTCAAGGAAATCGGGGAGGTCGACCCCAAAGTCACAACGAATGGCACAGTTCACACAGAGGCTGAGAGCAACGTGAGTAGCAAGCTAGTTAATAGAGAGTGGTTTTCCTTTATATCTGTCGGATCTTATCTGGCTCTGCCGGTAGCTAATCTCACGGTTTTCGGAGCTTCTGTTTGGGGGCTTGGAAGTAAGCACCCCCGCAGGGCTAAGGATGTGAATATTGGGTGTGTTTGGGCAGAAGGATCCTTAGAGCGATTTAGATGAGGGTCTCGTAATTCTATTACATCGACATTTCTCTTTAGTAATTTCCTAGAAGGTTTTTCCTATTACGTAATATGTAATTGAGATCACCGTTTGCTAACATTTTGTAGAATCAGTCAAAGTGAAATATACTTACTTATTCTTAAGCGTTACTCTTTCACTGCGATCTCTCTAATCTTATTTTTACGTGAATTGACAGAAAACTTGTTCGGGCAGATGGCTAATAAATTTGTCAGGAGCACCGAAAGGGTTCATACACATTTACATATTTTCACTGTATCATACGCAGCATGAAAAACCATTGTAATCGTGCCGAAAAAAAAAATTGAGATTTTAGCGCTAATAGGTCTTTTTGGGTCCCCAGAATATTTTTGACCAAGGTACAAAAAAATGTCTGTGTGTGTGTGTGTGTGTGTGTGTGTGTGTGTGTATGTATGTATGTATGTGTGTACCCGTTTGTTTGTGGCGACGATTCCGGAGAAACTACTAAAGGTATCGGGACGAAACTTCATAATTAGAAGTTTCATGACCAAACTTATAGCTAAAAAGCTTTCTGTTGACCGTTTCCGACGAGTAATAAGACCCATGTGTATTTTCACGCGTCATGTACCATTGGGACACGTAATTTCGTCTGGGTTTACTGGAGCAAGTCCCATGCATTCCACCGTTTACAGTCAATGTAATCTCAGTGGACAGTATTAGATTTTACGACAGTTAGATAGGTACATCCACACTGGGCCTTCATACGTGCTCTTCATACCATTCATACCCTTGGCCTTCATATCCCAAGGCACTTAAAACTTCGTCTTTCGACAAATTCCCTTGAATAAAATAAAGCAAGGGACTAGTTGTAATTTATCTTAACAGTAAATCTAATTTATCTGTGAGCTACGCGTGTAAAGATGTCTACCCGTACCTTTTCCGTAATCGTACCTACATAAACCAAAATCATGACAAACAGAGGGAATTTTACAATTTCACTCAAGAATAACTAGCAAACAAATCCTTAAATTTGTAATAGTAAATATCAATTAGATCTTACTACACTAATTGTTAATAGTGAGCCTTACTTTCCATAGTTTTCTGATATATGATATAAATTTCTTCTTCCAAATTCTTGCTTAGAGTAAAAATAAAGAGCAAAATTACAATATAAATTTGTAGATAAAGGTTTCCTGCAAAAATGGTCAACATATCTGAAATATTACATGTGGGTTTATTGATAATATATTTGATATGCATTGTAAACATTATGATATTATAAAGCGAAGGACATAATATGGCTTCTAAATACATACATAAAATATATTAGCCAGCTACAACTCCATTTTCACTTGGCGCTATAACGATAAATTATATGTATAGAGTTTTTAATATTTGTAATGTCCTAACCTACGGTTGATATTGTAGCAGTATTTTCAATTCATTTTATCCTATTTATTATACTTATTTATTATGTTAACAGTGTTTTAAAGCGTGTATAAATACCAAATGTGTCAAACAAAATAGTATACTATTATACACGTTTTATAAGTCGTCAAATTAGCGCACGAGTTGTTTTTGGTACGACGAGCGTAGCGAGGAGTGCCCAAATGGAACGAGTGCACCAATACGTCTTATAAAACGAGTGTAATATACTATTTTTTCTACTTTGCGTCATTAATTTTATACAAATTTAGAAATTATGGTTACTATATTGCGCTAAGTTAGAATCCAGGGTACTTTGCTGGTACCACGTGGCAGTACTGTACTAACTGTCAACTTCGTAAGGTTTGGATAAAATCATGACAAAATCTAATTGTGAATAATTTTACTCTACTTTAGCCTACAAGTTTTAATAAATAATCAGCGAGGTCGCAACTATGATCATAATTAAGCTTGAGGCAACAATTTTAACCCTTCTGTGATCAATCCATGAAACAACCTAAAAAGTTACTTTTAAAATAGTAGTTTCATAATTATAATAATCAGAATAGACGTGTTTGGCGGTAACTGATTAGTAACTTCAAAGAATAAGAACTTACTAAAGAGTTGTTATAACGGTTAACGTTTAATAGCAGTTTCTACCTAGTACCACTAGGTTATAATTGAAACCAAATTCTAATTTCGGTGTAACAATTTATTAGAATAAATTATACTTAGTAAAATTACATGTGATGGAGGTAATACAAATAATTAAATATAAATAATAATACAAATGGCTTATAAAAGGTTACACGCACACCGAAAACAGTGTTACAATGTGTGCATTGTGAATGAATAGTAGAAAAAATCCTTTTATATATGTGACGCTATAAACAAAATATTACAGCTCTCCAAATTGATTTAATTATTGTTTTTTTTTATATATATATTTGACTACTTTCACCTACTCATTGCCGTCTTCATTATTAAACTAAAAAGTAATTTTTTTGTTGCCTTGGTGATAAAAATTGATATGGAAATCGATATGTTGTTGTATTTAAAATGTCATCCTGATTGAAAATATCACGTAAATAATATATGGTGCCATTTATAGTTTCAATGTTGACGTAATTTCAGAAAAAAACCGGAATCGTACTAAACTTAAGAGTCTAACAAAATTGATTTTTTTGTCTGTTACCATTTCTCAAAATTTCAGTTGTCCATCGTCATAAATACAAAAAATAGACGGGCGTACCAATGGCGTGGGTCACCCGGTTTATCAAATTGTAAGTAATTAAAAGAGCTGGAAGCTAATAGTCGTCGAAGCGAGTCGACGACTATTGACTTTCAAGTTTTGCTCGAAGTTTTGCCTGACGGAGTGTTGTTCGCCGAGGAGCAAAACTCCGAGTTTTCAAGGGTAAATAGTGCTTTTGATTGAGTTTAATTTGACTTACGTAAGAACGTTATACAATAATTTTTGCGTATGTTAGTGGCAATTAGTCAAACGGCGTGAATTTCTTATATTATAGTAGTATGGGGATAGGTGACCTTAGTGGTAGTACCTTTCCTATACCATTAAGGGATGCAGAATTTTATATGCGGTCAATAAATATATTCAGTTGAACCTTAAAAATTGATTATGATTGGCAACTTTCTAATTAATGCACTTATTTTTTAATTTAAATGTTACGATACTTACTGTCTACGCAGTGTATTTTTATATCATTTTCCATTGAGTATTGCGTCAGAAGCTAATTTTGTAAGCTTACGTTGATTAAAGTCGCGCTATCACGTTTACAGTTCATTACACTGTAATTATTTTCAGTACAATGCATACTGACGCCCGCCTGCATGCATACAATCAAGATTGACGACCTACAACAGCGAAAGGCGAATTCTATGCGCTATCTGCGATCACTTCGAACAATAAATTATAAAGTACCATGTCTTGCGATATTATTCTATAAACATGGCGGTTTACTTAATAAGAGTGCTTTTAGAAGTTTTGGATAATTATGACCTTTATTAAAATATTGCGAATTATCTCAGTTTATTTTTTAATTTATTTGTTTTCTAAAACCGTTTTTTCTCCTCCGTTTCGTTAATCTAAAGTCCATTAAAAATTAAGTAAGACTGCCTCAGCATGAATTTCGTGCTTTTATGTATGGAGAAATATTGCAGCTGTCGGACCTTCGTCGTCAAGTTAAACGACCTATAAACTCGGACAGAATATCAAGGACAAACCTAGTAATACACGATGTGTCTCACGTGTCTCATGCAGAATGGGGCAAATTCTACTCATGACTATGAGTGGAGTATTAAGTAGATTACTCAACAGGTACTCATATTTTTCAATTTTTAGTACTGAGTAGATACTCGACAATTACTCACCGAATTACTCAGTACGTAAAATAAAAATAAAGTAGATACTCAATTAAAATACAGAACCTTATTAATGTTATACTAATAATTGAAAATTGCCATTACTTATATAATATGTGAAAACAATTTTCTAAAAACACGGGAGAATATAACTCTATTTATTTATTAATTTTTACCAGACACTTTACTTACTATTGTGCGGGCCACACAGAACTGGTATCAGATAAATTGATTGGTTCTAAAAACAGTGGGAATGAAAATACTGAGCTGCGATTGGTTATGAACTGATAATTAATGGAATGGTAATATTAGTAGAAAAATGTAGCTCCTACCACAATCGATAATAGCCAGGGTTGTTATGTTTAAAACACTTTGTTTTAAACATGCTGTAAAACAAATATTTTGTTTTAAACAGTTTGTTTAAAATGTGTTTTTTTCTGTGTGGTTATTTGAAACATGTTTGATTTGTTTAAAACGTGTTTTTTTTCGAGTGATATTTTTCCGGAATCTGTCGTACTTTATCGGTTATGTTTTTACATGGTCCCCATAAAACAAGAATAGATAAAATTTGTATGTATTTTATTTAGATTTGGTTATCGAATAAATTGTTAATTGATCAAAAACTGAAGGAAAAGAAAAGGATACTATTAAAAAAGAAAACAAGGTTGGTTACCGTAGAACAAAGCGAATAACATTTCGATAACAATCTATGAGAAAACAAGTATGTAATGGCTAATGATTGATAATTGGTAACTAACAATCTTAGTGGGCCTAATGTCATAATTTTATTGTTGGCTGTTGATGCTTTACGCTTTTTTACAAGACCAGGGTTGCCATGTAAAAAGAACAGAAAATCCGGACTTTCCACACCATTTAGCGGAAATTTGGATTCAAAAGCAGACCTGTAGAGTTTTAGAGAAAGATGAAAAATTCTTCATATTATCTTAAATGTTGTCGATCGACTCGTAGAAGCATCATTTTGGACGAATCGGCTATTTTACCCGAGGGGTCTGGCAACCAACTCTACGTATGACAATGCTCACGCACGTACGTATTTACAGCACAGCACGCCCTAATGTTAGAAACCAAGTTTTAATTATTATATTGGCGGTTCAAAACTGAAGGAAAATTATTTCGACGGAATAATCCAAATGGTGGAGGAGCAATTTGCAATCCAAAATGGGCGATCCAAAATACTCGAGCCCGGCTCTAATAAGAAGTAATTTCTAATAACAATCGATCGAGCTTGAGTGAATAGAGCGCTTGAGATGAAACGGTCGTGATAATAAATCGAACAGGATGACCGGCGCTAATTCGGGCAGCATTTTTCCAACGGTGAAAGGCGTACGCGCCGATTGGACACGGTTTTTCTCCGTCGAGTAATTTAAAATCCACGCGAACGGGTAGCGCGCTGTTGCTGCTGCCGCCGTTGGCCTTGTTATTGAGTATCACAATACCCAGAAGTTTCTTACCCGGTGTCGAGATGTTGCGCAACTTGGGTTCAATGAATCTTTAAAGGGCGATCAAAAAATCTGGAGCGTGACTTGCCAGAATTCGATTTAAAGTGCCCAACTAAAACCGTTTTTAGTATCGATTCTTGTGGATAAGGTTTGGTGGATGCTGGAGTCACTCTTCAGGTTGATCTGGAGATATTGAACAAACGAGCACCAGAAACAAACACAAAATCATGTCGCTCTTAGCAACTGTCGGATAACGCTTAACATGGCCTTTACTAACTTACTATATTCATGAACAGAATGTTTACTGTAATATTGCTTAACAGAAGTTATAGAATAAGACCCTTAGATATTGCGATTAGGATGTTAGCTGTAGCCAAACCGAGACCAGTGCAGGGTTCGCCCAAATGGGCTCGACCTGAAAAATCCTGGTGGTTTTTTTCGGGTTGGGCCCACTTGAAAACCCACTGAGTTTTTTCGATGCGCACCATTTTGAAACAATTTGGAGTTTTTTGAGTTGGGCTGGCTTGAAATAAACAACAGGTGTTTAATGAAAACTCGTTGCGGGCAAAAGTAAATTTCAAAGGGTAATACAGTTTTTATTTTACTATTATAGCGCAAACTCAAAATATAGACATTACAGTTAATAATTCAGAACAAAACTTAAGTTGTATTCTTATTCTCTCAGTCTTGTGAATAGGTGTGTTAAGAAAAGAACAAAATACGAACCACCACAAACACATTGAGTTCACCCGTCGACACGGTTAGTGGTGTCCACGTCAAGTAAATATCTATACACTTGCACCAATTTAACTGCTTTTTCGACCTGGAAACGGTTTGGGTTGTTCTCTCGGTTTTTTCTCGCAACAGACGTTTTCGCTATCTTGGTTATACACTTACTAAAACGATTTCAGTTCCAGTTTTGACTTTGATCTCGAACACATTAATTTTTCCCATTTACGTGTAACATAAAATAAGTACCTACCTACTTTTGAATTTTCAATAAAACCGTTTCGGTTTTACCAAGGTTTTGAATATTTTAGCAAAGGTTGAGATTTCAGTTTCAGTATGTTTTGGTTCGGTTACAGTACGGGTTTTATATCATAAAAAAATGGGCTACGGTATGTGTTTAGATAATATTAACTATTGCCCACTTTTACCCGAAAAAGCCCCACATGGGCCCAGTGGTTGGGGTTAAAAAAACGGGTTTTTTTCAAACCCTGGAACTATGTCACAATGAGTTTATTATAAAATCATAGTAGAAAATTGATATTATAGTACTATACCTATCAATCTTATATTGTTATATCATTCAAGTCGTAGATATGGATTGGCTGTAATGTCAATTAATAATGATTCCAAGGGATTTAATCTATTAGTAGTGTTTAATAATTTTCTCTTGCTGTGTGGCATTGGGTATATGAAAAATATAAATGCCGAGAAAGAAGACCAAGATTTATTTGATTGGTTGCTACATTTAGGGCCGAGGCAGAGATCGGGAATTCGGCCCCCAGACCGACGCCCACGCTTCAAAATAGCTTGATGTAGCGCAATATATTGATTAAATTTGAAACATTAAAGGTAATGAAAAATTAAAATTTAAATTAATTTATTTCATAAGTATATAATTTAACTCATAATTATATATAAGAAAAATTCTTATTAGTAAAGTAATAAACAATAGAAAGGCGTAAAGTATTTATCATTATCGAGAGAATGTTTAATGACTAAATGATGAATAAATCGAAAATACAACATGAATTTTGCCGGGTAAAATTCATATTTTCCGACGTTTCGCATAGTTCGCTTCTTCCGAGAGAACTGAATATAGTAAAGCACCGGTTATCCGGGGTAATTGGGCTTTTATTGGGTTAGACGCAGCTATAATGATTTTATTTCAACATTCGTTAAAAATCTGGAAAAATATACATTTCTGCATAAAAACTTACGGAGGACCATGGCTAATGAAGCTCACGGATATATGCGCCGCGGATAACCAGTACTATCTTGTACTATTCGAGTAAAGTTTGGTGACCAAACATCCTTCTTTAAGATAGCCAGTCCTCCTTTTTAAAGGGCTCTTCTAATTATTATTATTGTCCTCTAAACGTACACATATCTTGCATAATGCTGTCTTCGTCAGTAAGGTGACAGAATGTTAAATTTAAAGGTTAAACCAGGTTTGTTTAATGTTTAAGTTTTTTCCTTCATGTTGGGCCTACTAGAAAAAAACCCACTGGGGTTTTTCAGAGCGCACCATGCTGAAATAGTTGGGAGTATTGTTATTTGGGCTGGCTTGAAATAAACTAAGGTGATTATTGAAAACTAATTATGGTCAAATTTCAAAAGGTAATACATATTTTTCGGTTATATTGGTTATACAATACACCTACTGAAACGATTTTCGTTTTTGACTTTGATCTCGAACACATTAATTTTACCCATTTTATCCTTGTCGACTTTTCAATATATACACACATAAAAATACGGAGTTGGATTTAACACCGATTCAACACCGCTATGGATCTCCCTCGCGACCGTTTGCGCATGTAGTTAAATCAGACGGAGTTGAATTTTTACAGAGCTCATTCACTCTTTTTATAGTTATTATTATTTGTAACGGAGTTGAAAATATATGTTTAGGGAAATGCAGGTTTACTCCTTTATAGACATAAAACAATCTCCCCGCGTGTCAAAGTTCCGCGTTCCGGAGTGCAAAAGTTCTTCTGTAGTAGTGAAATACATCCGTGGAGATGTTACGTAACTCCTTTATTAGTGTTAAAATTACCCTGTTGCGGGGTGCTTTTCTTTTATTGGCGAAATTATTCTTTCCCTAAAAGAGTTGTTTGTGTACGTAATGAAGTTAAATATGTACCAAATAGAGTTGGTTTTTTTTTTCAGAGCGGTTCTTATCTTTATTAGGAATATGACGGGGACCAGTAAAAATCAAAAATACATTTTAACAATTTATTTTTCGAAAAAACAAGTAAATGAATATACATGTTTGCACAATACTCAATAAATAAAATACAGTTTATCCTAAATATAACAATAATCTCCGTATAAATATTAATAATAATAAATTAATAACTAATATCAAATATAACAGAGTACATAAAGTCTAGAGTACTTTCATTAATAACTAAGTACATATAATATAATTGGTAACTATATACATATCATTCGCCTTATTATAAAGAATGTGTATAAAGATTTGTATTAACATCGTCATCTTCTTCGCCCGTCCTTATTACCAAAGTAATTCCTCGTTGACTGTGCCATATGAAGTCTACCAATAACTCCTTGTCGATTCCATAACTCGCGTCATCATAATACTTGATATCTTGATATTTTGTCTCTGCTATTTTAAATAGCTTGCCAACTGTACATAAAAAAAGAAATATCTGCAGAATTGTTGTATTTTCGTATGTTGTAAGGCAAATAGAAAAAATCAAAAAAACGCATTGGCGGACAAAAAAAAACTTCATAAAAAAAACACAAAAATATATGAAGGTACCACAAATGCGGCAACAAACGTACTGCGCATTTGACTCCCCGGTATCTTCACAAGCTTTTTCTATAGTACCTACATTAGTAGTGTGCGTAACATTTTTATAAACTACAAAATTATAAAAGCATGTGAGCACAACGAATAAGTAATGTACACGCATACATATGTCTACGTACATATGTAGTAATATAAGTAACTTACCTGTAGTATTAATTGTGTCGAAATTTAATACATCGTTGATAATTCTGACCCATTTTTTTATTTGTCCGTATTTAACTCGTATGAAAATACACTGCTCCATTTGAAATAATAATGTAAGTACTTACATATAAAATATTAAAAGTAATGGAAATGAAACTCACTCTCAACTGCACCCCGCAAACTTAGGAGTATAAGTGACGACCACAACACACTGCGAAGCAAACTGCAAACCGTCTTGGTGGCGACATGTTGACGCCTGTTGTTGTTAAACCGTAAGTTTTTGCCTTTACAGTATAAATCTTACCTTTTTGGAGATTATTCACTCCAAAACGGAGTTAGAAATAAATATTACACAGGGAATTAATGTTTACTTTTAGGAGTTTTATCACTCCGTCACAATGTTCAGTCATATCAACTCCAAAAAGTGTACTTTCTCTCATTTTGTCAGTTATTTCAACACCCTGCATGGTGTTAATTTTCATTTCACAGCTCCAGTGAAAATTTTCATTTTCACCATTTCGGATATAAACTATTTTCAACTCCGTGCTGTGTAGTTAAATTAACTCCGATATTACGTATATCAACAATTTTTAGCACACAATCAACTGATTTTCGGAGAAAAAATCACTCTTTTTTGTGTACAATTAACTACGTGCAAATTCTCTCCGTAAAATTTTTATGTGTGTACCGTTAAAATATCAGTTTCAGTATCTTATAAATTTTTTTGTTCGGTTACGGGTTTTACACCATAAAATGAATCGGATACGGTATAGTTTTGGTTAATATCGGTATCGATTTCAAACCCTGAAAAAAGACGTATTGCCCATTTTTACCCGAAAAGCCGAAACTCCCCCCTCCCAAAAAAGAAAACACTTGAGCACCTTGAGTTGTCAAATTTTGTAAGATTAATGCGCATCCCCAACCCAGAAAAATTCTAGTTTTAGTATTTCTACGGTCGTCCCACACAACAATGGCAACAAATGAACCAACCGGTTTTAGTTGCTGTTGTTGTAGTTTAGAAATGGGCTTAGTAACATCAATTAAAAAGTGTTCTATTTGTTCATTGGAATAGCGATAATTTCCCTGAAACATAGGGCAATTTTCGCTGGCTCGATCGAAATTACATTATCGCGGCTTGTGCAATTCACTCATTTGCATTACAAATGATGCCTTAATTGCGTTTATTGTTTGCAAGGGAAACGACCAGAAGTGATCTTCACTCTTCTCGACTCCTACCAACCCTCGCTCTGAAAATCCTTTCAGGCCGCTTTCCCTCGCCGCTAATTGGGGTAAATGAAAGAGTAGTGTGCTTTGATGCCGCAAGCTGAAAATTACAGGGGTGAAAAAAGCGCCCGTTGGAACGCCAAGACTGGAAATGAACTTCAGCAGCCTTTACTCTTTGAAATGTTGAGTTAGATATCTGTTTGGGCTCACTGGGAGAGGTTTCAAGATGAGTGCTTTTTATTTGACGTCACAATAACTGCGTCTATGTGGAGGAGCTTTGAGGAGAACATAAACGTTTGAACTACAACATAATTGAGTTCTTTATTGCCTCTTTTGGCTTTTGAAACGGTTTTTATTTTAAAATGTTCGCAGCACGTTTTTTAAGTACTAAAGCTGTCCTGTGTGTTTTACGTAACCGTTCTCTCCATTTGTCCAGGAATTACATCCTAACAGTGGAATTTTTAAGCATTAATGTCCACAGATAATCGAGGCTCTACTGCAAATATTTCAAATGTTCTTCAACATTTTAAAGAGCAGGATAAATGATTAGTGCGTTTATGTGTTTCATACAAAATTTTGCATTTTAATGCATAGCAAGCGGTACTTCTTTGTAGTTCAACATACACATTTATAAACATATTAACTGAAACGTATGCATTTTCTGTCGACGTGCTATAAATACCAACATGCAATACCATCGTGTGCGCACCTGTCGCACCTAGTTATTGAGAAATAAGGCAAATGTACTGCGATTCAATTCTTTAAATATAATGCGTGTCCTGAATATTATATTCTTCATATTTATACAATGTAAAATTCGTGAAAACAAATTTTATTTTCTTGATAAATCACACTACGTTTTCTAGCCTCATTCGGAATCAATCAAATGTCACAAACCCACAAATTTAATTTTCGTATTTTGCAATTTTTCGCAAGAGCAAAGTATTCCGATCCATCAAAACGAGGAAACGAAACTAACCCGCACAGATGGAGCTGTCTAAAAGTCAGACAAACAGAAAAAGCGCCTTCTTCCGGATTTTCGTGTTCAACTTTTTGCGGCAAGCACCACCCACACAGTTTTTTTTTGTTAGATAAGGGGAAAGAAGGAGGCCAAAGGAAAATAGGGTGATTTTTCACGAGCGAAACCTCATCCCCTCTAACACAGGGAAAAACAATTCCCATTAAGCCCTTATATTCGCCTCTTAAACTCCAGTTTGGTAGCCGGGTCACATTTATATGTGTCAGGAGTGATATATAACACCAATTTTTCATATGAATTTAATATTATGGAATATTTAGAGCTCGTAAACGTTTTGTTTAAAACGAGTTGAGTAATTTGTAAAATGACAGATGTTTGTACTATGTATGATATCATTAGCTTTCTCATTATCATATCTTATCTGTTAGCTTAACCATTACACAAAAACATTTATGTATGTTGGTTAGTTTAATATTGCAGCATTGTGCTCGTATCAAAATGAAAATACTGGTGGAGTTTGCGAAACTGTTGTTATTATTGTGCCCTTTCTTTATGCGCTAGTAAACTTAATATTTGATCAGGACCCGGAGCTATCTGCTGCAGCAAACATCTGCATGACTGCGTGTGGGTATTGTTTGTCCGTCGCGCGTTCAAAACAAACACAAGCCCGCTGCTATAAAACTGCAATAAAAACAGAAGCCTTCTTCTCCAAAGCAGTTGTTTTATTTGCAAGAGCTTGGCCGCACACTCAAATTTACGACCATCAAACATTTGAGATGAGTCTTTAAGTTTGGGTATTTCGTTCAGTGTGACAACGCCTTTAATGACAGGAGATGAGAAGACACACATACAAGGGTGCCTTGAGAAACTGGTCTTTTTAGATGGAAAGGATCTAAATATAAACCGATCTGCCCGTATGTGACCTTCAGTTGAAACGCTTTTTCCTCGACGTTGTCGTGGCATCGGTTTTGTCAGTAGGACGGTCGTCAGCATCGCAATACGATTGCTATTTATGGATGGTTCACAGTACACCGTTTAGGTGGAGTTCAATTGTTTCGATAAACAGGAAACGCCGTCTGAATTGGGTAGCCGATATGACGATATACAACGAACATTGATACTGTATTGAATGCAAATTGATTCCATCAAGGGTGCTGTTTTGTCGCATGTATTACTTATGGTTGAGCAATGAATGAATAATTTTTATGAAGTATTGTGGAATAAAGTGTAAGCACATTTCATTTGTATTATATTATAAAATTCTTCCTCGTCGCTATTGACTGGTCCGGACACAATATACAATATATCTTCCACAATATACCTTCCTTCGAACTATGAACTATGAAGTATGAACTTTCATCGATATTGATTTATTAAAATTTACCCACATTTTGTTTATTGCATGGCCAAGAACATTCGCTGTTATAAAAAAAACAGTCTTATGCAGAATTTGAGTGTTTTAGTTTACAGTTTAGCTTAATTAGGCTTCTGAAAGTGGTTCAAATTATAGTACACATATTTGACATTACAACTACTGCAAAGTCTGCTGCGGATAGGTGCGGATGCGGTTTTTGTGATTTTATTTCTCTCACCTTGTAAAGGAAAGTCCAAAAATTCATGTATTGGCTTATATGTAATTTAATGCAATTCCTTGAAACCGTGATAGTTGAAGTAATTAAGAACATATTTAACCATATTTAGCTATATACAAATGGTTACGGTTTTTGAGATATTGACAATTTAAGTCCAATGCATCTTGTATTTTGTAAATGCCGTTCTGTACCTATATTTATATTTATATATGACCTAAAATCATCAAAAAATAAAACTTAAACTTTGTACTTGTATGTGAATTTCTTTAGAAATATGTTGCTTGGACGAATCGGATTCAGATTCAGAGCAAGAAAATACATCAAAATAACCTACTCGAACACACAGTTCACTGCTTTAAACTGGAATATTGTTGAGGAGAGACAATAGTAAGCTTGTAATTAGAAACTCGTTAGGCGTTTTAGATAAATGTGTTTATGCGGAATGCGAATCCGGGTTCTAAACATGCGTATTAGGGTCATACCGCTAAAAGAGCGACCGTTTCAGCTTGAAGGATGATCAAATTTCGAAAGTTTTCAGGAAAACAATTAATATGAGTATTAGACAATTTTGAAATAATACTAAAAATAATATTTTTTATAGTGATAAATATGGTTAAAAAGGTTCTTAACTCTACTATCACGTCTTAAAAGGAATGTATCGAACGGAAAATAGCATGAATAGCGTATGTACCGTTTCAATACACAATATCGACTGGTGTAAACTTTCATTTTCTTCCTCTAGCACTGGTCTTAAAAAATTAAACTTTTTTCCGAATTTTCTTACAACATAACAGACCCAAAGATATTATCTCATATAACTCAGAAACGACATGTATTCTTCAATTTTAAATCCGTCTATGCTATACATTTAAACAGGACATGCCATATATATTTTGTACGGTTTTATTTTGTTTATTAAGTTATTAACCTTCAAATACTTAGTATAAACGTTAAAATGCTATACCTACATAAATAAAACCACACATCTAGAGCCCTTATAGGTGAAAAAACAATTTTGGCCAGGTTTTCGGGTCCAATATCCCACTGTACAGCGCACTGGTGGCATCCTATTTGTGACCACATTTCGGATTGCTTCTCCACAGTTTATATGTGTTTTCCGAAGATCACCTGAAAACGAAGAAGAAGTAAGAAGAAGAAGTAAGAAGAAGTTTGAACAACTTTGCAATATCTGGATTCTGTGAGAGGACAACGACTGGAATCTTTGAAGCTGACTGGAATCATTGCCAAAATGAATTGTGCTACACATTAGCCTGATATGAATCCAATGTTGGTCCGAAATGAAAGTCAACTGAAAAAGAGGACAATGCAGTAGGCTCGACACATTCGGCACATATAAAAGTGGCTCGCACTCACTGTGGCTGAAAATCTGGATATGAAGAGCATATTAACCTCAACCAATCAAACATCACTGCATTTGAAATAAAATCTAACAAAACCTATTTTTAACCGGGCTTGTTTTGTCTGTATGTTCGGGCATAATTCCGTAATGCGTTAGCCGATTTGTATAATTCTTACTTTTTTTTTGAAAGGTTGTCATTGGTGGTACCTACTCTATAAATCAAAATCTAGCCATTAACTCGGAAGTTGATAGACTCTGAAAGTGGACAAATGAAAAGCCAAACATTTCATTGCCATTGGATTGGACCACATATTTGCCCGATATGAATCGAATGTTGAATCAAAATTAAGCCATATTGTGCTGAAGCTTCAACTGAACTCTAAGATGTCACTGCGTAGGCTCGACAAATTCGTGATATATAAACGTCGCTCACAATCACTGTAGCTGAAAATATGGTAGTTTATATTAACCTCGAGGCTGTTACTCTGTAACTGATAACGGTAGAGTTTGCAACCCATATTAGATAAATTAACGCATATCAATTTGCCAACATTACCCCGTGAAACTGCTCTACCGCTGCTTGCTGTTGTGGCTTCAAATTGCTTCATATCCTGTATCGTTCTCAAAGTTTGATAGACAATGCTCTCCATACTCTCCAATCGCTCAACTATAATCGACATTGATACGCAGCTTGATTGTTTACACACCGTATGTTTACCACTATACAGTTTCACCGTAAGGTTTCAAGATAATGCCTGGAAATATTGGTTGTGTCCCGATCAAACATCACTGCATTTCATATGAAATCCAACAAAGTCTCTGTTTAATCAATTTATATAGATGGACTCTGTAAGTAGACAAGGCTACTTTCAGAACCTAATAAAATGTTTGGTGTACGTATGGTAGAGACTAATCACTAAAGTAAGTCAAAAAGTAAAACATGGGGTATAAAATGAACCATTTGTAGTACGATAGGAAAAGTAGTAGTAGTTTGTAGTGGAAACGTCAAAACGCAAATTACGATTATTGATGTGGGCACAGGGTTCTTTTTTTAAACACTTTATTTAAATAAAATTAATAAAATAAACAAGCAGGATAGCCTGATAGCAAAATTGTATAAACGAGCAAGGCCAAACTCTTAATTAAAAATTATGGCTTAGTTGTGCTGGGTGTGTTACTATTTATCATGATCTTCATTCAAGTGAAGAATACTTAACGTTTAAGACTATTGTTATTTTAGGCACTTTATTTCTGTCTGCAGAACAATGCTCAACCTACTTTAATCGCCCTATTTTCGGTACGGGCATCCGACCGCTCTAAGAAGCAGAAGTGCTAATTCCCATCAACACACCCGCCGCCCATTCAGAGGCAATTCCAGCGAGTTTAGCCCGCTAATTCGTCTAATTGCCAGGCGACATTGACCCTAACGAGTCTATTGTACGTCTAGCCTGTCGCACAAAGCGCATTTCCAGCCGATCGCGACGTTCACATGGTCTCCGGCGCGTATGTATGTGAATGTGTGATTCACCGCGTTAAAAAAAGACTCCAGGAGACGGTGAAAGTAATTTTCACGGCCGACTTCTCGGACGAAAATAGTTTCACGTTGGCAAAGATCAGTTATCTCCCAAACATTCCGCTGGCCGGAAGCGGTTTATTACGACTGTTTTGGAACTACGAACTGCATATCGCTTTGTTGTGCGCGAATCATTTTAATAATGACAATAATCCAGAAACGATCATTCGTTTTAATTCACAACACGCAGGCCCGATGTGTAGGCAATTGCGAGAAAACTACTACAATAACAATTCTGCAAACATAATTTGACAACAACTTGATATATTGTAATTGGTTTTTGTAACTTTTGTATCCTTTTTATCCCTTTGCCTCTTTTGCCCCTTCTGTCATTTTCCCGGTTTTTCTTTTTGTTCTTGTTGTCGTTGTCGTACTTTTCCTGTTGTCCTCTTCGTCTTTTCCGTCGTTGTCGTTCGCCTCTTTCGTCTTTTGTTCATTACTTTTGTCTTCTTGATCGTTCTGGTCCTTTCAATCCTTTGGACGTTTTGGCTTTCTGGTAGTTTTCATCCCTTTCTATCTCTTTAAGGACAAAAACTGAAAGATAATCAACGCTTTGATAATAAAAAGCCCCTCAAAATTTTAAAATTTGAATTGTTTAATTAAGCACAAAATGGTTAAGGTTGCCAGATCTCATATTCCTATGTATTTCTAAAACAATAACTCATATTGAGTTACTGAAATCTCATACATTCGAGGGAAACCTGTATGTTGTTGCTCTTCAAAATTTGAGACTGCTTTGGTGCTTTTGAGACAACGCTTTAATCCAATGTACTGTTACACAAAAAATATATACCACTTGATCAGAATGAGTCATCATGGAAAAGTTGCCTAAACGAAACTACTTTGTTGGAATGTCTAAATCAAAATTTATTTATATTTAAACATAAATTGGCAGTTCCTGTAGTTTGTGAATTTCTATAAATTTCATTGTTAGGGGATAAATTGGGCTTATATTGCTTTTAAACTTTTCCTCTAATTACATTTTTAGCAAAATGGGTTGCGTGTTAAATAATTCAATTAGCAAATTTTTACCAATCAATAAAGCAGCCAGTAGCGTCCATCTGGAAAATAAATTGCTTCCGGGTTAGGCCGTATGTCAAGATTCGTATATGCTGACGTTTCGCTAACCATGTTGTTTCTTCAGAGCTAACTGAATACTGAAGACCTACCCACGAAATCTCCCTTATATTCCTAAATTTACACCTCACTGCGCACATCTGGAGGTACCGCTCCTATGTGTTTTTCACTTAACAACGTTAGGATCGATTTCCAGACCCTACTAATGTCAGTGCCATCTTCGCGATTGATGCTTGTTAATTTCAATGACTTCTCTAATAAGCCATTGTGTGGCCCGAATCATGGCAGTGTTGAGGAACAGCGGCCTGTTGAATGTTGCCTAGTCGGGTGTCTCTACTGTGCTCCTTCACTTGACATTTGATGCTTTGTGTCTGTCCTACATAAAATAGTTTTATGTAAAAATATATTTTTATGTAAAATTCAATTTTCCACTGTCAGTTGTTCTTCGGCTTATGACATACTGGACATTTTTTTAAAATGGGTAGCTGATCTTAGTGATTTTGGTATAGCTGCTAATTGGTAAATGGTAGCGGAAACATTTTATAATTTTTGTGTGAAAAACAATGAAAATTGCAGTATTGAGTTTCTGTGGAATATTGATACTTTCAATGGAATATGAAAATGCGTTGTGAATATAATTAGTTGCCCTGACTCAGCACATGTTGGGGAGTCATATGGTTTCGGTACTGACACTATGTATGGTACAGTTTTAAGGATCTTACTACTCGTCGCTATTCATATCACAATTTACATCCAGAAGTAGGTACCTTGTATTATTTTAGTTCCTTCTACTCGATTCTAAATTCAAGTAGCTCCCCCTTCGTATTATCTAATCTCTCTGGTGTTATAATTACGGCAGTTCGTATTCATTAAACAGCTAGCCTAATGCCTCCCTATCTCTACAATGTCTCGAGTTTCAAGGCACTACTCGACTCCTTAAATTTAATCCGCACCCATAAGCTATAACCCATAAACCGAAGGATTCAATTACAGTTTCATTAATGCAAACGCCAGCATAGTAGCTACTTTGTTTGTAGCTACCGTCGCTTAATGGTAATACATACGAAACGCGTTATGTGAGTGAGTATTAACGCATCCCGATGACATTTATGTACTTGTTCGGCTGGTATGTCGCGTATGTGGCTGACGGTTATGTGCCATCACTATTATGCATTGTAATGGCTCTGTCTGGGTACGCACCCCTCCATGTGGCCATGGCCGGAAAATCGTACGACCGGACTCGATTCGCGATTTGTATGTATGGGGTATTGGATCACCTTGAAACAGTACAGTAACCTAACCTAACGCTAGGACAATAGGCCCTCCTCTCGTACACGTTCCCTGAGCAGTCATGCGAATGCGATTCGATGTATGGTGCTCTTTTTGACAAATAGGGTGACTTCACTTTGCCAGTCATGCGTTGAGTGTGTTTTGCTGTTTTAGAATATCATTTTATCCGTTATGGTGAATTATGTATCAATCATTGAACGGCTTTACGATATACATTTGAAGACTTGAAACTTCAAACATCTTTTTCATGATATGACTTTATTTCAAACTATTTACAAGCAAACAAACGTTACAAAATAACCCATTGAAATAATTTGAAAATATTTGCTTACAAATACTGCTGGTTAGCTAACATAGCAGCAAATTTTGCTGACTACAAACTGTTATAAAACACACCCGAACAACAAGTGCCCAACGAAACAGAGACAACGGAAATTTATCACCGAATTAATCCCCTGTATTCAGATAAGCCCCGAACGACCATCCAGGCAGCCAGCTAGCGAGTATTGTTCTCGCTTCCAGATTTACATATTCAAATACAACAGCCACGCCTAGCGTTTTTAAAAACGACGTTTTTATCGTTTCAGGCTCACTAAGTAACCATACATTTCAACCTGTTACCGCGGACGTCTCGTTGTTTTATGTACTTAAAATAGTAAAATTAATGCTAATGTAAAACAAAATATACTAAGATTGTTTGTATGTATTTAGGAAAAAGAGGAAGGTACGACGGAGGAGAAGAAAGACGAAGAAACGGTAAAAGAAAACGGCCTTCCAGAATCGACGGAAGAAGCGAAAACGCCCGAGGCCGAAGGTGGTGGAGACGAAGAAAAGAAAGAAGTAGAAACCCCAACCACACCCGAGAAGACCACAGAGACGGAGAAGACGGAAGAAACGCCCGCCGACAAAAAGGAGAAGGCGAAAAAGAAGAAGAAGTGGTCTCTCAGGAGTATATCCTTCTCGAAGAAGGACAAATCCAAACCCAGCAAGGATAAGGAGAAGAACGGCGAGGTCGAGGAAGTCATTGAAGATGTAAGTACTTCTTTACACTCTCTTTTTTACTTGTTTACAGTGGGACATTCCGTTTTAACATTCTTCACAATGTGTATGTAAAACCGTGCCTCGAAAGCCTAAGGGGATTATGTAGGGGAAAAGGGAGTTCGTGTAGGGTGACGCCCTTTTTAGGCGGTAGCATTTCGCCACTTCTTCCTGGGGACACTGATTTATGGATTCAATGCATTACGAGGACGCCGTCGGTGACAGTTTGAATGCAGTTCCAATTTCATTATGGATGTGGGGTGATTCCGTTTAGTTTTCATTACTGCCTGGAATGGTGGTGCAACAGTTTTTTTTTATAAAATATTAGAACTCTTTTCAATGGCCTTTGACATTTGAATGTTTTATGAAATTGAATCTTCTCCATGAGCTTTTGTAAGCAATATGATGGTTATTAGTGATTTGGTCTGGGTTGCAATATAATTTTCTTGGTCATTGTCAATAACTTCTAAAAAATGATACGACTTTTTTACTCACTTTTACGAAATAAAGTAAAGTTTGTCGTCTGTTATTCATCTAATTTACGCTTAACCACATTTCTTAGGGTTCTTTCCAACAGCACAACAACCAACCGCGTTCACACATACGCGACAATAATTGCCCTATTAAGGTTAATTTAGGTACTACCGTCCTTACCAGCATCCATGTTCGTATTTTCCCCGCCCTGTCGAGCATTAAAACGCAATTTTCCGTAAAACTCCGACCCGACAAATTATCCGCGTCTGTTTTTTGGTCCTTCCATTTTTTCATCGTAAAACTACAAACTCGCTACGCACGCTATCTTGCGTGAATAACGCGTCCTAATCCTGTCTGAAGGATAAAACGCACGCATGGGGTGCGAGAGAGCTCGAGGCGGGAAAGATTACATAACGCCCTGTAGTGTCCCCTCTCATATGTTTCCTAGGGCGATGCGATGCCCACAATTGATATTTATCTGGTTATTATCTGGGATGGGATATTTGTCTCGCCTCCGATAGCAGTCTATCGTCTGTAGTGTGTTTGCCCGGAGAAACGCTCAATTTTTCTTCGGAATTGATATTGTCTGACGGGCGAGGGTGAACTGGGCTCGGCTTTAGGGTAAGAAAAAATATTGACCACCTGTATATACGCTCGAGAAAACGTGGCGGGAAGAGGCGGCTAACTTTGACGGATCTGCAAATATTGACACTTCTTTTGTATTCTTGAGGGTCTCGTCTCTTGAAACGCAAGCGTATGACAACTTAATATTTCATCAAATTATAAGATAATAAGAACGTATTATATGATTTGCAAAACTGGGTCAACATACAAGCACAAAGCGTTGTTGATCCAATAGTAAACCACTTTTTATCATTAATGAAAACCAACAAGTATACTAATAAAAAAGATTAATGATTGACATGTTTTAATGGTGGAGAATTTTTAGTAAAATATTTTTAAGATTTACTATTTATATTTTCATGGATACCTATTGCTTGAAATATTACTTCAAGCTTGATGTAGCTAGCACCACCTCACTACTAAACAAGCACTGGTGGCAACTCTAGTCTACAATGATGTATTATGGAAATTTTCAAGTAGAATTCTGATAGAATTATCTCTTTAAAATCAAGCGGCAAAACGCCGTCGTCACGTAGTCTTGTTAATCACCCTTTGTTAGCTTTGGAAAATAAATTTCAAACTAAAATTAAAGGTAATCTCTTAATCCGATTTACCGCCCAAGAAGCCTGGTAATTTACTAAACGCTTCACCATTTAATACATCGTCTGCAAAGAATTTAGATGATAATCATCATCAAGTTAAACAAAACATAATACAAGACTCTACTAGCGCTAAAAAGTTATATTTTGGTATGTTTTTGCCTTAGGGGAGAGTGGGACGGGTTGTTACACGTGGAATATTGTGACAGAGATTACACAGCCTTATCAATTTTATTTGAACAATTTTTATTGGGCGTGTTTAGCTTGACGCTTAATGCCACTTCTCTCCCGGAAGTGTATAGTTTTGTATCTCTGATACAAACCAAATAATCAGAAGTTTTACAATAACCAAAACTAGTTTTGTAAGATTCAGACATTTTCAAGTTTATTAAGACAACGGTATGTAATAAAATTAATTGTGCACATACATGTTCTAGGGCGCATATTTTGCTATATTGATCATTAAGTATTTTTACTAAAACATAAAACAAAACCTATACATGTGCAAACCGGTACAATTGCTGCCGGGTACGTTGTTACGTTGTAATAACATCCCCCATGGATATTTTGCGTATCCTATGTTAACGATAATGACTTACGTTCGTGTAAATTGTTCATACGATAGTCATTATCTTTTTGCATATACAAGGTAAATTGTTCCGCCTCCCGAATATTTGTTGGGACGATAGAACACATCAAATAAAAAGAAAACAAACACAAAAAGGTAACCGTTTATTAACATTATTTAACATCTACCTTATGTTTTGCGTAATTCCACATACTACAAACCCTAACTAAATGCTAAATGCTAAAAACTAAATGCGCTGCATTGTATTAGCAGTTAAATTACATAATTGAAATTTACTGGCTCCAGAACGGAACGGCAAGACACTGCGGAACACACGCATTTTTATACGGCAAACAGCTGACGAAGACAGCTGAATGCCTTATAAAAATTCTATCTCCCACAATGAGTTTGCGCTCGAAATTTTTGCTCCAACCCATAGAAGAATACCAGAAACACATTCCAGCCATGCAACTGAAAACTACAACCCCTAGCCAAGGTTTAAATACTAAGTACCTTGGTCATAACTCATAGGGTGCTTTCATAAAAAAGAGCAGCTACTCGCAAAATTGCGCTCGCACCGTGTTTCACGCAATGCAAGAGTTTAGCGAGTTCAGATAGTTTTTCCTCAGGCCATCCTGTAATCAGAATAAGAAAAGTATCTCTGCCAGGTGATTCTATGGCATAATAATAATCTGAAGAGAAATACTAAACAGGGACAATTTGCTAAGTCATAAATATCATAAGGAACTTTAATTTTCTGAACATCATACATCGGAGACGGACTTTTATTTTTACTTTATCATACTCAGTATGATGAAGTACATATTGTAATCGTGCCGAAAAAATGTCTGTGTGTGTGTGTGTGTGTATGTGTGTGTGTAAACGATTTTGTGGCGACGATTCCGGAGAAACTACTAAAGGTATCGGGACGAAAGTCCATATTTAGAAGTTTCATGACCTAACTTAGTTAAATAGTAAATTAAAGTAAAGGAAATTTTGTATAATTTATGTCTATGAATTTTTTTGGTATCTGCGTTAAAACTTAGCGAGGATTTCACAATTCTTTCATTCTGACAGTAGGTAGTGTCAAAGTCTGTTTTTTTACAATAGCTACTGTCAATAATATCCATATACGTATTAGGTATTATACGGAGCTTGTCCTATAGCGCCAATGTGTAGTCACGGTTCCAACAAATTGAGACGAAGATATATATTTTGTCTACCGATGTGGTGCCCGGAATCAAACTGCGCATGTGGAGAGGAAATCTTGTATAATTTATGTCTATGAATTTTTTTTGTAAAATTAATAGTTTAGCTGGCGGAGGAAATTTGATGGAGGTCGTGTCTGCTGTTAAATATTTGCTGTTAAATACTAGTTCGCCGGGATTTGACAGATGTTTTTATTCTAATGACAGTAGGTAGTGTCAAACGCTGTTTTTTGGCAATACCTACTGTCAATATCTGTCATATCCTGGCTAACTTGTTTTATTGTGGAGACACGATCGATCTCGATCAAAGAGAATCTCATGCAGCTAAACTATTAATTTTATATATTGTGTGATAAAGTCATGTGCCTGGCCACATCAGATTTTTTTATTAATAAAATGTGATCAATCATACCTATCAATGTTCTGAACGTGAAATATCACACGTTTTCTTTGGCTATACTTTTGTGGCAATCAAATCGACTGCATATTTAATTGTAACAACTTGCCCTTGTGGTTTTTACAACCTGCCCCTGTTACTTTAGTAATTAAAGTATTTCTACAAGTTGCTAATTAATTAAATTTAAGTTAATTTAACATTGTATTTTTAGTGTGGGTTTTGGTAATAAAGTAAAATTTTATGCTCCTCTACACTAATACTATAGTCACAAACATCACAGTAAATTCATAGAAGTCGAACCAGTTTCAAATTCGGCGAACTTTCGACTTGTGCTCTACGCCCAATCGGAGTACCTGAGCGTATGGAATTCTATCAACATGGCGCGGTTTCCGGCGCTTGAACGTGAGCCAAATACAATTTCCTACGATTTCCGCTGTGAGCAACATTTGTCCATTCCGCTGGCGTTCGTTCGGACGACGAACATCGTGCTTCTTTTGTTTTGGACTACATTTTTAAAGATTCGACACTAGCTGGATTTGACCAACAAAAGAAAGTTGGAGTAAAAACTTATTTTTAAATAAGTTCATATTATTTTGGAGCTATTGTTATCAGCAAATTGTTGTACAAATTACGTAAATAAATTCTTACATATTCATTTGTATTGCAAATCTATTATGGAAAGTTGACTATCGGGAACCCCGCAGATTTTCTTGGAAAATGTTGGCATTAGTTAAAGAAAAACAACAAACGTTGACTTAACCACATTATACTTCTTTCTCTGTCTACAAACAACTGGATTTCGAAAACCGAACCAGAGTCATGGACTTAAAGCATACCGTGCATTCAACATAGGAGTCAATAACACGAAAGGCAATCTATGAATTTATCAAATTCCATCCGATCCTTTGTTTTCTCCTTAACTATATGTATCACGTTCCTTTTGCGTCCAAATATTAGATCGTATCGGTTTTCAATAGACTTTGAATATCAGATGGGGTCCGGCTACAACACGCGGGATTGCTGACCCGGCAGATGTGACAGAATTTCATTTGCTATTCTCACAACGCGTCGTCCTTGGGCAGGATATCGGCTCCGCCATCTGCGCAGAGTCGATGCAAATGAATAGCCAGCACCTTGCCTCGCGAAAATATTTTTTCGTCTTTTTGCTCCATCGGCGGAGAAGATTACTAAAAGTCCCTATCTGAAGGGATGCATTTGCATTTTTATGCGTTCCAGCCGGGTCAATATTTATTATTATTTAGTCCTCGTTGAGGATGTACAGTTCATAATTTTCGGATCGTGAGGGTAGGCGGCGAAGGGGTGACGTTTATGCGTTTTCGTCTCAAGGAACTAAGTAGTTTTTGTATATATTTACGACGTCACATCCGCCAGTAGCAACTTCTGGTGGAGTTTAAATTGAAAAAGTTGCTCTGGGGTGACTCTGTCGTCGAGTTCGTGGGGAATGTTGATGTAATTGAAGGCTGCCAATGCGCCACTATATAGCGCACTCGAGTGGGGTGAAAATGTCTTTATTAACTATTCCACGCGCCAACATCTCGATAAAGTTCGTAATAAAACTCAAATTACCAAGTTTATAAACTTAGGTAAATACCATATTTTCATAGGCTATAATAAATGTCTAAAGTATAGATGAGCTACGCACGAGAAAATATTAGAAACAAGTTTGTTGGTTTTTATTCGTTGAAACTAAACGTGTAGAAAATATATTAATAATTGTAGATTGTAGAGACCTACAGTATGGGGCAGAATTGGAATAAAGTTATACTGCATTGGAATTTATTTCTAATAAAATAAATCTGTTTAGTATAACTGCAGTATTTAACAAACAAACAAAATACTGTTGCTTTCCAGGTTGGACATGGCCTGATCGATTGCCAAAAACCATCAGTGAATAGTTCTGTTTGCTAAAACAATTACCTACTACATGAACAATAAACAAATACAAGCAAGCTTGTACCAAGCTTGAACATGACAAGAGATAGACTAGGCAAGAAAACCACAAAAGGGTTGCACAGAACAACTAACATGCACTGGAAAAGACATCCAACCACTAATTTGCCACATGTCTCCTCCAAAAGACATTGAAGTGTGCAAAAATGTTTTGATTTCATATCACCCAAAGTTTTAATCAAAGAATCTAATGGCTCACGGTATCATCAAAATGAATCTAACTTTGATTCATCTGAAAACAACACATTCCGCCAATTTTCAATGGTGGTGATATGTCGTAAACTGTCTGACTACCTACTTTTAGCAGCATGTTTTTAAGGAAGTCATGCCTGTACTAAACGACATTGAAATATTCTGGGCAGTTATACTGGCGTCCGTATATGCCCGGGTGGCTTTGAAGATGAGGCTTTATCAGTTTTTTTTTTAACAAATTTGCTGATAGTTCAAACCTACTCTCCCGTTTTTGGTTTAAACTATCGGCAAATTTGTTAAGGTATTTATATCGTTCACTCTTTCAGCCAAATTTGATGAGGCAAAGGCTTTTTTCTTTAGCATTTCAATTTACATCACATATATTTTTCGTAGTGATGTTTTACTAGGGCGGCCCATTGTCTCGAGCATGATAGCGCTCATGCGAGCATTATAGAAATAACTTTTAAAAATGTCAGGCATTCTGCATTTCTGTCCTTTTTTTAAGCCGTGGTGGGACTCCGCATCAAAAATGAGAAAAGTGGGACAGTAACAACTCCGTAAACATCTGTTAAGTTAGGCAGGTCTGGGCAAAAGTATGCCAGGGGTGTAGAGCCGTGGAAATAGGTTTCCGGGTTTCCTCCATAAAGACAGTCGGCTATCCCGCGCCATAATCGCACCCCAAAAACTGGGGTGAGCCATAAAATACGTCGATAAACATGATCCCCACGGCCCCGACGGCAATCGTAAACGCTGTAGCGGTAATTCTGCAAAAATTGCTCGATCTAGGGGCTGACGAGCCCGGGAAGTCGGCCTGAATGAGGTGGCAGAGATTTTTGGAGCCTACGTCTGTTGCTTAATTTGATTAAAATCGTGTGGGACGTGAGCAGAAGCCTGAGGATGGTTTCGGCGGAGGCAGCAGCACCCCCGTGTTTTGGTACCGGGCCGATCGGGGTTCTTGCGGATGCTGTCCCCATGACGACCGCCGCCCGCGTCTCGCTGCTATCGATCGCCGGGCACGCGGCTGCGAGGGCGGTAGACCCGTCCGAACCACTGCGAACCCCTCACCTCCACCCCCCCTTGCAGAACACAATTGGCGGTACTCGAATTCGCTAAACCTTGGCCAAAGTCTGCGCCGTAATTACTCTGTTTTATTTGCACTTTAGGATTTATTCGCCTCTTAAATTTTTCGTTATTCGGGTTATTACTGATAACGCTCCTTCTATTTTTAAAATGGATAATGTCTATTGAACTAAAACGTAGCCATAAGCCATGTTTTCTTACCCTATTGGAAATTGCTTATCTGAAAGCTGTCCTTGAAAACCACAGATTATGGAAGCTATTACGTTTTTAGAATGGGAACCAATAAAAGTCGATTTTATGATCGCCTGACGAGAAAGATGTATGTAGTTTTCGAAATACGCAGTTTGCAATCGGAATCAATCGTGCTAGCTATTACTGTGTGTATTCTTCCGACGAACAGCTTTGTGCGTTTAATGGGTAACCAAGACTACCAAGTGTAAAAACGTGCCGCATATCACAGAAGAATTCAGAAAATAAATAGCTCCCCATCTTGGCTTTAATAGTTTCGCCAAATTCAGTTTTGGGGAAAAGGTGAAGTGTTGTTTGTCTGTTTGCTCAACAGGGGACTTTAGGCATTGAGCGCACATCGGAGGCTGTTTTAGTTTTTATTTTTTTTATGGGCATGTGCGATGTTTTGTTGAGTTGGATTTGCTGCAATTACGTATAATTAGACTCTAGACTAATTTTTTGATTGTTTTTGTTTTGATAAGTTCTTGGAATTATTGTTATATTATTGGCACAATTATGTCTTAGTTCTAGTTTGCGTAAGGGGTTCAGTGGAAGAGCAAGGCAATTTGGAAACAAGTGTGCTGATCTCCGCCCTAAATATAAATATTATTTTGTTGCATTTAATATTGTTTTATGTTAATAAAGGAATTATTTATCATTTAATTATTTATTTATCGGTCAAATTCTGACTAACTAGTTTTATTTTAATGCAGACACGACTGATCTCAACGAAATAGATTCTCATGCAGCTAAACTATTAATTTTATATATTGTATGATAAAGTCATGTGCCTGGCCACATCAGATTTTTTCTTTAAGCAAAATGTTTGCAAATTTGTATATGATCAGAGCAAATGATTATTTCAATACATTGTAAATATGTACATTTAACAAGGGTGGGTGTTTTGCTATTTTGGAAAAAATATAACTATTTGCGGTTTCCATACCAGGAAAAGCAATGTCATGTTTGGATGGTCTAATTTCAGGAGTTCCACTAGAGAAATTAAGCAACTTGGTTAGGTTCCCAAGTCGTCTGTTAAGGTGGGATTCGAAATGAGTAGGCAACCAAATATACCTTATAAATTTCAAAATCAGTAATTCGTGGTATTTCACCGAAATGATTAGGTATTTCCATTCAAATTATACGTTAAACAGAACTTGAAACCTATAATACAAAAAATATCCGGCTCAATTCTGTCGGGTCTAGGTGACGTATTTTACGATTGTTGAGGCTATGTCGTAGTCTTCTTACGTTCAACAAAAAAACGCCGATATTCACAGAATTCGTCACCTATACATGACAGAATTGAGCCGGATATTTTTGTATTATTGGCAAAGGTTTCAAGTTCTGTTCGACGTATAGTTTGAATGGAAATACCTAATGATTTCGCTGAAATACTCAGAATAATATTATGAAGTATATTTGGTTGCCTACTCATTTTGTATTTGAATGGTGCGCTTTTGTCACTTTGAAACGCCATTTTAAGCTGCGATTATAGAATTGCTTCAAATCTCTTCATTGAAAATCGGGAAATGTTTTAATATCTATTTATTAAAATACTATTTATGATGTCTTTTATTGATAGTAAATAATTATTTCGGAATGCAATATTATTGTAGTTAAATTTTTAAAAAATATATAGAATTTTGCCGCTAATCATTTTGTTTAACTTAATATTTAAACACATGAATCTGTGGAGCATACGAAACATTTCCCAGCTTGTATTGAACAAAATTATCACCAAATTTTAACAAAATGTCTGTGTATTTTCTCAATTTAAGTTGCACTTGTCTAAAGTCCTTTAGTAGACCTAGACCATGAACATCAACGTTATTCCACTACACAACAAACAATTTTACATTTTCATAAATCGTTGTTTGATTCACTTGCATCCTATCGAAAGTTTTCGTTATCCAAATGCGATTGAAAACGACGTTGCGTAGAGTGTGCCCACGATAACGATGGAAGCACAACTTTGGTTTACATTTTTCCAGTTGAAACTAATTCCAGCGGACAGACTTCGATCGGATGAAATGAGTGTGGTAAATGCAATCACTGTCCAACACACAGATTGGTTGTTATTTTTAAAAACATTACCTCCTGCACCTGATGGCCTATCATTACACCCGTTCATTAGTTTTTTCCGTTCAGCAACCCAAGCGACATAGCCGCTTAAAATATAAGAGGTCCTCTTTCTTTGTTTGGTTGGTTAGAACTGTACAGTCCGACATAATGAGTGCGTGTCAGAGTGGCGTGTTGTTGTCGGACGGTGTGTCTTTTATGACCTATTTATTTGTAAATTCCCTGCGTAACGTCTGGTTTACATAAACACGACATGGGCATGGCTCGTTACCTGCTAAAACCGGCGAACGTTGAACCAGAGGAGCGCATATTTATTGTTGATGGCCGGAATGTTGTATATTTATTTGCGTACATCCTTGCAGCACCATAAATCCTGGTGCTCGAGATAAAAAATCTTATGTGCGCGCAAGTTTCATACTTTTGAGAAGCTGTCAAGTTTTGACGGAAAACAACTTGCCACAAAAGAATGCGGATTTTTACATTTTCCGGTACAGTGAATCGAAATGTTGCGTGTGTGGAACGTACACAATCATTTAGAAGATCTTGTCTCGAGACATTCAACACCCCATCAACGGCACGCGCTCGCGATAACCACACTAATTACTCTAGTTCTTAGCAAACTTCTTGCGTAAAGGCTTTGTTCTTGGCGAGGATTCTCAAGAGTCTTTGGCTCGCACCAATTGTTCTCTGGAGGCGTTGTTGGAATTGTTTTCGCAGATTAACGCGACGTTATAACGCAACCCTTGCCTAAATAGTCCTTGGTCGGAATGCGTGTAATCTAAATTGAATTAATTGAGATCGGGAGATGAAACCGGGAATTTTCTCGTCTCAGAACTTTAAAAATAAACATTATAATGTCGTAAATATGTTCGCCGATGGTTTTAATGAGTGGTTGTAAAGGTGAATTTATTACGGTTCGTCCGTGTTAACGAATGTTGGGGCGACTCTTGAAGGACTCCATAATTAATTTCGGTCTTGACTTTGTTCTCTAGACCTTTATGATCATCGTTTACTTTGGTTAAATCGTTTCTTTTGTTTTATTTTGCATACCTGATTACGGAATTTCTTTGGTTGGTAAATTCAGAAGGAACATTGGAATATTGCCAGCGTTTTAGGGATGTAACCTATAAATACTTTATAGTTCAGCAATTCTAGATTTTTGATGCACAGTGTATCAAGAACATCAAATCCAGTCGATGAAACTGATATTAAATAGTTAAAAGAATCAAAGTTAATAGGGAAAATTGTTATTAATGAAAAATCACGAAAAATGCGATGGGTTGTTATAAAGCTGTTACTTAAACACAAGCGCACACTTCATTAAGTTACAATTGTCATTTAGCCTGAAAGGGGAGGAAGTTTGCGATGCCGGGAGTACTGAAAAGTGTTCCTGGAGAGTGCATACACCTTTTCAGCGGCGGAGAAAATACGGGAAGTGTAAAAGGCGGCCTGCGGCTTTTTGTTCTTGGGAAAGCCGTTGTGGCGGTGGCGGGCGTAAGAGCAACACAGACGCCTGCCTCCTCGCTGGTGGAAAAATTGCTACGTAATGGAGAGCATAAACTGCTTTATTATCTTTTTTTCACTCGAGCAATTTGCCACTTTGAACCTCCCCTGTCAGAAATAAACTTTCTGAGAAGAATATTGTGTAAATTTCGTTGGTTAACTTATGTATGGATGGCATTGAAATGTAAAATTGAAATGTAAAACCTCTGAAACCGCAGAAGCGTGTAATTTGATCTTAAAAGCCCGAAATATGTTTGTTCCAGTCGGAAATTCTTTAGATGTAATTAATTAAAAAAGTATATCTCATAATAGGGAAGCCGATGGCATTTTTCTCGGAAAGAACTTTGCTTCCATCTACATACTCCTTAAAAATAATTCAATTTTAAGAATTTAGTAATCTTAAGAGAAAGCTACACAGGTAACACTTACAGCACTTGTATAAAATTACTGTGCTGAAATCCTTACGGAGGTGAGGATTTTAATTTATATCTGCTCGTGTACCTACTCAGTCTGATCAGTTGCCAGGCGGGTGAACGAATAATTACGGGCAATCACATACCACATAGCCGGCAATCAGATAATGTGATTGGTCAATAACCTACACGGTACCGACGCGGACGGACGCAGACACAAGGACTTTTACAATAGCGTTCCTATTTAAACGCTCGAAGCAAAACGCGGGCTTGGCACCCGTAATAAAACCGACGGAAGTCTGTGGATTGACCAAGTCGGCGTGCCACTGCAGCTTTTAACTTTTGTCTGCTGGGTGTTGTCTCTTTCAAAAACCGGCGAATCACATTAAACTTTGCGTTTAAAGAATGTAGAAGTGGTGCGAATGGGTTGCGAGGTTTTAGGGGATTTGCATTCGGATAAAGCGTTGCATATATTGAGGATTAGTGTTGGTCTTATAGTACTTGATTTCATCATAATCTGTACTTGATTTTTATATATATTACAGGGTGTGCAAGTTTTCCCCGCATTTTTTTTTAGAAAGTAAACTTTATTCTGAGTGCGGCTTTTCATGTGAACCTATTTGTTTTTCAGTCATTAAAAAGTTACAGTCCCTTAAAATTAACAAAGCAAAGAAAACAAAAGATAAAATACATATCAAACAATGGCAAAAGCAATATTATAAAGTAAATAAAGTAAAACTTAAAAAATTTAATACACGCATAAACAAATACCTAATAATCCATATAAAACTGTTTACTGTTTTGTTAGAATTTTAAATGTCATTTTCAGTGTTTATGTAGAAGATACACTGTTTTATAGGAATAAATTTCATTCACACTTCAATTATCAAACAATATTAATATTAATATTCATGAAATGATGAAATAAATTATAGATAATATCTTCCTGATAGCGAACCAATAAAACAAACGCTCGAAGACTGTTCAAAATTGTCAGGGGAATTTGAACAAATTGGCTTCGATTACCGCCATAACGTCCGCCTTCACCACTTCATCACATGAAGTGGGCAATAGATTGCAGCCAGCAGTTTTGCACTCGTAATGCGCGCATAAGAAGGTAATATAAGTGCGCATCGCATCTGCAAATATGGCCGTAATCCGCGATATAAGGAAACTCGTTTAGGGCAAAGCGCTTGCCGCATTTACCTAAAGCTCACGGTACGACAATACAGATACGATCTCCGATATTACAAGAGCTCGGGGCGCGTCCTCAGTCGTAACTTCGCAGCAGACAGAGACGGGTATGGCGTATGACGGCAATAAATTTTACTTGCGCGTACAAAACTCGGAGATAAAACGCAAAAACCGTGCGCGCTATCATCGGTATAAGCTTTATGCAGTTACCCGTATACTGTTTTTTAACGCTTTTTATCTGCATGATAGCGTTCGAGCAGTAATATCTTTACAGCAGGGATGCTCAAACTGTTTTGAGGTGTGTGTAGTTATGTCAGTCAAGTGAAGATTGACGATAAAAAGGACACCCAAAAAATAAACATTTTTGCGAAACTTGTATAGAATATATTCAATAGGGTATTTGACTGTATTAAAAATTTGTCGAACAACTGGTTTGGGCAATAGTTTCCTCGGCAAATAGCTTTAAAATATAAATTAACATTCCATATCTATTTGATCAGGCAAATAGCTTTTGCATACTATATATACACAGTATATACAACAAAAAGCAAGTTTTCTTTTACTCTAGGAAAACTAACATAAAATAAAAATGACACGATTTCCGTATCGTTTACATCCACATAATTTAACGTACGAAAATTCAATTACGTGCTTTACAGCATTTGACAGTACACAACATGACACCTAAACTGGAAGGGACGCGCGCTTTACATTAGCTGGCCAGAATTGAGGCAGGCGCAAGCAAAAGAGACAGAGATATCATGTGGGGTATGTGTTACTGTCTAACTACCGTAGGTACATAGCAGAGCTCAGTAGTTACTTTTTCATGAAAAACGATATCTCAAATAAAAATATCAGACCGCATGCGGCCGTGTAACCGTATGAGATAGAAAGAGATGGCTAGCCCACATCTCTGCGGGTTGCATACCAAATGCATTTGCCTCACTTATTCACCATGTCGCGTCCTTTCCAGTTATACGTATGTATTTACATTTCACTGCGCATTATTCGATGCATATTGAATTATACATTCGAGTACAACTTTCCCTCGTTTTTTTATTTAAATTTTAGTACAATAACTAAAGTTAAGTGGATAAACGCAGTCAAATGTGTAAGTAAATGTAAGCAGTCAAAGTGTATCACTCATTTCAGCAGAAAAAAAAAAACGTTTAAAATTGCCATTCAAGATGGGTGCGACAATATGGCCCATGGAATAATTACAAAATTTGTGGAAATTATGCTTAAATACAATTATGCCCGATAAAAATCAAATTGAATACGTCCAAGTACAATTTTGCTGCACCTTGATAATAGTATAACTGTAGTGGGCCTACATCGTGCAATTTTTACTTTATCATACGCAGTATGTAAGTATTGTAATCGTGCCGAAAAAAAAATTGGGATTTTAGCGGAAATAGGTCTTTTTGGGTCCCCTGAACATTTTTGACCAAGGTCCAAAAAAATGTCTGTGTGTGTGTGTGTGTGTGTGTGTGTGTGTGTGTATGTGTGTACCCGATTTTTGTGACGACGATTCCGGGGAAACTACTAAAGGTGTCGGGACGAAAGTTAAGATTTTAAAGTTTCATGACCAAACTGAGAGCTGAAAAGCTTTTGGTTCAAAAGGGTCCAAAGGAACTGGCTATTTACTCTTATCATTTTTCAACGATTTTGCAACTGAACCGTCATTTCTGTAATTTTGTCAAAATAGATAAATAATAAATTAAAGTAGAGGAAATTTTGTATAATTTATGTCTATAACATTTTTTGGTAAAATTAATAGTTTAGCTGCAGGAGTGCGGATAGCAATGTTGTTGTGCATTTTTCAAGGATGTTGGAAATGAGCGCCATTTCTGTAATTTCGTCAAAACAGTTAAATAATAAATTAAAATAGAGGAAATTTTGTATAATTTTTGTCTATGACATTTTTTGGTAAAATTAATAGTTTAGCTGTAGGAGCAAATTCTATTTGTTCGAGATCGTGTCTGCATTAATATAGGATTTGCCAGACATTTTTATTCTAATGACAGTAGGCAGTGTCCAAGGCTGCTTTTTTGACAATACCTACTGTCAATATCTGTCAAATCCTGGTTAATTCGTTTTATTTTAATGCAAACACGATCGATCTCGATCAAATAGAATCTCATGCAGCTGAACTATTAATTTGATATATTGTATGATAAAGTCATGTGCCTGGCCACATCAAATTTTTTTATTTGTATATTGTATACTTATATTGTAATTTAATATTTCATTGCATATTGTTTGCCTAACGTACGTAATATTGAATTAGATGGTACAAATAGTTTTGGCACTAAATTGTATGTCCTGCAATGTTTTTCCTATAATAATACATGTTGTTGTTGTAGTTTGGGTGCTCCTGCTTTACGTCAATACGGCGGTTATTCATTACCTCGCTCGATGGTTTATTGCGCATTTCTCTATAAATTTAATGGAAATTATTATGGCATCTTTACTACTACGCGTCCAACTCGTTTGCCGCAAAATATCAAACCGCAGGCAGCGGAGGCAGTTAGTTGATACCCGGCACATACGAGGAATTTAATCGGCAGATAAACGCAAAAATGTACCCGCTAAGCCCACATATGTTGATCTCTGCGTACAGTGACACCCATTGTGTTAATTACGAATGTTTCGAGGACGGACTGCGGTAGTTAAATGCATGATATGCGGTTTTATTTTGATAAAGGTTTTTTTTTATGCGTATTTTCAGGAAGGTCTGACCCAATTTTTTCTGTATGTAAAAGTAATATGTACTGCCCCGCCCTGTAAGTAGATTACAAAGGGTGTGAAATCCTGTGAGAATTCCATTATTTATGTGTCTGGGTTAGGTGACCGTCTAATGGCATGCGTGTGGATTATTATTATTTGATTTTTCGGCAAACAATGACATTTCATTATATTTATAGGGAATATTGTTTGTAAAATATATGTGCTACTTTCATATAAATATATTTGTTCCATTAAATCTCCCAAAGAATAAACATGGTTTGTGAACATTTTCACTAGTGAATAATGCTATATTATTATGTCATTACTCACGTCAGGGCGAGTAATTGCCATGACAAATTTGCAAATGGAACACTATAATTTTTAACTCTAATTTTGTACGCGTCCTATTTCAGTGTTCGAAAGGATATCCATTTCGCTCACTTGCCCTTTAATTGAGGTTAATAAGGGCCCATTAAGTTTCACTCCATCTTGTATTTGGTTAATTTTATGTCACATCAACACAGATTTATTCCTCACCACCTTAGATTTTGAAGAACTTTGTACTATTGTTGTCTTCATGTAGTTATACCATGGAAAAAATCAAATTTTATAATGTGTTATCCCGTTTTGGAATTATGTATGCAAAATTTTAAAAATTGTTTAAAATGCTCCTTTTTTAAATTTTGAAAAACTCAGATAGTAGCTTACACTGTTTTCAGTTAATTCCCAAAGTTTGACAGTGTGACGGAAATGGGTTCATGTCTTACAAGAAGTAAATGTCTACACACATAATATTTACTGAAAATGATATACCTATTACCTACCAAGTGAACGCAATACACTATTATTTATTTTAATAGTTATTAATTTTATATCATAGAAGTGGTAGTATCAGACTATAAATAACTGTTCAGTTTTAATACAATTTGATATTATAGTTGACTTCCCCTTCTAAATATAATATTTGTAGACATTTATTTTTAACACATGAACCCATTTCCGCCCCACTATCAAACTTTAGCAATTGGCAATTGACTGAAAACAGAGTCAAATATTATCATTATATATTATATTATCATTTTGAAATACTCCAAATTATACTTTTAATTTTTAATAATTAAGAAGATTTCGCCACAAGCCCGTTTTGTATATCAGGAGAAAGCTCATGGAAAAGGGTATAAAATTGCACCTATACCACCTCTGTAGATTAATTAAATTAGATAATCGACAATATGCCTTTAAATATACCACGTCCGAACAATTTTCAAAACGGGATACCATATTTTTATATTTTTGATAGCTACATGAAGACAACAAAATTTTATCAAAATCCAAGGTAGTGAGGAATAAAACTATGTTGATTCATCTTGCGTGTCTTAACTGTTCTAAACTCAATATGTGTTTGAATTAACATACCCGACCACCTGTGGCAAGGATGTGTTGATGATACTCTTGGAAAACTGAGTACATTTACAATTTTAACACTTTCAATACTGATACCTACTAATTTGTATTGATAAGAAAAACCAGTAGGGTTTCTTACTGGGTTTTGTTATCAACTTCTGCGAAGGTTTCCGCTATTCGTAATATCGATCTTCTACAGTCTAAAAGTACAACAAAACGCAATCGCATGTAGAACCGCAGTTTTGCCATACGGAAACGCAGCTGGGTGAGTTTACAATGCAAATTATAAACGTCGAAACGCACCACCACGAATAATCCCTCAGTACTCGAAAACAGGAAGTAACACGGCTGGAGTTTCTGCCCTGAGTTGCCTATTACGGTACCGCCAAAGTACCATACCAAACGCCAAGCAACGCGATCGCGATAATATGGTATATCCCGATCGAAACGGCTATTGCGGCCCATTACCTGGGTCGGAAGGTGTGTTGTGTGTGTATCTTGTCCTGGATTTTTGTTGCCCAGGCGAGTTCTAAACCCTTTTTGGTCGATTTTGCTTCGAAAAGTGGGCGAGCTGGTTACTCACGGAACCTCTTGCCTTACTCCCACCTTCTAAAGCTGCGGTTATATATTTGCCAACTTCATGTCACTATTTCAAACTTACTATGTGCGTATAATTTACATTAATAAGTAATAACTGTAGTTCATAGCGCAATAGAGTATAGATGAGAATACTTTGTTCGGTGAAGACCGGTCAATGTAGTAGACTGGGTTCCTTGTTTTGTGATATCAGTTCAACCAGAGTTTTCAATTATGTAGTTCTGGAGTTATTGGTGAATTTTGTAATCGTATTTTACAACCCTTTTGGTATCTAAATCCAGCATGTCCTTAGTTATAGAAGAATTCAACGTCTCTTTCCTGCACGAAAAGAAAAGCCTGTTTTAGCATTATGCAAAATTTTATGATGATTAACAATTTAAAATTAAATAGCTGTTCAAGTTTCTCTTCTTGTGTGTAAGGTGTGTAGCCAGCTTGAGAAGGTGGGCATCGTGGAGGAGACCTCTTGCAAGGTGACTCACCACGTCTGCAGGAAATGCTCGGGGGCCCGCTATATGCGTCACGCGGTGTTTTCTGTGGGGTTAGGAAGGAGGAAGGGGTTTGAGAATGGGCTGGTTCGCGTATTGGTATCGCCCGGTAGAGGTCGGCCGGGATCATGCGGTAAACATTAGTTTGTTGCGCGTTATTTATTGTTGGGCCTTCGAGCACCCAACCTCCATAAATCAAGCTTTATGCGCAATCGGACGCGGAAGTACACATCGGCTACTTGGGGCATAAACGTCTCGAACCGGGACCTAACCACGGCGCGCGGTTATAATGTCACAAAGAGCCGAATGCACCTGGACAGTTTGTATTTATTAAGGCTGTCGATTTTATTTCCGTTTATCGTTGATGGTTTCATGTTGTTAAATGCCTGAATTGTATGAAAAAAGCTAAGATTTGTTTTTCATGAATGATTTATCTATTTTTGCTTTATTTATTTCGTTACATGGAAAAGGCAGGAAGGATTCTTTATCGTTTTCATGTTTTTTCTCCATTATATGACAAATAATTTTTATTTTTTTGGTTCTTAGACAAATATTAGAATACTTTCAAAACAAAGGGCATAAGTCGGTGTTCCGAAACTTTCCTTTTCTATGTTTTATAGCACATATTGGACATTATTTTTGGGAGGAATGCCACACAATAGGGAACCTCCCGCCCAAATTAGGAAGCTCATAGCCAAAAGTCTGATGCCAACGCAATCACTTGCACGCAATCTTCATGAAGATTTCATCAAACTTTTGCAAGCAAACTGGCAATACCTGATAAGGTGACAGCTGACGCTAACCTAACCTTACTAACCTGATAGCAATTGCAGGCATAATCTCTACAACTCAACGGCACATTCTGCATAAGAAATGCCAGGAGTCCCAAGTATGTTCGGATTAAGTATAGCATGTAAAATGAAAAGCAAAAATTAAATTACCCCAAAATATTCCAAAGTAGGTAATTTATTTCTTTACTAAGTTACGTTACGACATTGTTATCTGTCTTTTGAAAAAATCTTACCTAGTACACTCTATGAGTTCTCCGGAAATCACAAACTACTTTTACATCTATGCAAATCGAACCTGCAATTTCAACCATGCGATTTTTCGAAATCGCCTGCTATTTTAGAACAGTTTGTCATCTGTGCAGTTTTAATAAATCGCATGGCTTGATCATCATTGTTTAATTTTTTGACAACAGTAGTCCACAATAGTGGCTTTGTGTTGGTAGCAAACATAACCTACCTCTTTGTCTCGTTATTAAATTTTTAATTACGCTTTTCTTCCACACAACGTTTGTCCCGTACAAGAGTTGCTTACCATTTGCACATTAATTAGTCGATCTTAGCTGAGCTAATCAAAACTAAGTTACATGTCGCGTTCTTTTTCCGTGAGGTGAGATGAACTCATTTCAAAATTTCAAGTAGATAAAGCGTTGTCCCTATGGACTCACATATAGCACAAAAAGAATTGACCCAATTGAAAAACATTTAGGTCTCCCGCAGGCCTTTAATTTTCCATAAAAATTCGAATTTGGTCATATTTTTTAAACGTAACATTAAGTGATTTTTGTTTTTCAAAGCCCACTTGTCCGCACATAATAACATATTTAAGGACTAATAAACTTTTATCAACATTTAAGCACATCTTTTAAATTATATGAAAATGGACATTTTTTAAAAGTTCTATAAAATCTAAATAAACTGCAGCCGATCTAAATGTTGCATTAGGATTAGAGTACTATATGGTTGTCTATGTTATAATCACACCTTATTGTTAAACTTTTTTAAAAAAAAATCAATTAATTATCCTTAAAAAATTCTAGATTTGTAAGCAAAGTATAAACTTTAAGCCTCTTGTGAGAGACCTAAATATTTTTCAGTACGGCCATTTTTTTTTGTGGTAGATGTGGGTTTATAGGGACAACTTTTTATCAGCTTGAAATTTTGAATTAAAAATAAACAACGTTTTTCTTTTGATACACCCTACTGGTTAGTCACCCCCAAAGGTTCCTGATTCCATCTGTCGTTCCCTTTGTCAACATAAGTTAGCTTAGTTGAACTCAGACCAAGCCAGACGAAGATAGATTAGCTCGGCTTTGAGCTCGGCTAAGATCAACTTAGAAAGGTGCAAATGGAAAGCAGCTATTATTATGTATTACTCTTCGCTATTTTTAATCACAGCTGACAATAACAAATAACGAAATGCGGAATAGGTTTAGTTTTGAGTCTATACAAAAAATGCGGAATAGGTTTAGTTTTGCGTCTATACACACTGCTACAACATTTATGTTTGCAGGCGTAAATTCCTAGAATGTTACCAGAATCTCAGGTTCAAATAGTAGGTACGTAAGTAGAACTGATACTGATTCTATGCAACTTGGCAATAGTAACAGTTGCATAGTGTAACACAAAAAAATCGCATGCGATTTGAGTTGCACAGATGTAAAATAATTCAGGCCAAAGTTCCTATAGTATATGCAACCATAGTTGCACCGTTGCGGTTCAGTCTCCGATCGATAGATGGTAGCGCTGTCGGTTGCACTTTCCCGCTCTTCTCGTTGCAGGGAAGTCGGCGAGTAGTGCGCAGAAATGCAACGCGAGGGCGTTAGCCGTCTGGTCCGGACGGTCGTGGGCGCCGCCCAACTGGGGAATATAGATAGAGTGCAAGGCGAACGGGAACACTGACCAACCTCAAGACACCTTCACATATGCAAGCTAATAAGCGGTGCACAAGCAAACGTGGGCAGCGAATGATTTATTGTCCTCCGTTCGATTTTTCTGTTTTCGTCCTGCGGGCCGATAGCTCGCAGTTCGTCGGGCACTCGTATATGGATGATTATTTGTAGCTAGGCGCGATAAGACAACTTGTAAATCATGTTACACTCTGCTCTGAATGGCAATAGAAATTGTATAGTTTGTGTGTTTCACTTTATATAATTTTGTTAGTGTAGTGTGGGTGTCTGCGTCTTTTTGTAAAACAATATGTATTTGTAAAACATACCTATGAAAAAAAAAGGAAACGAATGAAAAACAGTTTTAGAACGAGAAAGATATTAGGGAAATAAGTCATGTCAATGTACTATGCGCACCAAAATTGCTGGAACCAAATATAATGTACATATTTTTTGCTTTTAAATGGATCTTTTATAACCTATACGCTGTCATTCTGATATTGATCATAATATTAAACATGATGTAAAAATTAGCTGTACTTTTTTTAGCGCGCATTGTTCATGAGAACCGATATAAATCAGTTACTGTATTTAGCCGAAAAGCAATGATTTTTATTCCAAATTTATTTGTACATTTTCATCTTGCCCAAAGAGATGAGGTATGTTGATTAATTTACAAAAATAATATATGTATACTACAAAATGGCGCTCACGAGATGTTGCAGTTTAGCCGTTAAGATGGGCTTCGAAATGAGTAGGCAACCAAATATACCTCATAATTTTGTTGTCAGTATTTTACCGACATGATGAGGTATGTCCATTCAAATTATAAGTGAAACTGAACTTGAAACCTTTACCGATAATACAAAATTATCCAGTTTAATTCTGTCGAGTGTGGGTGACGAATTCTAGGAATATCGGTGTGTTTTTTTGTTGATCACAAGGAGACTACGAAATAGCCAGCAATAAACTTATAATCTGGACGACTTGCGACCCTGTTTTCGTTTCCTACGCGCTTTACTTCACTCGGATAGTTTTTAGATCTGCGTTGCACAATTTTGAAAGATAATTTAATTCAGCATATATTTGTAATTCCTAATTCCTTACGTTGTAATAGTTCATTGCCGTTTAATTAAGTAATTATTGCTTAAACAATTATTGTAACGTAAAACAGTTCAACATGTTTATTATTATACATGTTTATCACATCCTGTTTATTAGCAAACTTAATCATGGTATTTGCATTGTTGACTGTTGTCCAGGCAATATGTTTCATTTGCAATACTACAAGAATCGTATACATTGATACTGGTCCTGTTTTACAGTATAACATGGGTGGTCGATTTTCTTTTTCGCATGGTTATGCGAGGTGCGAGAATGAAGCATATGCTGTTTATATCTTCTGATTGATATTATATGATTTCTAATATGTTTGTTTCTTTTTTTCAGGTAAGTAGAAAAGTATTCTTGGCATCAGTTGTAAGTATAATTGGCAAATTATTAGCCTTAGAAGGACAGCTACGTACAAAAGCACGAATTGATTGTGATACCTCCATGATGGTTCCGTTGTTTTACAAAACCGTGCAAAAATCGGGTCGAAACTAGAGTCTGTACAATTTGTTTTTTATTCGAAAAAGCTATACCAAATTATATACCAAAAATTCAGCAAACGGTTTTGTCTAAAATTCTATGTACCTACTACGAATGCGTCGCATAATAAGAGCACAGAACGTCATACGTAAATAATAATTGTAGATCACACGTAACATATCGTACTCGTAGAGCTCTGCTGTTAGCAAATTTCCAAAGGGTATGAAATAAAATGGATCCATTATGGCATTTTCAAGATAAAATATGATAGTCCATATCTTAGGCTTAATTTTTCAATGCCAGTTTAAACAACGAACCGTGCTTATGTCTCAAGTAGTTTATATAGCTAATCTAGGTTGATGGTTTCAACAGGCATTGAAAAATACAGCCTAAAATTGCGTAAGTTGATCCTGGGACAGTCTGGTGCAAAAATTCTTGTACAACTTTCTTTCATACATCAAATCTAGGCAATTAATCAATATAAAGGTATTTATTTCCGTTATCTTTAGAATCACCTTAATCCTTTGGCACTATTGGTATCTAATACAAATGTGGCTATGTGTCTAATGGGTTCCAAATCTCTAAACATTAAAAACTCAAAATGAAATACTCTAAAACTAACTTACCCAACTACTACTTACCCATGGTAGTTACAATACAATTTGCCCGCTTTCATCTCTCATGGCGTAAAATTTTTGATACTCAGACTGTTGTGGACGCAATGTATTCTTCTTCACCTTGAATTCTTGGTTTTAGGGGTTTTAAAGTACTTCATAATACAAAAAAGAAATTTTCATATTTTATACCTACTACTTAAATTTGCAGGAAAATGGAAAGTCATTTTATGACGTCTTCGCTATCCCTGGCAAATATGCGTTTCCAAACACAGTAAATTTATATTTTCCGCATTTTGACGCAGTTGGCCGACACTATTTCCTAATCCGCGCCATAAAAATTTGCCTGATTTATTTACTTCAAACCGTGACACGAGTCGGTAGTTATTTTGGAAACATTAAATTATATTTGCGACGCCTTCACGCACGGGCGTTAAAACCGGAATATCAGAGCATCAGAGGACAAAAATAAACACCCACTCAAAAAAAATACACGCATTGACGCCAAAACACCACAATCGCTTGAGACAATTAACAACAAATGTAACAATAATCGTTTTGGCACAGGTCGCAGTCTGTGTCATGTATGACGTACTGGTTTTCATCACCGTTCAAAAAGATCAAAGTCAACTTTAGTTTTCGAGTCATTAGGTTTTTATTTGTGTTCTGTTTATAGGTAAAAACGAAAAACTTGCAGCTAAATTTATAACTTCTATTTTCTTTTTGTATTTGTGTGATTTTTCAAATATTTTCCCATTTCTTTAAATAGATCTTTCACGCAAACCTTTAAAGCAAGGTCCTGCTACTCGAAGCAAGGCCGACAAAAAATAAAAACTATTTTAGATTGAACGCCCGTTCCAAATATGACTGAACAGCCAAATAAAACTGCAGTATCTGTTCCATTGACGCAAGCGTTCGGTTTATTGATTCATAAATGCGCGAAAATACACCGGAAATGTTTAATTCGCCACGAGCGCAAAAACAAATTAAACCCCTTGAAGCCCAAGCCTGCTTTATCAGATTTATCAAGCGAAATGTGTAAATACGAGAGGGTAGGGTAAATTAATGTCTGAAATAAGCCCACCCTAGCCGCTGTCAGACCGTAATTAGTTGAGAGGTTGAGATTGAAATCTTCGAGAGGAATTCTAATAAACCGTTTACCGCCCTAGTTTGCTTTTAAATAAATAACAGGTTTATATTGCCGGGACTAACATTAATTTTGTGTTACAACGCGTGTAGGGAAGTATGGAGGTTGAGTGTACGTACAAACAAGAGATATTTCTCCTTCGACAAGTCTTGCACCCATTCCACTTTACCGTAATCATTTTTATGCGAATATATTTGAATAAACCAGTGCAATTTATAGCAGTTTATAGCAGCGGCAGCTGTTACCAAAACGACGTTACCATCCTAGCGCGTTTTGATGATTTACTAACCAATTAAAGGGGTGGATTTATCTCACACAAAAAAATGTTTAATATGGTACTTTTTTAACTGACAAATGGCTATATATCGGGGTTGTGAGGTTATAAGGTGCGCTTTGGCTATTTGTCACTTGGTTCTGGGAATTTAAGACCGACATAAATTCGCGTACGTGACTAATAATAAAAATTTCCAATTTACTACATACGACGACTGTTTGCCATGTTCTTTGATAGTGCAGGTAGAAAGTGCTATACGGTAATCTTGTGTTAATGGAATCACCGGGAACAGTTATTGGAAAAGATAAAAGTAATAAATAGGCACGTTTCCACCTGAACAACTTTATTTATAAATGTAGTTTGTTCTGGAAAGTTGTCTTAACGGATAATTCCATACCAAATCAATGTAGCAAATTTACACAAGTATGAAATACTAAACTTCTAAAAACATGACTTTTGCCAGAGAATCGAATAGATTTGCTAAAGGTACAAATATTAATGCTACAAATACTTGTTAGGGATAAAGCTGGTCGAAATCCAATTCACACATAAAAATGTTCTTGATAAAGTCTCTTCACCCAGGGATTATTGTTATTGATGTGTTATATGATAGTGTTATTGATGGGAATATTTTGTTTAAATCATCGATATAAAATTATACTCAACAATGTAGCTTCTTTCCAACTATTTTAGAATAAAGTAACGCGTCTTTCCCATTTTAAATTTTTTAAATTAACCTTGAATAAAAATTGAAATTTTTGTGTCAAGTAGTTTACGAGTAAAAAAAAAATGAAAAGACAATTAATTTACTGTGCAAAAATCAGGTACCTTTTCCCCTTTCTATCGCGCACATGTTTACACCAAGAGACAAAAAATGTTGACAGTCATACAATTTATATAGAAATAATCAATATATAAAGGTGATATACAGGCAGGATGTAAATTATAATAAATTAAAAATTACAGCGACAATCTGGATTTGAACCAGGGACCTTTGTGTCGCTAGCACAATGCTCTATCCAGCTAAGCTATTGAGGCCTATGACATGTGTTAATAGCTCAGTTGGATAGAGCATTGTGCTAGCGACATAAAGGCCCCTGGTACAAATCCAGGTTGTGGCTGTACTTTTAAATTTGTTAAAATTTAAATCCCGCTTGTATATCACCTTTATACATTGGTTATTCTCATCATTACGGTAACTCCGTATAATACGCTATGTCCGTATATTCATTTCTAGTTATATAGAAGTGATTCAGGAGTATGACACACTTTATTTCAATTTTGTCTGTTCAGTAGTTTTAGGGGTATGCGCCTTCAAACACAGGAGTCAATATTAACGAAACGAGGGATGGTAGGTAGGGCGATGCTCTCGTGCTGTGTCACATAGATACTCGTTCATGATTCCAAAATTTTCTCGTTCATTTTAAAGTCCAGAGGTAACTGAGGCGTATCGCTTACTTATCTTACTATCTTTATACTTACCATCACAGACTCGCCCTGTATAAACTACTTCACGAATTGGAGCAAATTAGACATAACAAATTATACAGGGTGTATACTAATTGATTGCAACAATTTTGAGGGGTAATGAAACTCAATACATGGAACAAAAAATCTTAATACATTTTTTAGAAATTTTGCCGTTGGTAATTTGATTGTCGCTACCTCGCTACTCGTAGTCATAATGTGGGAACACCTATCTCTAGCACGCAATTTTACGAAATTCATGGTCAATAGCGATCTGTTAAATGACTCAATAGTCAAATTACCAAAAAATTTAATCAAATTGCCTCGAAACATGCTTATGTACCGTCAATTTGAACTTCTGCGTCTAATTTCCATCGTAGTCTTAGAGTGATAGCAGCAGTCCATATTCCCACATTTTTGCAAATGGCCATCATATCTCAGTCACTACTTGTAATATTATCCATTTTTATTACATAAAACCAGAGACTGACAACGAGAAAACAACGTAACACAGCAAACACGGGACTTCCCACGGCTCGCTCAGCAGTCAGCTGATGTTGACACAGGGTCTCGTGTACTAGGTCAAGTAGTACTAGCCTTCCTAGAAAGTCAGGCGTCAAATTCTACATTTTCAATAATTAATAACTCAAAACTGGTGCCAGATAGAGAAAAAAGTTCCTACACATTTGATTATTTTTTCTCCAATTATGAAGATCTATAATCCCTAGAAATTAATGCACTCATTTAATATACACCCTGTATACTCTTCAATCACAGCTCTTGTATGTTCCGAAATTGTTCCCAAATCTTAGCCCAAATCTGCCGTAGAGCTTTTGTTCCTCGATTTTCATGGAAGCGGAGCTCAGTAATGAATATTAATTAGCATGATAACGGGATATGCACCTAAACAATCGTCATATTTGATTTAATTGCAGTAGTAAGAGCGATGTAATTCCGGCAGGTACTCAACTCAATTTGGGACTGCCTCTTTAATAATCGAATTCCACTAATGTAACCAGTAAAAACTCACACGTAGAAAGCATGTTCGATATATTTAATACCAAAATCCATCATACTTGTAGAGCACCAAATTTAACTTTGTCTGCAAAACGCATAACACTCCTATCTTTGGATGTAAACTCACATACACACGCACAGAAATGAACGGAGAATGTGAATATTTCAGCAATAAATTCACAAATTTTACCTCCCGATCACCATACTTCCACCATATGTATGAGGTTTATACTTTGAGAATGAACTAACTCTTTTAAACAAAATTTAACTCATCTTTTTAGAAATAGGTATTGACAATTAAAATTATATTTTTTCTACAAAAAAGTTTTCCCCACGACCCCCTTTGTGCTTTTAAAATTAAGTTACTAATTTGTCAACATAGAATTATTTCAAGGGCAGTATGTCCTGTTTAGTTCACTATCTGTAACAAATGTCTTACTACAATAGACCATTTGTATTCGTATAATTTTCAATATATGATTGCAACCAGAAATGTACTACCGTATTTTGTTGTCGCGTCAAGCCAGGCGTCCACTAATCAGCACCGGGCGTAGAGCACGTATTGATAACATCCGAAGCGTACGATACGATATGATGAACGTAGTTCCATTATAAACAAAGCAACGAATAATGAAAAGCGACGCGTTCGATGCGGACGCCTGGCATAATAAAGAAGAGATCCACTTTTCAATTCATACTTTGATACAAATTGCCAATATCTTGGTGCTTTGCTAAATTATTTTTTAATGATACTAAAATAAAAAGACATTTGTAATCATATAAGTTATGTACATATATTGGAAGACGCTTGTTGACAAAATATCACTACCACCAATTCAGGAGTCAAGACACAATCCTGAGACATTTCTGTTTATTTTTGATTGGGAGTTGACGACTGCGGTGATAGTTGAAGAGGAGGAGAATTAAACGCTTCTTCAGTCTGGGGATTGTAATATTTTAAGTATCTTACATAAGCCTACGTTTCGCTGATGTTCCTCAGCTTCATCAGGGCTATTGCGATATTAAAACGAGTCACAGGGGTTACATGTGTGGCGGCAGTGTTTCTAATGGTATTTGGTGCGGCAGGTTCAAAATACAGTCGTGAATTCAACTCATGGAGTACAAAACTTCGACAATGATCATCTTTGTGGAAATCTATTTCTTAGTCGAAATTTTAATGTTGCTAGGCCGGTTGGTATTGGTATATTATAAATGCAAGAAAAAGAGCCAAGTCCAAACAAAAGTTGATATTGTTATTTTATACTTTGTTAGCGCAGATATTCACATCTTGGTGGTTGGACGATATCCAATCGACTACCGGAATACCATGTAAGAACCGTTTCCACAAAAAACTGGAGTTGGCCATTTGCAAACAGATGATATCTGAAGCTACAGTATCCATCTCTAATCTCTACTGTTCGTATATTATTACGTGGTACGTCGGGCGGTCATAGTTGTGCTTGCGAGATGATTTGCTATTATGGCCGCGCTTTGCGGTCCTCGGACAATCCTTCAATATATCAAAGCTGGCTGCGACCGGGCGATTGTGCACATACAGGTTAACAGCCGACCGACGTGGGTGTTTTCGCATACATACGTACGGACGCGCGTCTATATTTCAGTTTTGCTTCATTTCGCATACCAACCGGGGACGGAACCGCCGCGCCATATGGCGCGGCTAAAACACATCGACCCGTGCGGCTGCAATATCCCGTGATGGGAAAACATTCAGGTTCAAATCGGCGGAAAACTCGAATTTTGTTTACCGCCATTCAGCTTTTGTAGCTTTATTGATATCGTATTACGATTGTAGATTGCTGCTTTGGGGTATCCCAATATATTATTCCTATCGCTAGGGATATTGGTTTTTGGGGAAATGTTTTTTTTTATCGATTTCTTCAGGGTTTGTAGAGTAGGAGCTCAAAACACTAGAAGCAATGTCGTAGAAGAATGTTTTCAAATGTAGGTAATTAAGATTGATTTCGGGCATATTTCACCCAAATTCTAGAGTGCAGTCTGTTTGATCGAGTACAAATGAACGCTAGACACAATTTTTAAAACAAAGTGAAAGAAACACTAACCATTTTAACGATGTCGAACACATGCTTGGCTAAGTTATATTTAAAATTAAATAACTACGAAGATTTTATTGTCAGAAGCATCAACATAATAATTTCTGACAATTCACTAAACAAGTCGTTATCCTCTTATAATATAACTGGACTGCAGAGATACTTAATACTAACTTAATAAGCAACTTAATATTTTCACACCCCAGGTGTTTCGATCCGACAAGTTTAATACTTCCTGTATCGCTAGTTTATTGCAAAAAACAAACATAGCTCTATTGGGTCAGTATTTTGCCAGTAGTCATTGGCAAAAGTGACCAATTGATATCACTAACCGTGATTACAATAAGCGGCGTACACTGTAGTATAATTTTGACTTATTAATGGCAAGCAAATATACGTTTTTGATAGAGTTCATTTCGTTGAATATGATCCTGGTGATGAATTTTGTAGATATGAATCTGCGGCAAAAAATCCACATTTTCCCCACTCATTTCCATTCGTATGTGTATGTGATTTCTATTCGTCTATATCGTAGAATTGGGTGTGGGAAACGTGAAATTTTCGGCCGTAAATTCACCTTTACAGCCGTAAATTCACATCTACAAAATTCAGCTACGGTCACGTTTTAGCGTTTTTGGTTTTATGGAACGCCCGCACACATATAGAATTGCCGTCTAAAGAATCGCTTTATCGTCAGTTGCGAACAAACTTTCAGGATGTTAGGTAAATACAGAAGTTTAAGATTTACTGTGAAACCATTTTGCGGTTTCTAGAACATACGGTTCATCTGGTATATATTTGCAAAAATAAATAACTTAGACCGTTTTTTTTTCGAATGCTTCGACACAGTTACACAAAGCGTATATTCAAATTCTATTCTGAAAGTTTCCTAAAAGTTACCATTTATTTTCGATTTTTTTTTCTCAAAAATTTTCTGATGTAACATGGTTAACATTACCAAGACAATGAAAAGATTACTACAACAGTCGGTAGTTAATTTGATATAATGATGTGTATGAATTTTGTAATACCGTCCAAGAGATTTTGTCATGTTTCCGTACTTTAGGAATATTCTGTATACCACTTTTACAGCTGTTTTTTTACTTATGTAGTTTCATTACGTTTGATTTCCATATCCTATTCATCAGTCGTCACGGTTGAGATATTTGTAAATTTCGTGATAGTTACTTATTACCGCCAACATCTTCGAGTTTTCAAAGCAAATTGTTGAGCTTTGCCTAGCCGGATGTCTTACTGTGTTCTTTCACTCAGTTTTGCTAGGTATGGCGTCACTATCTGGGTTATCTGATATAATAACGGGCGTTTGAAAGCTATGATTTTAACATAACATGTCCGGCTACCAACTTTGGAGTGGACACCGATTTGCAACTGCTACTAACCGACACATTTGGTAAATATTTCAAAGCTAAAAGTTGCGGCGATTATTCAGGAAAGCTCAGGAATGGCAGCGTACGCCAAAATGGTAGCTTGGGAGAGATTCCTCCAGATAAGGGATCGACAACGCAGAATTCCATTTAGTTCGCTAGCATTGCCGCGGTCAGTGACAAATCGCCTCGCCCCCAGAATTGATAAGCGGCGGGCAAAAATGACGACGTCGCCGCGCGTAGATGCGGGCCTGCTTCTGCTGCCCACCTCGCCGAGTTCGAAATGAATGGGAAAAACGACCACGTCGACTCTAGTAAAGTCGTAAGAGAGTGTCGGGCCCCCGGGACCGGTTCGCATTCATTCAGTGGCATTTTTTTCCTATGGCCAGCAGACGTTTATGTGAGGCGACTCAGCGCATAATGACTGCGTTGTGTCGTGCACCGTTTGTTTGACGCCTTTCCCGCTATTTTTAGACCGCTGCTATCTTTATGCACTTGACGGAGGCACTAGCCTTGCCTCACCAGCTGAATCTTAAACATAACGCATATACTTCATCTCCTATGCTGTGAATTTGAATTCCGTTCGTAGATAATGTAATATTACTATTAAATTGGCAATGAATGCATCGTAAATTTGATATAATCTGAAATCGCAGTGGCCAATTCAGTTATCCTTAACATTTCCTTACTAAGAAAGGTTTATAATCATCAGCAAATAACAAACAGTCACCTAACTATCGTACGAATCCGATAACCCAAATCGAAAATAAATATGTAAGGCTACTCCTACACGATGCGATGTGTATTACCAACGTTGTCACAGTCATCGGAGTATCTAGAAAAGTCCTACGGTGAACGTTTGCGATTTATGAACTTTCTCACAGCGTGTGGGAGACGGAATGGGAGGGTTAAAAAGTGTACTTGTCTTAACAGACTAAGGAAAAACGAGTTAAGAACTTATTGCATATTTAATGGCTATCCATATTTTACGGGGTGGACTAAACTGTCCTCCCAAGTGTACTTCATTCGAACATAAAAAGTACCCACTAGGTCCACCCGATGGGTCTAGTCCTTTTCTCCTATAATATTGTCAAATGATTAATGATCCGCCATTATCGTCCGAGAAAGGAGCGGGAATTGGAAGTGTTACAAGTGAATAGAGGATCATTTATCTCCCGGAATGTATTATTAACTAACGGTCACTGCTGTAATCAATATTCATTTGATCACATTTATAGGTTATGATAATTAACTTAATTGTAGGCGCAGAAACGTAGTAGTAAGCGAAAGACAAAATGCTGTTGAAAAACGTGGTGGATATGTTCAGTTTTTCATAGGCACCAGGTCTGATCCCGAGTTTTCAAGGAGCGTTTCTGAATTGTCAAGGTGTGGTCCGGATTCGCGTAAAATTCAATAACGTCGATGTGCTGTGAGGAACATCAGAAGATGAAGAACGTAGACACGCCCGTCCCATCAAGCATGCAAGAATATAAACTGGCTATTTGTGCTCTCTAATGCAAATACTGCAAGAGCGAATTCTACGTTCCCTATGGAGATGCCGTTTCGCGGCAGTAAATTGCAAAGTTGTACTAGAACACCGCGCCGGTTAGATCGCATAATCTCGCCGGGTCGAGATTAAACTGATGAGGAGAAGTTTGCTGGTTGCGCCTCCAGACCTCGACGGAGGAGTTATGATGCAGTCGCGGGAATTTTAATGGACATGCTGTCGTTTTGTTAGAACACGTAATGCTAGGGCTTTTGAAAAGTTACTTCGTTGTCGTTCTGGGTCATAATTACCTATGTATATTATGTATAATAATGTATATGTTACCGGCAAACCCATTTTCAGGTAGAACCAGTTTAACCGAGGTTAAACTAGTTCTGCCGAAGCGCGTTAGGTTGAGTTAGTTTAACCTAGGCTAAACTAGTATAACCTGATTTGTAAACGCATTCTTTAGGTCAAACTGGTTTGGACTACGCCGAACTGATTTCGATTAACAGTATATTGAAATGTACTATTATACTGGGTTTATACTGTTATTTGTGGAACCAGACGAATGAAATTTGAATAGATATAATATACCAAAAATTTAAAAAAATTGCGTTATACTGGATGTTAGTTTGACTTTGTTGACTTTATGAGAGTTTGTTTACTGTTAACAGCATTATTTGTATTATTTCCATATTTTAATAAATTTATAATAAAGTTCTGTTCAGTTTACTAAATTAGTCCCCCCCCCCCCTATTATACCGCTAGTCACTGCTCAGTTTAACGAAGCTGGTTTGCATTATAAATTTTATTTGTCATTTGTTTTTGAGTTTCACATATACTTTCATTTACTAAAAACGCGACTCACTCCGTCAACTACTGTTTACTATTTGTCATTTATGGAGCCAGACGATGTTTGGGATCTTTAAATCACCATAAGTTACGAATAAATATCGCAGATCTACCACCAGCCAATCGGCTCGCAAGTACAATTTATTATTTGTGGAATTATTGATCTGGCGCCTGTCGGTCTAAACGAGGTACTCATTAGGTACTATCATTACATTTAGGGTTCAAAATATCATCACGATTGAAAATACCGCTGACAAAGTATAGTCTGCAGTTTACAATGTAAAACAGGTCGCCATTTCCGGAAAAACCGGAAGAAGAAAAATCTTGTCAATCGATGTGTTTCGTTTTTAGAATGTTATCCCTATTGAAATTACTGCAATTTTAGTCTGTTATAACTATCCAATTCATTTCTATCAATTTCATTCATCTGGTTCCACAAATAACAGCGTGGATCACCCGGTATAATCGTACATTTCAATACCGTTAATCGAAATCAGTTTGGCCTAGTCCAGTAGTAGTTTGGCATAGGTTAAACTAGTTCGACCGAACGCGCTTCGGCAGAACTAGTGTAACCTTGGTTAAACTGGCTCTACCTGAAAACGGGTTTTGCCGGTAACATATACATTTACAAATAAATAAATTATGCGTAAAAAAGTTACATAATAACAAAATACATAATATTACATTGCTGAGTCAAAAAAGAATTGAGTAATTAATATATTGCTTCTTAGGACACGAACACCGTAGTGAGCACCTCAATAGTGCCAGCGACAAATTGCTATTATTCTCTCCAATTATCGCACCAATAATTGTATCATGGTCGGCTATCGGGCGGTGATTTTGCCGTGAAATTGTCGGTTGCGAGTTAAACTGAGCGGCGCGAGCCCGTTAGCACACCGTAGACCGACTCTCGGTGGCTAAAGGTACGTTCTACACCGCCGCAACGCCGTGCTTATCGCAAGCTCGGTTCGGTTCTGCTGCGTTACGTAACGCGTGGGTCGTGAGACGCGACGGACCGGCCGCGCCAGCGGGAGAGGAGAGAAGACGCAGTGCAAACAATTGCCGCCGTCTCACGAGAGACTGCATTCCGCACTATCGATTTATTATTACCTGACCGAACGACACAAATTGGCCACGGTGGCGGCCCGAGGGGCAACGCACTTGTTTCTCCAGTGTTTGCGTTATATCGAGCGGACGCATATTAATTAACAAACAAACCTGAACAGTTGACCAGTTATAATATATAAGCAGGTACATTGGGGGTACATCAGGGGGCGTACTAGCGCATGGGGAAGGGTTTGGCTCGTACGTATAAGGTGTCGGGTTCAATCAAATCCCGGCGAGGCCAGGAATTTTCAAATTTGAATAATTGTCTGGCCAAATCCTACGTCCCGGAACTCCAACTGCAACAATCATGTATGCCAACTAGGCGCTCCCGGCAGCAAACAAAAAGCAGGCGCATTTCCAAAAAGTCTCCTGGAGTATGGAATCGTCTGAAATCTGGCAGGCCTTAGATTTATGTATTTCATAGCATCAACTTCGTTAACCCTTAGTCCGTTAACTAGAAAGTTAACTTCGTTAATCGATAGTCCGTTAATTTGTTATAAATGTAAAGGAAGTTAACGTTAACCGTTAATCGTTAACTTTTTATAAAAAAGTAGGTTATGTTGAGTGCCAATCTGCCGGTGAATACGCAACCCAAATGACTGCTGACCTTTTGCTTGCATAAGTTAAAATTACATACGGAATTTTTCAAACTGGTAACTAAAATAACTACATCCATCATTTCCACGCTCGACCCCCAGCAAAACTAAAGAGAGACAAAAGATACCATGCCCCGTTTGACAGAAAAAGAGGTCTTTTTCTGTCAAACATGACAAGGCATATTTCGTCTCTCCTTAGTTTTGTGCTGGGGGCGAGCGTGGAAATGATGGATTACGAGAGGCAAGATTTACGAAATTGAAATGATCAACTAAGGTGGTTGGAGTTGGAAGAAAGGCATTTTTATAAAGTTTCTTTTTTAAGGTTAGGATTATATTTTGAAACAACAGGTATTTTAAAAAAATACCAATATTAAATACATCAAAATATTATTACATTATACATAGGATCATACAGTAAGACCGGGAACCATTGGGAACTGGGAAGTAACTAAGAACAATTAGCGAATATACCGGGTGGTCGGTTTAACTTGAGAATCCTATCTTGAGAAATATGCATAGCACGACGAAAGTGTCTTAAATAAACTTGTAGAACGCACAGGAAATGAGATGGCGATATTAGTTTAATTGCAGATGGCGCTGCAATCGGTGAAAATAAGGTTAACTCTATTTTTAAAAATTTAAATCCCTAACATTTTTATCAAACTATGATTTTACGCTAAATATGAACAATCTTTTGTCCAAATATTTTTTTTGTGCGATGCGTCTATCTAAAATTATTGACGATGGAAGTTTGTGGCGTCTGCGGTAGTTAGAACCGCTGCCACTACATGCGATGCGCTCGCCGTCTGGCAGTCAAAGCGACGACTGTCCTGCCTGATCATGGTACAACGTTAGGACTCGACCTTGCCTTTCCAACAAAGATGCAATTATTCCTATAGGTATACTTTTTGCTTGATTGCAAATAAAATGCCAATAATATAGGTTAATAATATGGTGACATACAGGCGGAATGTACATTAAATAAATCATAAATTACAGCCACAACCTGTAAAATGACAATAATTTGACCAATTTGTAAATCCACCCCTACACAGGGCAACGAACACCTTGCAGTGGCTAATGTTTGGTATGTTGCGTCCAGATGAACCTATTGATATTTATGAGGTATTGATACATGATGCAAAATACCAAGGTGGAGTCCTACGTTGTACCATGAGTAGACATGACAGTCGTCGCTTTGACTGCCAGACGGCGAGCGCCTCCCATGCGGTGGCAGCGGTTGTAACTACCGCAGACGCCACAAACTTCCTTCGTCAATAACTTTTATAATAGTCTTCTTATTTGGAGTCCGTTAATGGTTTTGAAAGTTAACTTAAAAGAAAATTCTTTTACGAAAAATTTAACTTCGTTAATTCGTATATAAGCTTTGCTAATAACTAAAGTAGAAGTGGGGAAAATCCAGTGTCTCAGGGAGTTAGTGAATAGACTTAAAACAGAGCGATATACAGGATGGTTCTGAAAGAAAAAAAAACGAGCAGGGTCAAAGAAACATGTGTTGGTCAAATAACCTCTAATAGTCTAAGTTACACATTGCCCAACAAATTAGTAAAGAAAGATGCAGTCCGATCCTGTGCTTCTTAGTAGGTAATAATAATAATAGTAGTAATATTGACCTACTTAAATCGTAGTTATTGTCAGCTGTTCTACGAAAATTCCCATTGACATTCAGTCATAATAATTTTTACCTACGACCGACGTGTAAACGTCCCTTACGTCACGGACTGCTTCGCTCGTATATCGCTTATAACATACGTGTGCGTTTGGCTGTGCGTTTGTGTTTTTACGCACGACCTAATGTCATAATGACAGATGTCGCGCAAATATTTTGATTAATTATTTGTCATTTTTGATACTATTTATATTTATTGAAATTTTCGGTCGTAGGTAAGTGTAATACTCGAGCTGTAACATATATTGCATGCTCGTGAACATTTATGTTGAATTTGTATTGGAATTTTCGGTCGACATTTCAGACAAAGTTCTCCGTAGTTGCAATAGATGTCGCGCGAATACCGTCAAATATTGTCACCCGTCGTGCCGTCAAATATCCTTACCACGGAGTAAGAAGGTTACGAAGAAAGTTACGAAAACCTGAACTTAGAAAGAAATGCCAATAAATATGATATTTTTTAGAGAATTAATGGATGTAAACACAAGAACATATAATAAAATAATCGTATTCACTAGTGACTAGACGACATAACCACCCAATAACCACCATAACCTCACAACTGCTCACAACCATACGTTTTGACAGGCCGATTCGTCGCTCAAGTTATGAATGAGAGCAGTAAGTGCGTACTGCGCATGTCTACACACTTTACAGTTTTAGGACTTATTGTGCAGTGATTTGGGTCAGATTTTGCCTATAGAGTGCGGTCTCCTCCCTTCTTACTCCGTGATCCTTACCTTTATTTATTTGACATTTTTGATACAATTTATTGAAATTGTCGGTCGTAGGTAAAACTATGTACAATACTCGAGCTGTACACACATATAACGTGCTCGTGAAAAATAACAAAACTCGCCGCTATGTTAACTTTCCACTCGCACGTAATATGCTAGTTACAGCTCTTGTAATGTAATATACTATAATGTACATACGTGTGGTACGTGTACTACTAAGGAGCGCGTGTTGTAAAATGAAATGTTGGTCGTATGTGAAATGTGATTGGTTCTCCAATTCTAACCTACATGATTGCCGCTGCTAATTAGCGTGAGTTTTGTCCTGCGGAAGTCACGTCGCAATCACAATTATCCCCTTTACTATTAGCCGTTATTTCAGAAACACCCTGTGAAAAGTTTGGTGAGGTTGGCCTAATAAAGTAACGTACAAACTAGTACGAAACTGTTATTGCAAAAAAAGCTTTTGATATCCCTTTTCCACTCCTTGGCTTTTCATGTCATGCATTAGAGGCTGTCATTGGTTTTTCCAATATATATTAGTTAAGTTTTTAAATAAACCTAGCCTGTACATCTGTAGCGTTTCTTTATTGAACACCCGGTATGCAGCACGCTTAATTAATCGCCAACGTGCATACATACGGGCACGTTGAGTTGTTCGTTCAGTCTGACGGTTCAATAATAATACATACATACTACATAGTAGGTATATAATGCACTACTAACTATTACTAGTAGTACTACCTGGCGGCCCACGCCTTCTTCACCGGTCGCAAACGAGAATAGCCGGCAATGCAGAGGCTGCCGCCTTCGGAATAATTTCGCCCGTAAATAGATTTTCATTTGTTAATGATCGTATTTCAGATACAGGAAACTGTCATTGCCGCACGAGCTAAACGGCCGGCCTAACGCCCTTCATGCCAGCAAATGATCTCTGCGGTCTTGAATCAGCCGAAATGGGCGTGTTCTCTGCAAAACCAAAGTCAATGACTAATCCTAACACTACTAATTCATTTATTTTTCTTTCTGGAGAACGGAAAATTATTTCAATCGACAATAGTAAGATGTGTTGTTTGTGGACCGTCGTCTATCTGCGACGCAAAAAGGTATCGGAGATGTGAGAATAAATAACAAGGCATACTTGGGCGGTTCCGCGGCTCATTGGGTTTCAGTGTCGTTCGTAACAGTAGTTGTGGGAAAGATGCATGCGTGGCTACGAGTCGATTGCTCCTCTTTTTCCCTCCCGGTGCACCCAATGATATAGATGCAAGGACAACTTTATGTGTGTTCGAAACGGAGGAATTCACGGACTATCCTATCCCAACGGAGGCACGATGAGAGCGCTATTTTAACTCTGCCGTGGAGATAAACCCGTCACCATCTCACTGCAGATCTCTATAAATATGTATAGAGTATTTTTAGGAAATTCTTTACGATTTTTCTGCTTATTGATGGTCCTGGTTTCAAGTTCAACTATGCAGACGTTGATCAATCTTCAACGTTAGCTAGGATAAATGTATTCCTAATATTGCAAAGAAATTGTTCAAAGATGTACGGTGTCCATTAACAGATGTACAGTGTACACCCAGTCATTATACTTATATATCAATAGTTTGTGGCATACATATATTCAGGAGTTTGTAGCAACTACGGCCTACCCTCATGAGTAAGAGAAGACTTAAGAATGATATCTCGGTAAATTGAATTTCGGTGTGAAACGATGTTTGTTGTTTAATTTGAGCATTTCTTTGGCAACATAGAAGAAATCGCATTTTTATTCAAATATATACATTCTTTGCTAGTGTGGAAAGAACCGTTTATTATTATATACCATTTTGTAAATTTTGACCTGAAACATAATCTCTTAGACTTGTTAGACTGTTAGACTTGCCAAATAAACCAAATATGCCAGTCGTATGTCTTCCTGATAAAAGTGGTGATAATCAGGTCTTCACATATTCATATTTGTTAGTGCCTCTAATGTTGCATGCTGCTAATGTTAAATGGAAAATGTTATATTGGATAATCCTCCTACTGATAATTTCATGTTTATAGCAAAAATACGGAAACAATACAAAAATCTTGGTGGCCATGAAAAGAAGTTGCGAGAAGCCCTTGCGACATTGTGACGGACCTTACCTTGCTGATGAATCTGGCGTTTCAATGCCACTGATTTGTTGCTATAGCAAGATCTCTTCGTCTTTCCCTGTGTAGAACATGGAACAATAGAAGACAACTTAGAGCTCAAGTGTCACTGTCTTCCCTTATTCGACTGACTGTCATAATGTCTTTTTTCTCTGATGACAATTTCTCATACCTAAGAAAGCAAATATTTGTCTGTAGGTTCGAACTATCGACAATCATTCCCGCACAAGTATGCGCTAGTACATATTCATATTTTCGTTGTTTGGTCAGATCGTTCTTTTACACGCTTATCCACGCGATACCAACATTGCAGGTGGGTAAAGAGAATCGTCCTCAATCGTCTCGGTCACGTCCACGACAATTTAGCCCCGCCAAAACGTCTCTCGGCAATTGAGGGACAAGTGACTTCCCCGTCTGGCTCAATTACTTCCTCATTAGGCGTTTAGCATGAAGAACTCTCCTCCTAAACTCCATATTCGTCACACCGCTGCCGTACGCAAATATCGCCGCTCTTCTTGGCGATAATGGATGGTGGTAGTTCTTTACGGCATGCCAGACTATGACTCATTGTTTACTGATGAGAAGGAAATCAGCCACGTAGGCATTTGAAATGAAACACTGCATATGCATGAAGAGGAGAAGGCGTTGTTATATATTCTCAAACTAACAGTGTGAATATTCTTCTTGGGTCAATCCATCTGAAGTGGTCCAGAGGTGGTCGCTTGACCATTTCAGAAAAAAATCATTTTTTTGTAATGAATTTGCCTATGTTCTGGGAGTACAAAACCATATTTTTTTTTAAATTATTTTACTCCGTTCAGAAATGGCGCCCAGTTTTGTGTCAGCGAATCCGACATTTTTGAGTTTGGTATGTGTTTGCGTTAAACGAAATAACTTTCTTTGAAATTGTCATAGAGGGTTGAAATAAAAACCACTCGATTAAGCACATTCCAAGCTATCTGTTAGGTATGTAATGCATAGAGTTTACGCTTAATTTCCGTTTAAAAAAATATCTTAAAATTTACTTACGATAGTCCATTTGGAGGCGTTTTCATGATTTTTTTTAGACATGAAGGGGTACTTAATTTGTCCATTCAATATTTTTTAGTTATAACCTTGTATGCAAAGGGCTTATAACAAAAAATATAGCTTTCTTACTCCTTCTCCCTATTGATGACAGGCTATTGAAATATCAAAATTTCTTATTTTTACGATGTTTAATGTCAAATATCTCTGATGGGACCATGCCAAAAAATCTGAAACTTTCATAATTATTTCATCGTTTTATAAGGTTTAATAATAAATAAAAACATTCTTGTGTATTCCACTGTGTTTGGAATAACAGCCCTTTAAAATGAGAGAAAAATCACATGACGGTAAAACAAATTTTATTAAAAATTCTCAGTAAATACAAAACAAAGCATACTATTCATTACAATTACGTCATTTTTTACAAAAGGGACATAGGCTAAGTGAACTTCATACGTTTCTGAAGTTGATGTGACGTAATATATTATTATACCTTCTGTTGGTTGAGGAGAGAATTTGTGAAAATTTCTAGTTCCTTTTATCTGTTTGGATCTCTGAAATCTATCATAAAATGCGGTTTTGTGTTCTGAAACCTCTTCTTTTGCCACTAAGATGTAGTTTACCCCTGGTAGGTGTCCATTACAAAAGGAGAACATATCTTCTACAATAAGGATTTGGCTATTAAGTGGTCTTTGAAGACTGGCTTTAGCCACTAGCCCCTTCGTTGTCCCCCCTATACTGTCGCATGCGTTTTTCCAGGTGCACGTCCAAAAAAATGCTGATATGCTTGACAGATTTTGTTTTACATAATCAGTTAAATGTTTCTGAAAACAGTCACATACACCTGGCTTCTGGCTCAGGTCATTAGTTAGCCTGTTAGAACAGGCTCACAACTAAGGGAGCGGTGGGGACAGTCCAGTAGTGGCCAACATTAACATATCGAATACATCTAAGCCTACTGGAACTATTTATTTATTTACATTATATATTTATAGAAGCAGTAATATAACATATTCTTACTGATATTATGTGTATAGTAATATTTAGAAATACATATGTATGTTGTACAATCAAGTAATTATTCTATTATTTTAAGCTGAATAAAGTTAATAATATGTATGTGACTGTTTTCACATTTAACTGATTATATAAAACAAAATCTGTCAAACATATCAAAACTTATATATTTCTCGGATGGTGCAGCAAGTCAATACAAGAACAAAAAACTTATCGTATCATAAAAAAGATTTTGGGTTAGATACAGAATGGCTTTTTTTGGATCTGCACATGGAATAAACGCTTGCGACGGTATAGGGGGGACAACGAAGCGACTAGTGGCTAAAGCCAGTCTTCAAAGACCACTTCATAGCCAAATCCTTAATGTAGAAGATATGTACTCCTTTTGTAATGGACACCTACCAGGGGTAAAGTACATCTTAGTGGCAAAAGAAGAGGTTTCAGAACACAAAACCCCTTTTTATGATAGATTTCAGAGATCCAAACAGATAAAAGGAACTAGAAGTTTTCACAAATTCTGTCCTCAACCAACAGAAGGTATAATAATATGTTACATCACATCGACTTCAGAAACGTATGAAGTTCACTTAGCCTATGTCCTTTTGTAAAAAATGACATAATTGGTATGCTTTGTTTTGTATTTACTGAGAATTTTTAATGAAATTTGTTTTACCGTCATGTGATTTTTCTCTCATTTTAAAGGGGTGTTATTCCAAACACAGTGCAATACACAAGAATGTTTTTATTTATTATTAAACCTTATAAAACGATGAATTAATTTTGAAAGTTTCAGATTTTTTGGCATGGTCCCATCAGAGATATTTGACATTAAACATCGTAAAAAGTAAGAAATTTTGATATTTCAATAGCCTGTCATCAATAGGGAGACGGAGTAAGTAAGCTATATTTTTTGTTATAAACCCTTTGCATACAAGGTTATAACTAAAAAATATTGAATGGACAAATTAAGTACCCCTTCATGTCTAAAAAAAATCATGAAAACGCCACCAAATCGACTATCGTAAGTAAATTTTAAGATATTTTTTTAAACGGAAATTAAGCGTAAACTTTATGCATTACATACCTAACAGATAGCTTGGAATGTGCTTAATCGAGTGGTTTTTATTTCAACTCTCTATGACAATTTCAAAGAAAGTTATTTCGTTTAACGCAAACACATACCAATCTCAAAAATGTCGGATTCGCTGACACAAAACTGGGCGCCATTTCTGAACGGAGTAAAATAATTTTAAAAAAAATATGGTTTTGTACTCCCAGAACATAGGCAAATTCAATAACAAAAAATGAATTTTTTCTAAAATCGTCAAGCGACCAACTTATCTTTTTCTGGACCATTTCAGATGGATTGACCCTCTTGCGAATATTCCGAACTATCTATTCTTTTCCTATTGACTTTTGGATATGTCCATTTCCTTTCAAGTCTTTGCTATTTAGCAAAAATCATACTTAAGTTCAGGAATTGGTATTATTGTTGTAATAATGAGATTCGTGGTTCATATAGTACGATATAAATAACTGTTGTTTTCGCACATTTTCTTTCTATAGACTTTTATTCTGTAGCTATGTTGTCTTCCAGATCTGAAGTGGCCCATACGTTTTGTGTCAATAAACCCTTGAGGAAAGCCTATTAATAAATAGCATTGGACAGAAACTCAAGACGATATAACCCGGTTGGGTCGTGCTAAAGCTTGGGTATCGCAGGACGCAGACGCGTTACGTATGATTCCGCCAGCGAAGTCAAAAGAAAACAAAATCGAGTTGTTTGTTGCGCTTGGTAACATATGCTTCCTCAAGCTGAGGAAACCCAATACGCGAGACATTCAATATACCGAGCTCTTTCCCCGCATGTGGTAGCGTACCGTACGTTTTGCTTCTGGCTAATCTGAACCAAACACACAGCTAATAAACGAATTGCCATTATTTAATAACAATTCCTCAGACAAAAAATGTACGCTCGGTATAAGACGTCAGGAGGTACGGTGTCTATTACAAATAACCAAGTAACCAATATCCTTGTTATTATTTTCATTCGCAAATGGTTTGTTAGATGTGAAGATAAAGGCGCGGCAAGGTTTTCTAGTAGTCTTCTACGATTTCAAAACAGTATTGCGTAAATTCCGCTAGTCGGTAAACGCCACGAAGTTCATTGCCAATTTGAAAAGCAGCGTTGTAAATATTTTGGTGGTGCACAACGCGAACTTTGTCCACTTCGAAGCGTCGTAATTCTGGACGCGGCTACCGTTTGTTCTTTTTGTCTCGTCTTTTTGTTGTTGCTGCGCCGTCTACAATTTTAGAGACGCCGCAAATAGGCGCTTGTGATTACCAGAGTGCATCGACGCCTAGCGTCTTCCAACAGCATATCTGGCTGAACTTGACCAATGCCAAGACGCCGCGACAATCTGCACGTTTGCTCGTAAACGCACCTGTCTGTATTTTTGGAACGTCTTCATAATTGTGCGCCAAAAATAATCGTACGTTCCATGTTTCTTTTTAGTTATGTTTTGAAACATGCAAGTTCTAAATAAATTTAAATAAAATGCGCCAATACAATAAATTGGTAACTAGACTTGTTAGCTCTTGGTGACTAGGGGTAGGTATCTTCGATCACGTTTCTCGATAGATCTTCGATCTATCGAAAAAATGATCGAAAAAAATTGCCTAAAATGTCCAAAGCACGATACCGTCTCAGGGGCGTAGCTACGGGGAGTAGTGGGAGCAAACTTTTTCAGGCACACAGGTAGTTAGTTTAATTAAAAGGTAAATAAATTCTATTGGCAAGATTTTCTAAATAAAACTCGAAAGACCTAAATGTTTTGTGATGTTGACTTAAATATCATAATTTTGATTTATAGATTGGTGCGTTGTATTTGTACAAAATTATATAATATTTACAAACTTATATTATAAGTATGTAAGTGGTTTTAGACTTTTCTGGTTAACATGAAACACATAATGTTACTTATTTTAAAAGAAAGAAATTGCCAATCCCAAAATTTTAGTGGAAGGGAACAGTTTCAGTTGCCTAAAACGCTTTCTTCCAAATAATTTTGATGTAAATGAAAAATAAAATGTCTTTATGAAACTTTAAAAAAAGTCCCTAAACATCATTTGAATGGGGTTAGAACAGCAACTGTGGCATCTCAACCACACTTCACCTGAACTGTGAAAATGTTTTCAAGGTGGTAATTATTTGGTAATTTTATTTCATTGCGTTTGTATATTGCGGCTGCAACTTTGTAGATATTAGAATTTTTTAAATTTTCAGATTATTAATATTACAAAGAATGAAAAAAAAAATACTGACAATAAATTTGATTATTTATATTATAGCACACTCAAAATAACGCCACAAGCTCTAAATGCAAGCTTGCAAACTCAAAATATGGGAATAGTAGACTATCGCGTCTAGCTCAGTGAAATAAAAAACAGGAAAAATTCAAACACAGAAATAACGTCTAAAAAGTTCCCATCGATATCGTGTCTGGGTTGCGAGTTATTCATGGTCTAAGATGACCAATCGGACAAAAATGTTTTTTTTTAGGAAACTTCTAGATGTTTTAGTTCTCTACATAAATGTGTATACATCGTTTAAGTACAAGTTGGCGCTTTCAAGTTATCCCAGCCAGCACAAAAACATCTCAGCGATGTACCTGAGATGTTGAAGTCACAAATTGAACATCCTGAAATAGATCCCAAAACAATCGCCAGAATGTCACATAACATCCATGTAACATTACATGAATGATCACGCTGATAAGTTACATTTTTAATATTAATGGGTCAAACATCAACAATTTCTTCTACACTCAACATCTTTCTTCTACATCACCATCCAAATTTAACATTCATAATGCAACAGAAGTCAACGTCCTTGCGATGTTAGATGACCCCCATTGTGCTGACTGGGATCCGTTTGAAAATACGTCAATATAACGTATTTATCTACGACTCACATGTATTAAGTTCATTGCATACGTATTCATGACATTATACGCGCCAATGATTATAATGACACTAGCGTTGTATAACGATGATAGTTGGCTCAAATAATGACCTCATTTGAACGAACTGTCATCATTATAAAGCTAGTGTCAAAGTCTGTCAAAACCTACGCGGATGACAGTTATTTGACAGTTTGCCTCGCCATCATTGACAAATATACGATTTAAAATACTTTGCATCACATGGAATTACGAAACGTCGTATTTGACTCGCACATAACGGATATAAATCTGTCGCACGATTACACGCTCCTCTACGGCTCGCGTGTAAACTTCATGCTCGCGATTTATATCCTTAATTATTAGCTCGTCAAATAATATACTATTATATGCTGGGTGATCCATTCCGCGTCCCAAGTATTTGAAAACGTGGTTGAGCATCATATTTAATAATAAGAGGAACACTAGCATGAAATTAAAACTTGTCCATTTGCGATAGTCTTCAGAAGATTAAGAAATGGCTTATGTAATACCCACCTTAGTTTTTACGGATACGCTAATAAGGATACTATTTTTAGAAAATTCCATAAAATATGATGCCGGTATTTATATAAATTGTTTTTTTATTGTCATACAACCTCAAACTGAGTTTTTCAAGGATTTTGTATATATAAACTCCGTTTTTGGTTCAATCTGGAATTGAAAGTAGGATAGATTAAATTAAATGTTCAAAAAATGCCAGACTTCTTTCGAAAAACCAGGGGGCGCGCAGATATTTCTTGCTTCAGGGCGCTGAATATGTAGCTACGCCACAATTATTCGAATTATTAGAATTATGTAAGTAGGTTGAAATTAAAGCTGGAACTCAATATTTTTCTCCTCAGAATGTTGAAAGTTCACAGTTTGAGTTTACAATTCAGCCTACTCTGTTTTTATGCTCGCACATTTGATTTTTAGACTGTTTTTAATGTAAAGGGGTAGAAATTTTTTATGATCATATTCGTATTATACGGGAAAAGAACGTATATTTAAATGATGTATCACAACTTCAGTGTCATGAAAATGAAATTATTTAATTTTGAAGAATTGAGACCTGACGGACTTACCATAGAAGAAAAAGTAACAATCAATGTTACTCTGTTCCGTGCGGGTGACATAGAGCTAATAAAGTAGGTAGCTACCTAGGTAGGATTGTCGTGTTCTACCTACCCTTGCTTTTAATCGACAGCAACGAATCTTGCAATGCGTGGAATTGTAAAGGAATCCTAGAATCTCGACCGATTGGACTGTTGCAAGGTTTGTATTCTTTCGATATAACTGATCAGTCTGATACTGCCACTGGGCTTGTCCCGTTGTGGCGGAGGCGGAGGGGCAAACTAGACCGCGCAAACCCGATATTCGGGCGAACAAAGGAACAATTTCAGCCAAAAGTATTTCGGTTTTCTTGCAAATAAGAGCATACGGTGTATTATATGGCTCTGGTATGTTATGTGTAAATAAAACACACGTCTAATATCCGGAAAAGTACAAATTCCATCGATGTTTTAATACAAAGACCTCCTACAAAGTATTGTTATAAACTTATGGACTTGAAGATGTTGGCCCCACTAGACCAACAAGGAGAATTTCAATTTTGCGAATAAGAGCATACGGATAGGCATATAACAACCCCATTCGACCCAAGTGTCCGCTTGGACGGGATTTGATTGTAGCTTATGGTTTGGTTGCATCGTCTTGGCAACCGTACAACTTATTTTTAATGCGAAGACCGCGTTAATATGCTTGGAGGAATTGGTTACCATTCCTTCCAACGCGATGCCTTTAACAGTATGACTCGTTATTATCTTAGAACTTTAAGAATTATTGTTAATTATAGATAAAGCCACGAGAGCTGAAAATGAGTCATCGCTTCAAATCGTAAGAACAGACGTGTAACAAACACGCGGCTTCTTTCTAACGTACGGGAATGGTCTGTAACGTATCCGCAAATAAACAGCTGAAATCGATGACTCACTCTCAGCTCTCGTGAGTTTACCTATATTTATTGCCAGTTTTGCGATTTTGCGACAATTAAAATCATTAAAAAATACTTTTAGTCAAAAGTCACAAAAAAAGTTTTGTTATAACGTCCCCACCAAAATACGTTTCTACTCTCCGATTAACTGAATAAAACAGCTAATTTTGTAGAGGTCGGACAATAATGAAAATGGAGTAACCGAAGGTAATATATTTTTGAGTAGTTCCACCCTAGATAAAATTAGCATTCCTCTACAAATTCAATGCTAAATATTCCGAACCTTCGGTATAACTCAAATATAATGATGCATGTTGATTTAACAATAATACTTTGCGGATAAGTGGGACGTCGGCCTTGTCGAAAATTTGGTCTCGCGGAATTTTTCGACGCCCGTAAAAATAGATTTTTTTGCCGTGCCAAGGTTCCATTACTTGCACCTAACGGCTAATGAAAATTTCTAATCGAATTTAAGGATGGGAAAGTTTTAGAATATCTGTTGTCGCGCCGCCAAGGTATGCTATTTTCTGGGCATAATCTCAAAAGTGGTATTCGGTGTTGTGTACCAAAATAACTCGTTGTTTTGCAATGCTAACCATTATTTATAGAAGATATACCGCGCCATTTATCCATCGAGATTAACCTCTCATATTTTACGATACATTTTTACTTTTTATCATCGGGTCGTGTAACACTTGAGGAATTGATTGCGCGTGCAATTTTACTGCGTATTGTTTCCTATCGCAATTCCGAACTCAATTCTTCACTTGGTTTACGTTCTGCAGCCGTCTGGTTATCGACATACACACACACACACACACACAACGGATTTTTAGTTACCAAAGTATCGATTAACCGTACGTTGGCTCTGCTTGTCTTTAGAATTCCTGACCTATTAGTGTTGTAAACATTTGTTGAGGCAGATGTGCAACAATAGTTTGTTTTTTGAGATTGCTAAATCGCCAACTGGGTGATATGCGCAGGGAATGCAGATGCATACAAAAATCGTCTAAATTTGTTTTCCTGGCGCTGAGTTTCTCACTTCCTTTGTTTTATTTTCACACACATACACGTGACACAAATCGCGTAGTATGAAAGAGCGTATCTATGACGCATTGGGATGTTTAGGCATAGTCATTCCCTATCAGTAAACTCGTCGTTGGCTCGTTCAACCATCAATAAATGGATTTCTCATGGAATCAAACGTGTGCAACTATCTCAGTTTTTTATTTAAGCACTTTTAGAACTAGGCTTACCATAATTACGAAATTTCAAACCGGGACAAAAATTACCTACTTTTTAAAATAAGTCAACACCCCATCCGCGCCCTGTGGTGGCTTTTATAGTCTTTAATTTTTTGTGTCCTTTTTTTCTGCTTCTCAAGTGTTATCTTATGTATTTCGGCTTTTATATAATCCGAACATTAGATATACCAAAATTATCAACAATTGGGACGTTTCCACAAAAGTAAATTTGAATACCATATAATGCAAATATTTCAACTCAAAACAGCAAAAATTTTAATAATTATTTTTTGAAAACGTTGCAAATTTAAAGCACTGGACCCTTTACACCTAACAAATTTACGTTTGTTTTTTATAAATATTCACATTTGTTAGATTATTAAATTGTGTATGGTAACAATCGTAGCATGTATTTACAAAATGTTCCAAAATCGACGACCAAAGGATTTAACCCCCATTAATGATCTTCAATTTGACGCATGACAGAAAATTATAGAACAACATTAAGAAAAGTTATAAAATTTTGTTAAAGCAGAACAAAGTAATGTTCAGTTGAAGCCACACAACATAAGTACAATATCGTTATTTAGAGTTCTTCACCTCAGAGCAAAAGAGTTTGCATTCATGAATAGGACTACCTGTAAATAAGTAAATACCGCGATTAATTACCTACGAATTTGTCATATGAAGCAAAGATATGTAACAGCTTTTTTCCATTTACTATACATTTAATTTTTGTAAAAGTTATAACAATTTTTCTGTAGCGTTTTCCGTAGCATATCTGAAAGCTTGCATAGAAACTATATGCAAATTATTGTGATTTAAATGTTGTTTGCTACAGAACGGGAAATAGTGACTAACTAATTGAGATGGGTACAGATAGTCTACATTTTGACGTATGGAATATCGTCGTTCAGTAATTTTTAAAACGTTATAAACAATTTTCAGCAATCAACTTAGTGTTTCTTTGGCCGTCGCGTCGATACTTAATATTGTTACAATACTAATCGGCTAGTCGCTCTGTTGCCTGTTACAAACGGAGTTGTTACCCCTAAATCATCATTATGAGAGCATTTTTCTTGGCAAAGAACATATAACTTGAAGCATTTTTAGATTTCCAAAATTCTACTATTTGCGAAGCTAGATGTGTTCTACCGATGAAAAACAATACCTGATTCACTAGTTTGACAATAACCAATCAATCTTTTGATCTGAGTGATTTGTTACTGATATAAATTCCAGTAAAGAATTTTAGCCGGGACATAATACCAAACCGGCCGGGTCGCCGGGACCGATGTCCCAAAAGTCCCGGTGTCAAACAGGGATATATGGTAAGCCTAGTTATAACCATAAGTAACAATTTCGAAACATTGCTAATATTTAAATGCACAACATAATGCACTCATAGAACATGGAAACAGGGCCGTGTTAACACAAAACTGCACCCGGGGCGAAAACAGAGCGAACGCCCCCCCCCATTTTTGCCAAAATTACTTAAATTGCTAATTAAAAAATTGCTGTAAATGTAATACAATCAAAAATAAAAGTCCGAATAAAGAATAAATAATATAAGTACGTAGGCTTTCACGGCCAGAATCATTTAGAAAATAAACTGCTTCCGGGTTATGCCGTGTGTCAAGATTTGTTAATGCTGACGTTTCGCGAACCATGTTGCTCGCTTCTTCAAAGCTAATTGAATACTGAAGACCTACCGTTCCTACTGGTTCCTACCAAGACATTCTCCCTTATATACCTAAGTTTACACCTCACTGCGCACATCTGGAGAACCGCTCCCATGTGCTTTTCCACCTGACCGCGTTAGGATCGATTTCCAGACCCTACTAATGTCAGTACCGTCCTCACGATTGATGTTGTCAGGATGTTTGTAGATTTCGATTGCTTCTCTAATAAGCCTTCGATGATAATTACCTACCCTTGCCAACATCTTCGTGTCATCGAAATTCATTGTGTGTCCCGACTCGTGGCAGTGTTGAGCAACTGCGGACTGTTGAATCTTGCGTAGCCGGGTGTCTCTACTGTGCTCCTTGACTCTACATTCGATACTTCTTCCTGTCTGTCCTACATAGCATGTTCCACACTCACATGTTATCTTGTATACCCCTTCGTTCTTCAGGAGTGGTGTGATATCCTTTGGGTTAGGCAAAAGATCCTTTACCTTTGCTGGCGCTCTGTACCTTACCGTGATACCCGATTTCTTCAGTATTCTACCGATTCTTTCCGATACCCCACTTACGTATGGTAAACAAGCGACCCCTTTGACTCTTGCCGCTCCTCTGAGACTTGCGGTTTTCTCTGTGTGACACCCCGTATGTCAGACTTGGTGTATCCATTCTGACGCAGAGCCCACTCCAAGTGTTTCCGTTCGTCGTCCAAGCTGCTGGAGTCGCACACCTTCTCGGCTCTGTTGAACAGAGTATTAATAACACTTCTCTTCTGTTGGGGATAGTGGTGTGATTTGGCGTTCAAGTACCGATCGGTATGTGTCTTTTTACGGTAGACAGTATGTCCAAGCGTACCCGTTGGCGTTCTGTATACCAGCACATCCAAAAATGGCAGCTTGTTATCCTCTTCTATTTCCATCGTGAATTTGATAGAAGGATTGACATTGTTCAGGTGGTTAAGGAACTCAGAGAGATAAACTTGAAGCGAGCAACATGGTTCGCGAAACGTCAGCATTAACAAATCTTGACACACGGCATAACCCGGAAGCAGTTTATTTTCTAATAAATAATATATTGAAATAGGTACATACGCATTCTACCGAAAAAAAATAAAACATCTTTCTACACATAATAAGATAACATTAATGAATAAAAAGCACATGTTACTTAATGAAAAGAACAATCTATGTGCATTGGGTACATTCTAGTTTCAACAGTTTCAAAAATGAATGTTCTTATTGCATATTTTGATTGCACAACATTTAAAGCATACACTGTAAAAATTTCACACTTTAATTCTAAAAGTTAACGATTCCATCGCCAAAACTCGAGCGGCTTGCCGAGACCGACGATTATATCTCGATTATCGGAATCTTTTTTCCCACTTCTAAAACGTTCATCTTTCAATATTTTTTAGAAATTCTTTCCAGTTGTATATCCACATTTCTCCTCTTTAAAATGACGTATCATCTATTGTGATAAGCTTAATAGTTTTGGAGATATCGATAAAAATATGAGTGGACAAGATTAAATGTTTGGGAATGTCACTACACGTCTACAATTAAGCACAGTTTTCACGAAACCTTGTTTTGTTGGGCGGTTGAAACAATTTCGCAAAAACTAACGGGCCGATTTAAAAAAAAATTTGCGGCATTGTATTCGCAGATTTACTTGCTATCGCGCAAACTAGGATTATTAAAAATATTAATAGTTCTGGAAGTGACAGGGCATTTCAGAAAAAAAAGATAAAAAACAGGGGAGAAAAATGATTTTTTCCAAATAAGTTGGATAAAACATTTAATTATTGATGAAACCGGTGTATTCTAGGTTAATAATATGGTCATATTATTAACCTATAATATTAATTTGACAAAATATGTCGTTAAATATTTTCATCTGGTGTATTCTAGTTTGCTCGATAGCGAATCAATCCACAAATGCAGGAATCCACGAATCATCCCGTAAATTTTTGAGAAATTGTGTCAAGGTTGCGAGAAACAAACTTTAAATTGTAGACTTGTACCGACGTTCCCGAACTTTTAATCTTGTCGACTCATTATTTTTGTCGATATCACCAAAAATTTTAAACTTATCACTATAACTGATACGTTATTTTGGGGGGAAATGTGTATACTACAGAAAAGAATTTCTGAAATATATTGAAAGCCGTATTGTGGCTGGTTAAAAAAGGTGCAAACAATCGACATAAATATGTCGATTAATATTTCGAATAAAAATTTCTTTCCTAAAATTTTTACAGTGTATTCTTTAAATATTCCGTAATAAAATACGCAATAAAAAAATCTTTTTTGAAAATGCAAATGCAGGATGTACCCGTATTAATATAAAATAAGGATAAATATGTCTCCATGACTGTAGCTAATGCAACTTTATTTTCCTAGCCTTCAAAGCGGCAAAATGATCAATTATTTTTTCCATATCTAATAATCGAGCAACACTACATTCGATTGAAAGCAAACTTAAGTTGGCAAGCCTGTCCTGAGCCATTGTAACTCTTAAATAAATTTTTACCAATTTAAGTTTGCTGAAAGACCTTTTAGCTGGTGCAGCAGTTACCGGTGTACTAAGAAATATTCGATATGCAGTTACCATGTTCTTATAATTGGCAGTTAGCTCAAATTGATGAATTAATTGGAGGATTTCTATGTGTTATCATTTAGACACCGAAATAATTTTTTTGCACTTAAAATTTCACACAGAAAATGTTGCTCGTTTGAATTTCTTCCTTATTTCCTTGTAAGGTTCAGAGTACGTGTTTTAATAGTTTCTTCATCATGTGAAATAATGTTCGAACCACTAAGGAACGCAAAATCTTGTGAAATCTGACGAAGTTTTTCAAATCTCCATGTAAGTTGCTCCATTATTGTGTCAATAGGCTCGATATATATATATATATATTAAACGAAATTTTTCTGATTCGTTTAAATCGGTATCTCTACTTTAATACTGTACCCATGATTAGTACTATTTTTGTAGGTTCAGTAATAAATAATTCCACATATGTGCAACAAATAAAAATAGCTACTTATATTTTATTTTATTTTGCATTTATAAATTCATTTTAATAATTCCTTCACTATGTATTTTTTAAAAGACGTTTTATAAATATGCTCCTTCCCTTCTGGGTAGGATTTTGGCGCCCCTGAAACTTGGCGCCCGGGGCGGGCGCCCCCTTCGCCCCCCCCTTAACACGGCCCTGCATGGAAATACTTATGAACTAGTTTTCCGGGTTCCATTTCCGGTTGGCCCAAACCGACTGGGTTTTTAGGAACGAAAGGAAGACCACTTTCCATCTGATGAGGCATTAAACCCGTTGAACCTGGTTGCTGCTATAATGATACCTGCAGGTTAACGATCTCTGGTACAACTTAATCATTTGGACATGTCTGGGTGTGTGAAGCCAATCATGTTGCAATAGCAGGCACAGGTAAAATAAGCAACCAAACAAACCAATATTTGTAATGAGCATATTTAAGGTTCAACCGAAAAAATCAACTATCATCATAAGATCTTCTCAAGACATCCTTTTTGTTAAATAGCGACTGGTAGAGATGCTGTTGATACGTTTGTTAGTATCACTTTCGGAACTGCACCCGGTAACTTTTTTGCTCATAATTTGAAGATATTCGGGGGACAAACTCGCCAAAGGTAAATTTTTTATTATTAAAATATCAAACCAGGTGTTTTTTATTTTAGTAAAAAAAAGGGGCAATAATCAAATCGTTTTGGCTGATGATTCACTCAGGTGTGCGATTATGCTTTTAAGCAAAAATAAATAAATAAATATATAGATCCTTATGGAAACCGCGATTATTAAACAGAAAAAAAAAACTTTTTTTATTACAAATAACTCCCCAAATCCGTGTAGAACTAAATAGTTGTAATGAACTGATGGGTTTGAAGATGTTGTTGACCGACGCGACGTAGAGGACAAATCGAGCAAAAATCCTCCTCGAGAGTTACCTCTGGTAACGTCTATATTTAGTGGGCGCAAAGAAGTATTCTCTCCGGCTAAACTTAGTTTGGATTTTTAATGTTCTTCCTGGGTCTCCAAAGAAACCACAGCACCGTCGCGCGGCGCTGCTGCCTACCTATACCTTGCTCGCGTACGGTATATGTGTAAGCCGAGAGATATGTGGTACGTAGGGTGTAAGCGGCGTAACCCAGCCTAAGAAGTGGCTATATATAGTGGCCGGCCACGCAGCCACACTCAGTGCACAGAGATATTTTAATTCAGTCGTGTCTCCTCTCTGAACGCTTTGCTAATACCTCACACCAAGGGAGCCGCGGTGCCACACACTATAAAGAAAATTGTATAAAGTAGTTGTTTGCGTCAGTTTCTCAGTTCTTTTCGGTATCCTTTTCGAGCAGTAACAATGGATCAGGTAACGAACATCATCACTGAGTGGTGCGATTGTCAGTATTGCACTGCTATCATAACCATTGTATTTGCGGTCGCTCTCGCGGGCGCCCTCAAATACCTAGTGAATGCACGGCCAAGACAAAATCACGATCAGAGGGTAGTTTCTCATTATCACAATTCAGTGTTGTTCGGTGTCGTATGATTTATTTTTTACTATTTATATTATTTAATTTTTATTCTTGCTAGGTTGCCGGCTTGAACCATCAAAACGTGAAATTCATCGCAATTGTTGCTAAAATTTCATTTAAATCTCTTAAATAGAAATTTAACGGTAGTTATGGCGTTATCCCGTTTTGAGCATGTCCTGTTGGCACCTAAATAAGTTTTGACATTATAATACTAACTTAACTAAATTTTTAAAACTGGAAAGTCGAGAAGGTATTGGTTTATTCTCAACTTTTATGGTGTTTTTGTTTTGATTTTGGAAATTAACAATGTTGGAAATTGGGGAGGGTTTTTTAACTTCTTAGCTTTCTTATTGTACCAAAATTTGAACTTGTAGTTAATCTATTAACAAAACAACACAGTATTAGCTTTTAGATTTACCGCTTGCAAATTAAATTAGTGTGTATTGTTTATACTTTTTTCTATAATTCATACATTGATTTATTTACCTCTACTTAGTCTTAATTGTATTGCTTTGCGTCATTTGGTCAAAAATGTATTGTATATTATCGTGTTGTTCCAATCTGGCTAAGAATTGGAATGCGTTCGGGCAAAACTTATTATTATCGTATTATTTACGTTTATTTATAGCCGGCGTCGCAATTTACAAAATAGAGTTTGTTTATTCCTGCCAAGCCTCGGGATAGCAAGGTCGCCGATTTTGTGACCCTAATGCGCGACATATTTTTTTCGCACTCATATTTTCCGCACCATTAAAATTCTAAAAATATGTCATCGTTTATACGGCATATTCGAATGTTCTCGTGAGACCAAATATTCTGATTTATTCTCAGGTTAGGTTTTTTTGTTCCATATGTTTTTAACATTATTTATTTATATATTTAATCAATCATATCATCTAGAATGCACACACAATTTAAAAACAGAAAGAAAGTTAACGAAAAGATCAAATTTGTTCTCTAATATTGTTTCTTGATTCTCCTTTATAAACGTTTGAAAACATTTATCTTTTGCTTTGGTTATATTTAGTGTCAGCGTGATTAAAATTCTATTCGTGCCGGGATGCGCGCTAGCGTTAATTATAAATCTAAAACTTTTTGCATGCATGTAAGTCTCTGGTGGTTTATTTTAAGGTTAGTTGCAAAATATTTTGTCAATATAATTGTATTTAAAAAAAAAATCTAAACATTTTAGTGAACTAGCATCTTAGTAATTCAGAAAGCTTTTATCTTTATTTTAGGGGCTATTTTTCTATTTTAATTGTACACATGGAACACCTACAACCATAAAGGCAAAAAAAGATAACTTGTATTTCAAACAACTATAGAAAATAAGTTTATAAAATGTTAAGAATTTTTAAATTATTAATTTGTTTTTCATTTTCGCCTTGTTTAGTGTCAACGTGTTTACAAGTCTCAAGTCGGTATGCGCACTAGGGCTAAATATAACTCGAACTTCTTGTACGTCTCTTGTACGCTTATTTATAATATGCCCTCAGCAGCCGTACTAATTTTAAACTAAACCGACGCGCGCTAACTCGGGAATTATCTATCATTGCGCGATTATAATTGCGACCATAATGCCGATATCAACCGTCATGAATTACGCGTCTGAAGGAAGTCGATTTATAAAGCGCGTTGTCTGGCTCTGCCGATCGCTCTTGACCTCGCACAATGCAAGCGGAATTAGCAAATAGACGACGATAACGACGCCAATTTGCTCAGTAGCGCGATTGTTCGGCCGCTCTTAGCATCAAGTTCATTGACTGAACGCAACTATAATTGAAGAATTTTGGGCGGCTGCACATAAGAGACAAAACATTCCTACGATTTGTTTATAGTATAAGCTTCGACGAATTATAGAGTACCAGATCAATCTAGTCAAGTCTCAATCTTTGAAAATGTTTCTCCTATGCCAATCTCTCTACGGTGCGTTCGCTATTATTGTCTTTTGCGTGTCAGCAATACACAATTTTAAATAGTTAAGCTCTCGTCCTTCATTTTCTATAACGGTTCTTCTCGATTTGTTCTAGGCTGCAGACACAACAGCAACATCTCCAGCAACCGAAACACCCAAGGCGGCCGAGGTTGAGAAGCCCGCGACTGAAGAAGCAGCCGCCGCTCCAGTGACCAACGGTGAGGCGGCAGTTACTGTGGTAACCAAGGCTGAGGAACCCGCGAAGGCCGAAGAGCCCAAACCCGTCGAGGAAGCTAAGCCAGCCGAGCCGGCCAAGGAAGCTGCTCCCGAACCCGTGAAGGAAGAGGCCAAGCCCGCCGAAGAGAAGGCACCCGAGGAGCCGGCGGCAGCCAAAGAGGAGGCACCAGCCGTCGTCGTCGCCGAGCCGGCGGCCGCCGAACCGGAAGCCCCTAAAGAGGTGCGTAACGAGGAAGTTCCCCCGCCTTTGCCCGCTTCCAATCCCCCAAACCCGGTGATGGTTTTCGCTGAATCCACTAAGGCAGAGCAATCTGAATCTAAGCCCTCCCCTGCACCCGCGACCACCCCCTCTTCTGAGGCTCAGCCTCCCGCGCCCATCCCCGAAACACCAGCGGCAGAGACTAAAGTAGAGGCGCCAGTCGTCGAAGAGAAAGCTCCCGTTGTGGAGGCTCCTGCACCAGTAGCTGAAGCGTCGATCGTTGAGGAGAAAGCCCCTGTTGTAGAGGCGGATGCTCCGATAACAGAAGCTAAAGTTGATGAAGCAGCTCCAGTAACAGCTCCCAAAGTTGAGGAAAACGCTCCAGTAGCTGAAGAAAAAGTTGTAGAGCAGGCTCCAATTGTTGAAGAGAAGCCAGCTCCAGTAGCTGAAGAGAAGCCAGTTCCAGTAGTAGAAGATCAACCAGCTCCAGTAGCTGAAGAGAAGCCAGCACCAGTAACTGAAGAACAACCAGCTCCTCCAGTAGCCGAAGTGAAACCAGCTGCAGTAGCTGAAGCTCAACCAATTACAGCTCCAGTCGAAGAGAAGACCCCTGAGCAACCAAAGACTGAACCAGAACCAGCGCCTTTAGTAGTTGAGGCCCCAAAGACTGAAGCACTAACTCCAGTAGAGGAAGTAGCGCAACAAGCTGAAGAAGCCCCAAAGACTGAAAGCACGCCACCAGCCGAAGAGGCCAAACCTACTGAGGAACCCGTCAAAGATGTAGAAAAGACTGAAACTCCAGAACCAAAATCCGAATCGTGCAGCCTTCCGCCCCCAAGCCCTGTAAAGGAAACCGAGGAGCCCACATCATTGCCCCCAGTGTCTGAAACTGTGCCAACACCGGAACCAGTAGGAAACGCAGATTCATTACCCGATGTATCGACGGAATCTCTGCCTTCGATGCCTGAGCCAGTCTCGGAGAGCTTAGCGCCGATGTCTCTGCCGCCGGTTGACGCAGTCCCGGAGCCGATTGCGCCCTCCGAGCTTCCTAAAGATAGCGAGTCCCCGTCCTCCCCCGCACCCCCCTCTCCCGAGCAACAGGTTCAGGGCGAACCGGCGGTCCTCACCAACGGCAACACAAATGGGCTGCCTACGCCGCCTCCGGCAGAGTCTGAAGTCGCTGCGCCGCCCACGGCCGCTGGCGATGGACCTCTGAAACAGGTGAATAGCGCAAAACGTACTGACGGATGTCTCTTGGATTTTTGTCATTATTAACAAGCACTCTCTTAACGTTTTAATTTATTGTTTTTCCTTAATTTATAAAACAATCCCGAAGCGATGATTGGATCGAGAACTGTTGTTGTTGCCGTGGCTAACTTGTGTGCCCTAGTAGAGATGAGTTTTGAGGTTGGGCGTTCTCTTGAGTGCGTGTATTGTCTGTTTGTTTCTTCCAACGCAGGGTGTTCTTGTTACTCTTCCTAAAATGTTTGTGCCACGCTAACAAAACCCTTATTAATCATAAATTTTATTATGCATTATAGATTTATGAGCTTTTACATATCCAACCTCTACAATACTAACCACTAACAGTGTTTGGCTGTTTGTTTATTTTTTGTCACAAATTTTTATAATTACACCATTTTTAGGGTTGATAAATATTCTTTCTACATTTATTAAAAATCAAATAAATAATTAAATTGTGTTGTAAAGGTTTGGATTATAGGTATAGAGATGGAAAATTTGAAGCAATTTATTGACGTCGGCTCGTATTACATGAGTGTGTTTTCAGGTGATTGCCGCTCCAGAGCCAGCTGCCGTCGCAGAAAACGGGGAAAAGCCGGCCGAAGTAAGTTAAACATTTTTGTTTCTTAAACACCAACACACACTTTATCTTATTAATTAATTTTGGAACTTATACACTTGTATTATTTTTTATGTAAGTACAAAGTATTTAAATAGCTTAGAAAATCGAACATGTCCTGTCTAAATATTCTATTCTAAATATCGTCTGTATGTTAGTTTTAAACGCTTGTGGAAAATAAATGTTTAATTTTTTATATAGAAATTTATGTTTTATTGCGCTTTTGCTCCCCCCACTTAAGCTAAATTTTACGTACAGTAGAATTACAATTTTATTTATTTGACAATATATTGAACAACATATGGCATTAGCTTATAAAACAGTTAAGGTGACTTTTAAAGGTGAATTCTGAATGAGTGATACATGTTTTCACATTATTTTCTTGTTTTTATCAATGTCACTTATATAGAAACTATATAGTTTCTAGGAGAATTTTGTTTTAGCACATATTCGATTGCTTTGCTTTTTAGACATTTTACATATTTTCTCAAGGTAAAATATCTTGTGTGATTTTTCTAAAGAACCCTCTGCTATATATATTGAATTTATCTTAAAGGATAGAAAAAAATATATTATTTAAAAGTATTTATACAGGATTTAGGCATGAAAGAATAATTCATTTTTTTATGAAATGACCTTTGTCAATATTATGAACACTAAAGAAGTTGTCTTTCCAACTGTATCAGATTGTACCCAAGTAAAGAAAATAGTTTCAGAGAGTCGATAGTTGGTAAATAAATTGGCTAACCTTTTTTAAATACTAAATGTTTGCAGAATTTATCCTAAAAATTACTTGAGATAATAATTGAAACCTATAGGTAGATGCTAATGAGTACAAGTTAGACGAACAATATATAAAATAAAATTTTGCTATATATAAAACTGTTAAAATATATGACCAATAAGCAAAACACTAGAGCAATAGAAAAAATAACTTGAGCATTCAAAAAATAAATGTGCTTAAATTAATAAATTTGTTCAGTTTTTACACTAAAATTGTGGATTTGTGATACAAAATATAATTTTAAACATACCATTTTCTGGGGTTTGTGCCTTTGCTGGATATGGAAAAAAAGACACAATGAAATCTTACACTGACTAGACCAGAATTATTGAAGATGACCCAAAATGATATGTTGGATTAGTATACAGGATGTTTCTTAAGGACATGCTAATATTTAAGGGGCTTACTCTTGGATCCATTTTGGGGAAAAAACTCGTATGTACATATGTTCTAAAGGTCTTAACTTTTGAACTACAGAGTGCGAAAGTTTTACGACTCTAGATATTTTTGTGAAATGTAGTACACATGAGCTATGCATCAAAAGGCATTTTCTGCTGTGCAACATTTTTTATTCTTGCCAGTGGCGATTTTACGAGGTTTATACTGAATCATTTCAAAGAGAAAAGTGATACGCCACTCCTTTTTCTTTAGGTAAAAATTATTTTTGATATCCTCATTCCTTTCTCACCAAATCTGGTCTCTTGATTTTTTTTTTGTATAACATACGGATTTCGCATAGAAAAATAAAATTCATTTATTTGCATCTCTAAACCTCTTACGAGAAAAAAACAATTTAAATAAAATACAACTTAAACAAAAATTTATTTAAGAGATTAATTTTTAAGTGGTAAAATTATAAAATTAAAGTAATCTAAACAGATTTGAGAATGACTTTTCTTTTAACTTTAGCACCCTGTAGTTCAAAAGTTAAGACGTACAGAAGAACCTCCTTAAATATTAGCATGTTGTTCAGAAACACCCCATATATTCCAACCCTGAGAACTCACTCAATGATGCTAATGGCGATAATGCAGAATTTACAGTGATATGACTACTGATTTTCTCATTTTAACTGGAACACTCTGTATTATATAGTTGTTTACAAATAACGTCAAACTGTGTGACACTATTGAAAACCAAGTCATCTGCGTAAATCCAAAATTTTATTAATTTTGATCATGCCATTCCAGTCATGTTTCCATACTTTGCGTGCATACTGTTGTATAATGGTTCTAAAGTAAAGTTAGGACTTAATACAAATAAAGTATAACATTTTTTTTTACTTATTTAATGCTTAATATTTATTATTTTAATGCTCAAATTCTTGATTTCAGCCCACAATACCAATAAAACATTGCTCTATATTTATTATTCTAATGCTCAAAAGATTAGTTTTAGGGCACATTATGAATAACATTGCACAATGTGTTTTTTTTTATTTGACATATTTATATTTATCTAATGTACAATATTTATTATTTTTATTCTCATAGTATTTATCAAAATAATTTTAAATTGTAGAAAAAATGTTAAGCAACTTTGATATAAATAGTTTTTTCAATCTCTTAAGATAGATAACGTAAAAATACAATCTACATAGGATATGTGTAGGAAATGTTTTTTACAGCTCCTGTGAAAAAGTCAAATTTCACTATCATAATGATTTATGAACCAACAATAGTCACTAGTAACCTTTCTTAATTAAATTGTTACTCTACTGTACAATTATGTTATTTTTATTTTCTCAAACTAGTACATTCTCATTATTTGTAAACTACACTGACTATTTTACATTACCAAAGTGTTAAATGTGGTTTTATTTGCAGCAGGCGACTCCAGTTGTAGTGGAAGAATAAGCCCAGGGAACACGATCGATCATATTATAAGCGAACTCATTTTTTTATGTCTTAGAAACCAAACAGATATATTTAAAGAAAAAGTAAACCGGATCATTCCGGGCAGTGGACGTTTGTCTGACCAAAAGTAAACGATAAAACTGCCAATTAACAAAAAAAGTAGTAGGAACGCATTAGGCCCCGTCATTATCATTCACATCTCGGATTGGTTAACTGAAGATGATGGACAAGAAGACAAAAAAAATTGATAGTTGAAGTTGGAATACTCGGTATAAAATATTTTATATTGTCTTTAGTGAAGATGTTTGGACAGTTTTTTATATATATACGTCGTTGAATCGACTTTTTTAAAATACGTATACAATTGTAAAAATAATTAAACTTAGCGTAGTGTAGTGTTAGCATTTCTCATTGATTTTCGTTCCCATCGTTTCGAGCTTTATCGATGTCTCATTTTAGCAGCATGAGTATGCCCCACTCCCTTTTGTAATAACCCATCATCGCACATCCAACATAAAAACCAAAAGAACTATTTTCTTACTCCAGATATCTTTTCGTAAAACTTTTGTATTTAAAAAAAGCCACATAAAAAATGATAGAGGGTAACGTTCCGGCAAATCTTGTACGTTTGCATTGCTAGATGCATTGCTAGAACTACATACTTTGTATTTATATGATTTCAAAACGCGCTCGATGAAAGGTAGTGGGCGCCTGCGGCGTCCTGCGTTCCTCGGGCGCGAAACTTTGGGTATAAATAGCGCGACAGCTGATGATGGTTTGTATTTACAATTGTATAAATAATAGCGGTTATCGTATATGAGTTTTTTTTATTTTTTAGTAAGTTATACATGTGTAGAGATAGTTATCCAGCTGTCTTATTGATATTTTATTGATAGTGTACGGTGTGCTTTATGTAACGCTGCTGCGGTAGCTCCGACTGAGTAGCCGTCGCTGAACTGTGACCTCTGAACGGTGCTCAGCGAAGGCTGTGCGGTCCTTAATGTATAGTCGGTTGTTCCCACTTATGAATTTGTACATTATTTACAACGAAACAAAAATTAATTTTAATCCAGTTCTTTGGTGTCTCAAAATTTTAAGGTGTTAGTAATTTGTAGTTGTAAGTGATGGGGGCGCCGCAGCTTGTGTGGTGCCCTGCGCAGCTCCTCTTTGATATTTCGGCCCACTTCATTTATTCGATCGACTTATCAAAAAGGCTGTGTCCCGTAAATACAACTTCATGTAAGTGTGAATGTGTTTATAAATATATACACTTAGGGTGTTTCCTATATATTCATGTTTTATTTTCCTTATGTATATTACCTTTCCTATTTATAATCGTAAAAATCCTTAAAACACTGTAAAATTATATCATTAAAAAAAGTGTAAAATTATATCACTTTTTACATTAGCACTACTTAATAATTATGCATAAAATGTATGAAGACATTATTAGTGAATGTAAAGAGATATAAGATCTTATGATTTATAGCTAATTTGAAAACTTTAGTAGAGAACAATAAAAAAGATTAGTTTATACGACAGAAAAGTTAAAGAAAAGGTAAGTAAGTTTATCAAATACCAAAAGAAGTTAAATATGGTGTTCATGTTAGGACATAAATACACAGGATAAGTCGTACAGAAGAACGTACAGAGGAGATTGAAGAAGTAGCAAAAGAAGATCTAAGTAAGTATATTTTCTTAATAAACTTTTGACCGCCACAAACTAGGAACTTATAGCAAGTTAAAGTTGCATAATATACAGAGTCTCTCACGACGAGCTGCCATTAGAAGTACGTATATGGAGAACCAAATAAAATGAGAGATTGAAAATTTGTGGACTTATATTTTTGGATACGGTCGTCTCAACTAAAATATTTTCAGTTTTCGCTTACTTCCGGTTCCACCGGAAATAATGACACCTTGTATATAAAACAAAATCGCAAATAAATTTTAAAAAACGTACTGAATTCAATTTCAGTACTGTTCAAATCCGTTTCCGTTTTCCGCTAATCATGCTTCAATTCCGTGTACCGTCTCATAATACGAGACACTCGCTGCTCTTCTATGCCCCCTCTGCTGGGACAAATTATCACTACAATTCTCCTCTGCAACGTATGCAGCAATCTTTCAACACTCATTTTAATAATGTGGACTTGTTTTTACTTTATCATACGCAGTATGGTAAAGTATTGTAATCGTGCCGGAAAAAAATTGGGATTTTAGCGGAAATAGGTCTTTTTGGGTCCCCTGAACATTTTTGACCAAGGTACAAAAAAATGTCTGTGTGTGTGTACCCGATTTTTGTGACGACGATTCCGGAGAAACTACTAAAGGTATCGGGACGAAAGTTCATATTTAGAAGTTTTATGACCAAACTTAGAGCTGAAAAGCTTTTGGTTCAAAAAGGTCCAAAGGAACTGGCCATTTAAGTACTCTTAGCATTTTTCAACGATTTTGCAAATGAGCCGTCATTTCTGTAATTTCGTAAAAATAGATAAATAATAAATTAAAGTAGAAGAAATTTTGAGTAATTTATGCCTATGATATTTTTTGGTAAAATTAATACTTTAGCTTCAAGAGCAAATTCTATTTGATCGAGATCGGTCGCATTTGCATTGATATGAAACGCCATATGTAGTAGCCTGGTATGTCTATGGCTGTCACACTCGATAACAGCTGATTTCATCAGAGGTATGGAACGTTGCCGCTCTAGTGCGGCAAAGTACAAAATACAAAATTCAAATAAAATAACATCACCAATTTGATTGTTTATTGATAAGAAATATCAACCCGTTGTCATATCTAATTGTAAAAACGATAAATTGAGGAAATTGTAAATAAAGTATAGGGATGAGTGTAGTTATATTTTAGTATGTTGGTACGGATATGATATCTACAGTGTCATGACCTCAGATAAATAAAGAGATATGGATAGCCAAAGGCTATAGTTAGCATGTTGGTTTGTTTGTAACAAACATATCGCCCTAAGAAGTAAGGGGGAGGTACGCGAATGTAAACAAAACAGGTCGTCGCGTCATTGGCGGGCAAGCGTGTTTTAGCCAAGGGGTTTGTTTATATTTAAAATAACTAAACTTATCAAATCTGAATTGTCACCTAACTATTTTTAGCTTACAAAATAATAAATAATTATTCAGAGTAACAATTAACTATTTGTCTAAATGTTTTTCCCCTTGGGATCTAATACTAATACACCAATAAAACCCTTAAGAAACATTTACGGACGCCCATGGAAATTGAGGTTATATGGTATTTACTGGTAAACGCTAATTATACCTGACAAATACGTCTTATGGCACACAATACAATTTCTTACCTTTATAATATAATATAAATGGCAAATACAAACTTAAAACTGCCTATTAACGTTAATACCCGCGAAAAAAATATTTTGTATGTAAACAAACGGTACGTTGGGCAACGTACCAAAACAAACAAGTGGTTGTATATGTTCGCTACAATTTTCCTCCCCTCTTTAGCTATCCATGTCTCTTTATTTATCTGAGGTCATGACCGAATCTTCATATTTAGAAGTTTCATGACCAAACTTAGAGCTGAACAGCTTTTGGATCAAAAGGGTCCAAAGGAACTGGCTGTTTCCTCTAAGCATTTTTCAAGGATTTTGCAAATGAGCTACCATTTCTGTAATTTCGTCAAAATAGTTAAATAATAAATTAAAGTAGAGGAATTTTGGAATAATTTATGCTTATAATTTTTTTTGGTAAAATTAATAGTTTAGCTTCAAGAGCAAATTCTATTTGATCGAGATCGGTAGCATCTGCATTGATATTATGAAACTACATAGTAGCCTGGATTTGACAAATATTTTTTTGTGCTGTCACCACAGAAATGTCTATGGCTGTCACACTCGAAAACAGCTGATTTCATCAGAGGTTGGAGAACCGCTATGGAACGTTGCCGCTCTAGTGCGGCAGAGGACAAAATACAAAATTCAAATAAAATAAGAACACCAATTTGATTGTTTGTTGATAAGAAATATCAACCCGTTGTTATATCTAATTGTAAAAACGATAAATTGAGAAAATTGTAAAGAAACTATAGCGATGAGTGTAGTTATATTTTAGTATGTTGGTACGGATGTGACATCTACAGTGACATGAACGAATATAAATCTGTCAGAATTTGAATTAGCTTTTTAAACTTGACGTTTCGTATAGGAACCTAACATTTCCTATACAGAAATATAACCATTTTTGATTTTTTTTAAATACGTATTTCTCAAAAAGCAATACAAAAACCGTTGATGTCACTCCTGCCGAAAACTACATAGCGCGACTCGTTCACATGCGACGGTGACGCTCCGCCATCGGTGACGAGCCGCATCACCGCTCGTCGCTCTATTCCGTACTTATGGCACTTGTGAGATAAATAACTATTATTCTGATGACAGTAGGTAGTGTCAAATGATGATGATGCTTTGACAATACCTACTATTGATACTAATGACTATCAAAGTATCTGTCAAATCCCGGCTAACTAGTTTAATTTTAATGCAGACACGATTTATCTCAATCGAATAGATTCTCATGCAGCTAAACTATTAATTTTATATTTTGTATGATAAAGTCATGTGCCTGGCCACATCAGATTTTTATTTTTATTGATATATTATGGAAGATGTTAATAAAGAGTTATTGTATTTTATTATTTTACATCTATAAGTAGAAATTTTTACAAATTATACTCTTTATTGAGTGTTGAATAAATGCTATTTCAGGGTTACGCTTATTTATTAGGTGCGTAATTGTTTGGGGGTCATTGTCGACGGTGGCCTTGCTTTGAATCCCATGTTGGCAGTCTTTCAATGCAGCTGCATGTGCTTGGCCGCGGGTTTCCCTCGACGTCAACATATGTCTGAGATTCTGCAGGACCATGGCTGGCTCCCAATGGGCGAACGCTGCTTCCTGCAGTATGGTGGCATTGTGCGATTGGCAGTAGCCCGGTCTTCCAATTTTCTTGGCCGAAAGAATTCAATAGCGTAGCGCCGCACACGATAGAGATCTTCGACCAGAGATCTAGCGGAGCATCTACTGTCCTTCTTCAGAAAATCTTGCACTTACCGTGCCTCACATACCGGGTGATTCAAATTCGAGCCTCTCCATGGGGATCTCGCTTATTAGTGGAGATAGAGCCTATGTTTAAATTTGGCAAAGTTTCGTATTTTTGTGCTAATCAATTATCTGGAAAGAAATTTAAGATATCATTTTTCATTTTGAAGATATCCACAAAAAACTGAAATTTTAAGATATCGTTTTTAATTTTTTATTCAAAACCAAATGTAGCTAGACATTTGAAACAAAAACATTCTGGTACTTTTTAACAAGGAATGCAGTGACATTTTTACTTTATCATACGCAGTATGCTAAAGTATTGTAATCATGCCGAAAAAAAAATTGAGTTTTTAGCGGAAATAGGTCTTTTTGGGTCCCCTGAACATTTTTGACCAAGGTACAAAAAAATGTCTGTGTGTGTGTGTGTGTATGTGTGTGTGTGTGTGTGTGCGTATGTGTGTACCAGATTTTTGTGACGACGATTCCGGAGAAACTACTAAAGGTGTCGGGACGAAAATTCATATTTAGAAGTTCTATGACCAAACTTAGAGCTGAAAAGCTTTTGGTTCAAAAGGGTCCAAAGGAACTGGTAGTTTATTCTAAGCCTTTTTCAAGGATTTTGCAGATGAGCCGCCATTTCTGTAATTTCGTCAAAATAGTTAAATAATAAATTAAAGCAGAGGAAATTTTGAATAATTTATGCCTATGACATTTTTTGGTAAAATTAATAGTTTAGCTGCAAGAGCAAATTCTATTTGATCGAGATCGGTCGCATCTGCATTGATATGAAACTACATAGTCGCCAGGATTTTTACAAATAGTTTTTTGTGCTGTCACCACAGAAATGTCTATGGCTGTCACCACGCTGTCACACTCGGAGAACCGCTATGGAACGTCATCTACAGTGTCATGAACGAATATAAATCTGTCAGAATTTGAATTAGCTTTTTAAACTTGACATTTCGTAGAAGTGGTATCAACCTAACATTTTCTATACCGAAATATAACCATTTTTGAATTTTTTTTAAAACAGGTATTTCTCAAAAAGCAACGCAAAAAACGTTGTTGTCACTCCTGCCGAAAACTACATAGCGCGAATTGCTCACATGCGACGACGACGCTACGTCATCGGTGACGCGCCGCATCACCGATCGTTGTGCTATTCCGTACTTTCGGCACTTGTGAGATAAACAACTATTATTCTGATGACAGTAGGTAGTGTCAAATGCTGATGCTTTGACAATACCTTCGATTGATACTATTGACTATCAAAATATCTGTCAAATCCTGGCTAACTAGTTTAATTTTAATGCAGACACGATTTATCTCAGTCAAATAGATCCTCATGCAGCTAAACTATTAATTTTATATATTGTATGATAAAGTCATGTGCCTGGCCACATCAGATTTTTTTAATTTGAAATAACATCAAAGATGGCGGCGTAACCATGGCCAACTTTTGTTTTTCTTATTGACGCCATATTGAATTTTGGCATTTTTCGACGCTCGTGTTTTTTCTCATTTCCGCAATGTATAACGTGTTACCATTCTTTTTACTTTATCATACGCAGTATGGTAAAGTATTGTAATCGTGCCGAAAAAAAAATTGGGATTTTAGCGGAAATAGGTCTTTTTGGGTCCCCTGAACATTTTTGACCAAGGTACAAAAAAATGTCTGTGTGTGTGTGTGTGTGTGTGTGTGTGTGTGTATGTGTGTATGTGTGTACCCGATTTTTGTGACGACGATTCCGGAGAAACTACTAAAGGTGTCGGGACGAAAGTTCAGATGTAGAAGTTTTATAACCAAACTTAGAGCTGAAAAGCTTTTGGTTAAAAATGGTCCAAAGGAATTGGCTATTTACTCTTAGCATTTTTCAACGATTTCGCCAAAGAGCCGTCATTTCTGTAATTTCGTCAAAATAGATAAATAATAAATTATAGTAGACAAAATTTTGAATAATTTATGCCTATGACATTTTTTGGTAAAATTAATAGTTTAGCTGCAAGAGCAAATTCTATTTGATCGAGATCGGTCGCATCTGCATTGATATGAACTACATAGTCATAGCCAGGATTTTGACAAGTATTTTTTTGTTCTGTCACCACAGAAATGCATATGGCTGTCACACTCGAAAACAGCTGATTTCATCAGAGGTTGGAGAACCGCAATGGAACGTTGCCGCTCTAGTGCAGCAAAGTACAAAATACAAAATTCAAATAAAATAAGATCACCAATTTGATTGTTTGTTGATAAGAAATATCAACCAGTTGTTATATCTAATTGTAAAAACGATAAATTGAGAAAATTGTAAATAAAGTATAGCGATGAGTGATGTAGTTATATTTTAGTATGTTGGTACGGATGTGACATCTGCAGTGACATGAACGAATAAAAATCTGTCAGAATTTGAATTAGCTTTTTAAACTTGACGTTTCGTAGAAGTGGTATCAACCTAACATTTCCTATGCAGAAATATAACTATTTTTGATTTTTTTTAATTACGTATTTCTCAAAAAGAAACACAAAAAACGTTGATGTCACTCCTGCCGAAAACTACATAGCGCGACTCGCTCACATGCGACGGCGATGCTCCGCCATCGGTGACGCGCCGAATCACCGCTCGTCGCGCTATTCCGTACTTTCGGCACTTGTGAGATAAATAACTATTATTCTGATGACAGTAGGTAGTGTCAAATGCTGATGCTTTGACAATACCTACTATTGATACTATTGACTATCAAAATATCTGTCAAATCCCGGCTAAGTAGTTTAATTTTAATGCAGACACGATTTATCCCAATCAAATAGATTTTCATGCAGCTAAACTATTAATTTTATATTTTGTATGATAAAGTCATGTGCCTGGCCACATCAGACTTTTACTTTATCATACGCAGTATGTAAAGTATTGTAATCGTGCCGAAAAAAATTTTTGAGATTTTAGCGGAAATAGGTCTTTATGGGTCCCCTGAACATTTTTGACCAAGGTACAAAAAAATGTCTGTGTGTGTGTGTGTGTATGTGTGTGTGTGTGTGTGTGTGTGTGTGTGTGTACCCATTTTTTGTTAATTCATTTCCGGAGAAACTACTAAAGGTATCGGCACGGAACTTCATATTTAGAAGTTTCATGACCAAACTTAGAGTTGAAAAGCTTTTGGTTCAAAAGGGTCCAAAGGAACTGGGTGTTTACTTCAAGCCTTTTTCAAGGATTTTAGAAATCAGCCGCCATTTCTGTGATTTCGTCAAAATAGTTAAATAATAAATTAAAGCAGAGGAAATTTTGAATAATTTATGCCTATGACATTTTTTGGTAAAATTAATAGTTTAGCCTTTTAGTTTATTCTAAGCCTTTTTCAAGAATTTTTGAAATGAGCCGCCATTTCTGTAATTTCGACAAAATAGTTAATTAATAAATTAAAGTAGAGGAAATTTTGAATAATTTATGCCTATAACATTTTTTGGTAAAATTAATAGTTTACCTTCAAGAGCAAATTCTATTTGATCGAGATCGGTCGCATCTGCATTGATATGAAATTACATAGTAGCCAGGATTTTGACAAATATTTTTTTGTGTTGTCACATTCGAAAACAGCTGATCTCATCAGAGGTTAGAGAACCACTATGGAACGTGCCGCTGTAGTGCGTAAAATTATAAAATACAAATTTCAAATAAAATAAGATCACCAATTTGATTGTTTGTTGATAAGAAATATCAACCCGTCTTTATATCTAATTCTAAAAATGATACATTGAGAAAATTATAAATAAAGTATAGCGATGAGTGTAGTTTTATTTTAGTATGTTGGTAGGGATGTGTCATGAACAAATATAAATCTGTCAAAATTTGAATTACCTTTTTAAGGTGCGTCTCCATTAGTGATAATGGCAGTGGTAGCAGATGCCGTTATACTAGTATTTCCAATAGAAAATTGCTAGTGACTCATGTTTATGGACATGCAAACTAATATGTGTCATTATCACGATATGTAAGAAATACTATAATTTCGTATTCTACCACCGCCATTAGCTACCATTACCTACCAACCGCAACGCACCTTTCGTCAAAGTGGTACCAACCTAGCATTTACTATACAGAAATCATTTATTTTTTTTAAATACGTATTTCTTAAAAAGCAACACAGTAAACGTTGATGTCGCTCCTGCCAAAAACTAGATAGCGCGACTCGCTCATATGCGACGGCTACACTCCGCGTTCGGTGACGCTCCGTATCACCGCTCGTCGCGCTATTCCGTACTTTCGGCATTTGTGACATAAATAACTATTATTCTAATGACGTAGTGTAGGTAGTGTCAAATGCTGATGCTTTGACAATACCTACGATTTATCTCTATAGAATAGATTCTCATGCAGCTAAACTATTAATTTTATATATTGTATGATAAAGTCATGTGCGTGGCCACATCAGATTTTTTACTTTATCATACGCAGTATGGTAAAGTATTGTAATCGTGTCGGAAAAAAAAAATTGGGATTTTAGTGGAAATAGGTCTTTTTGGGTCCCCTGAACATTTTTGACCAAGGTACAAAAAAATGTCTGTGTGTGTGTGTGTGTGTGTGTGTATGTGTGTGTGTACCCGATTTTTGTGACGACGATTCCGGAGAAACTACTAAAGGTATCGGGACGATAGTTCATATTTAGAAGTTTTATGACCAAACTTAGAGCTGAAAAGCTTTTGGTTCAAAAGGGTCCAAAGGAACTGGCCATTTACTCTTAGCATTTTTCAACGATTTTGCAAATGAGCCGTCATTTCTGTAATTTCGTCAAAATAGATAAATAATAAATTAAAGTAGAAGAAATTTTGAGTAATTTATGCCTATGATATTTTTTGGTAAAATTAATACTTTAGCTTCAAGAGCAAATTCTATTTGATCGAGATCGGTCGCATTTGCATTGATATGAAACGCCATATGTAGTAGCCTGGTATGTCTATGGCTGTCACACTCGATAACAGCTGATTTCATCAGAGGTATGGAACGTTGCCGCTCTAGTGCGGCAAAGTACAAAATACAAAATTCAAAATTCAAATAAAATAACATCACCAATTTGATTGTTTATTGATAAGAAATATCAACCCGTTGTCATATCTAATTGTAAAAACGATAAATTGAGAAAATTGTAAATAAAGTATAGCGATGAGTGTAGTTATATTTTAGTATGTTGGTACGGATATGATATCTACAGTGTCATGACCGAATCTTCATATTTAGAAGTTTCATGACCAAACTTAGAACTGAACAGCTTTTGGATCAAAAGGGTCCAAAGGAACTGGCTGTTTCCTCTAAGCATTTTTCAAGGATCTTGCAAATGAGCTACCATTTCTGCAATTTCGTCAAAATAGTTAAATAATAAATTAAAGTAGAGGAATTTTGGAATAACTTATGCTTATAATATTTTTTGGTAAAATTAATAGTTTAGCTTCAAGAGCAAATTCTATTTGATCGAGATCGGTAGCATCTGCATTGATATTATGAAACTACATAGTAGCCTGGATTTGACAAATATTTTTTTGTGCTGTCACCACAGAAATGTCTATGGCTGTCACACTCGAAAACAGCTGATTTCATCAGAGGTTGGAGAACCGCTATGGAACGTTGCCGCTCTAGTGCGGCAGAGGACAAAATACAAAATTCAAATAAAATAAGAACACCAATTTGATTGTTTGTTGATAAGAAATATCAACCCGTTGTTATATCTAATTGTAAAAACGATAAATTGAGAAAATTGTAAAGAAACTATAGCGATGAGTGTAGTTATATTTTAGTATGTTGGTACGGATGTGACATTTACAGTGACATGAACGAATATAAATCTGTCAGAATTTGAATTAGCTTTTTAAACGTGACGTTTCGTATAGGAACCTAACATTTCCTATACAGAAATATAACCATTTTTGATTTTTTTAAATACGTATTTCTCATAAAGCAATACAAAAACCGTTGATGTCACTCCTGCCGAAAACTACATAGCGCGACTCGTTCACATGCGACGGTGACGCTCCGCCATCGGTGACGAGCCGCATCACCGCTCGTCGCTCTATTCCGTACTTTCGGCACTTGTGAGATAAATAACTATTATTCTGATGACAGTAGGTAGTGTCAAATGATGATGATGCTTTGACAATACCTACTATTGATACTAATGACTATCAAAGTATCTGTCAAATCCCGGCTAACTAGTTTAAATTTAATGCAGACACGATTTATCTCAATCGAATAGATTCTCATGCAGCTAAACTATTAATTTTATATTTTGTATGATAAAGTCATGTGCCTGGCCACATCAGATTTTTTTTTCATCATTGTATAGTTTGAGGGGGCACCTAAGAGGATTGTCACACTCGTTTTGATGTGTGTAATTGATTTGGTGTTGTGTGAATTGATTCGACCTGCTCCGTAACATTGTGCACTTTGTATTTTTTACTTTATCATACGCAGTATGTAAAGTACTGTAATCGTGCCGAAAAACATTTTTGAGATTTTAGCGGAAATAGGTCTTTATGGGTCCCCTGAACATTTTTGACCAAGGTACAAAAAAATGTCTGTGTGTGTGTGTGTGTGTATGTGTGTGTGTGTGTGTGTGTGTGTGTGTGTGTACCCAATTTTTGTTAATTCATTTCCGGAGAAACTACTAAAGGTATCGGCACGGAACTTCATATTTAGAAGTTTCATGACCAAACTTAGAGTTGAAAAGCTTTTGGTTCAAAAGGGTCCAAAGGAACTGGGTGTTTACTCCAATCCTTTTTCAAGGATTTTAGAAATCAGCCGCCATTTCTGTAATTTCGTCAAAATAGTTAAATAATAAATTAAAGCAGAGGAAATTTTGAATAATTTATGCCTATGACATTTTTTGGTAAAATTAATAGTTTACCTTCAAGAGCAAATTCTATTTGATTGAGATCGGTAGCATCTGCATTGATATTATGAAACTACATAGTAGCCTGGATTTGACAAATATTTTTTTGTGCTGTCACCACAGAAATGTCTATGGCTGTCACACTCGAAAACGATAAGAAATATCAACCCGTTGTCATATCTAATTGTAAAAACGATAAATTGAGAAAATTGTAAATAAAGTATAGCGATGAGTGTAGTTATATTTTAGTATGTTGGTACGGATATGATATCTACAGTGTCATGACCGAATCTTCATATTTAGAAGTTTCATGACCAAACTTAGAACTGAACAGCTTTTGGATCAAAAGGGTCCAAAGGAACTGGCTGTTTCCTCTAAGCATTTTTCAAGGATTTTGCAAATGAGCTACCATTTCTGCAATTTCGTCAAAATAGTTAAATAATAAATTAAAGTAGAGGAATTTTGGAATAATTTATGCTTATAATATTTTTTGGTAAAATTAATAGTTTAGCTTCAAGAGCAAATTCTATTTGATCGAGATCGGTCGTATCTGCATTGATATGAAATTACATAGTAGCCAGGATTTTGACAAATATTTTTTTGTGTTGTCACATTCGAAAACAGCTGATCTCATCAGAGGTTGGAGAACCACTATGGAACGTGCCGCTGTAGTGCGCAAAATTATAAAATACAAACTGTTGTGGATCGTAATTTAAATAAATAAGAGTCGTATGCAAGTTGAACGAAATATAATAATAGCAGAACAATATTAGTAATTACAATGCACGTTGTTCTGACAGTTCTTTCAAATAATGAGGTCACTATTTGAACGAACTGTCATTATTATACAACGCTAGTGTCATTATAATCATTGGCGCGTATAATGATGGGGATTATATAGTCATAGATACGTATGCAATGGACTATTAGGTATATGTGAGTCGTAGATAATAGTATATCATATGACGAGCACATAATTAAGGATATAAATCGCGAACATTAAGTTTTACGCGAGCCGTAGGCGAGCGTGCAATCAATCGTGCGAGGGATTTATATCCGTTATGTGCGAGTCAAATACGACGTTTTGTCTAAGACTCATAAATTCCATTTTATGCAAAATATTTTAAATGTATTTGTCAATGATGGCGAGGCGAACTGTCAAATAACTGTCATCCACGTAGGTTTTGACAGACTTTGACACTTGCGTTGTATAATTCTGACAGTTCTTTCAAATAATGAGGTCATTATTTGAACGAACTGTCATTATTATACAACGCTAGTGTCATTATAATCATTGGCGCGTATAATGATGGGGATTATATAGTCATAGATACGTATACAATGGACTATTAGGTATATGTGAGTCGTAGATAATAGTATTGTGACGATATTAACAGCCGCGAAGGCGCCAGAAGTTCGAGGTTATTCTCGAGGCGGCCCATTCCAGAGAGATCTATCCGGACGGCGAGCGCGAGTAACGACTGTTCGGTGCCAGCGTAGAAGATTCGCGAAGGGTCCGCACGGATCGATACGGGTATATAAGCGAGCCGTCGCTCGCTACCGGAAGTATTATTCAGAGTGCAGTCGGAGCGCGGGCGCGATTATTGATCGACATAAATAGTTCGAAATAAATACAGTGAAGATAAATTTATAGTAGCTTTAAGTGACAGTTAGTTTTTAGTGTTCGTGTTTTAATAATTAGGTAATAAGACTGTAATAGTGTTAAATAAATTAAGTGACTATTTTAATATACCGAGTGTTTTAATTCACACCTTAACGAACGAAAAACGCTACATTGGTGTCAGGTGTCGGGTGTGAATTGGACACTAGTGAAAATAAAATTAAAGTGAATTAAATCAGACTTTTAACGTGCGTGAAAATGGCGAAACTAGCGGACTTAAAAGTTAGTGAGCTGAAAAAGGAGCTGGAGGAAAGGGACTGCGATACGACGGGGAAGAAAGCGGACTTGCAGGAGCGGCTTCGTAAAGCATTAATTGAAGAAGGCAATGACCCGGACAACTTTGTTTTTGCTAGTGCAAGTGATATCGGCCAAATGCTGCAATGTTTGGAGGCCAATCAGGCCAAGTTGCTAGAAAATTCCGCCGACCTGGAGGCCAAGTTGCTAGAAAATTCCGCCGACCTGGAGGCTAAATTGCTAGAAAATTCCGCCGACCTGGCTAAAGTGTTGGAAAATTCCGCCGACCTGGAGGCTAAATTGCTAGAAAATTCCGAACTTATTACCAGTTTAAAAAGCGAGCTTGGGGAAAAGCTAGAAGATAATTCTGCCAAGTTGGAAAAAAAGATGGCAAACTTAAAAACGGAATTACACGAAGAAATTTTAACAAAATCTACTACACTGGAAGAGCGAATTCTTTTGATTTTGGATGGCAAGATCCAGGAAGTTCAGAACAAAATCACAACGTTGGACGTCAACACCTTCGAGAAGTTGCCCTATCAACCTTCAGCAACGGACAACAAGAGCAAAGTTAGTAGCAATCAGGATTCCGTTGGGCTGATGCGTCTCAAACCACCGCAATTTGATGGTTCAACGTCGTGGAATGTTTATCAGCGTCAGTTTGAAGCGGCTGCAAAAGCGAATGGTTGGTCATCCAGGGAGAAGGCGACCGCCCTTACGTTAGCTTTGAGAGGAGATGCTGCTGCTATCCTGCAAAGAATGTCCCCGGAAGAGCAAGAAGTCTACGACCACCTGGTGAGACACTTGGAGACGCGTTATGGCCAGTCACACCTGGAACATGTCTACCACACTCAGTTGAAAAATCGGTGCCAGAAGTCAGGGGAGCCCTTACAGGAATTTGAGGCAGATATTGCACGTCTGGTTCGACTGGCATATCCAGATGCCCAGGAAAAGATCATGGAACGTTTGGCGGTTCAAGCATTCCTGGACGGACTCCGTGATGGTGAAATGAAGCAAGCCTTACTACTAACACATCCACCTAAGCTAGTTGATGCACTAACACGGGCCCTTGAATTCGAAGCTGCCAAGAACACGAACAAAGGTCAAGCTCGTGTCCGACAAGTGATTCCAGGAGAGGACGACTTCGAAGAGTCAGTCAAACGGATCGTCATGGAGATCGGTAGAGAACGTAGCCGCCAGGACCGGAAGTTGGAGTGCTGGAAATGTGGCAAGGCAGGCCACATAAGAAGACGCTGTCCGGAAGGCATCAGTCCCACTTCCGCCAACCAGGAAAAACTAGAAAAGGTCGATGCGAGGGGGCGCTCGTCGACCTGTATTCAGCAAGCCCCAGCAAATACCGCCCAGGTCTCCTCACTGCAACACCATGCCAACAGTGTTTTCGTCGACGTGTGTGTGGATGGAACCCTCCGCACTGTGCTGCTGGATACAGGTGCAACGAAGACAATCATAAGGCCCGACATAATAAAACCTGCAGCAAAGGTTCGGCAATCAAAATGGCGTCTACGAACAGCGACGGGAGATCAAGCAAAAGTGCATGGTGAAACAAACGTCATGTTTACCATCGGGAAAGCCACGTTTAACCATCCTGTGATAGTGGCTGATATTGAGGATGAGGTGATCATCGGGACGGACATAATGGACACCAAGCGCTTCGAGTTAAGCTTTAGGCAGGGAGTCCTGCGGGTAGATGACGAGGAAGTCGTTTTACACCGAGAAAAGAATTTAAGCGTTCAGGTCCTACTGCCGGAGGAGACACTGATACCAGAACGGAGCGAGGTAGTTTTGGACGGCTGCATTGATGGCAAGACCACAGATGGTGAGATAGTCATGTTCGAACCCGTAATGCATGACGAGGCTGTTGGTCGAGGAATAGCGGTCGGAAAGGCCCTTGTGCGGGCTGGCAGGAGTATTCCTGTGAGGATAATGAACGTCAATCACTATCCTGTGTTATTAAAGGAGGGCACGGAGTTAGGACACTGCTCTGGAGTGTCAGCGATACTGCGACAGGTTACGGCCGTGGAATCCAGCCGGGAAGCCATTCCAAAGGAATTAGAAGTACTGGTATCGTCGTCAGGCACCGGTCTAAGGCCAGACCAAAGAAGGAGGCTGAGACATTTGGTCCATACGTATCGAGATATTTTTGATACTGGGAAGAAAGGGAGAACAAATATAATCCAGCATAAAATCAATACGGAAAATGCTCGTCCCATTCGGCAGACAGCTAGAAGGCTACCGCTGGCTAAGAGAGAGGAGGCTGACAAGATTATTGAGAGTATGGTCGAGGAAGGAATTATAGAACCATCCAGCAGTCCATGGTCTTCACCGGTGGTACTGGTAAAGAAGAAAGACGGCTCGACCAGATTCTGCGTTGACTACCGGCTGCTTAATAGTGTGACCAAAAAGGACAGCTATCCTCTTCCTCGCATCGATGACACTTTGGACACCCTGGCCGGATCGAAGATCTTTTCCACGCTGGATTTGAAGAGCGGGTACTGGCAAGTTGAATTGGCCCCCGAAGATAGAGAAAAGACAGCTTTCACGGTGGGTGCTGGATTATGGCAATTTAACGTGATGCCATTTGGACTGTGCAATGCTCCTGCTACTTTCGAACGACTGATGGAAACGATTTTAAGAGGACTGTCCTGGAAGACATGTCTGGTCTATCTTGACGACATTATTGTAGTAGGAAAATCGTTTGAAGACCACATGCGAAACCTAGAAGAAGTGTTCCTGAGGCTACGAGGTTCAGCACTGAAGTTGAGCCCAAAGAAATGTCATCTGTTTCAAAGAGCTGTGCAGTACCTGGGTCACGTTGTTTCCAGTCAAGGAGTGGCGGTTGACAAGGCAAAGATCCAGACTGTCAAAGATTGGCCAGTTCCCAATGACAAACATGAGCTGCGCAGCTTCTTGGGATTATGCACATACTACCGACGCTACGTGAATGGCTTTGCCAACATCGCAAAACCATTAACCAGGCTCACCGAAGGAGAACGAAAATTCCAATGGTCCCAGGAATGTCAAGAAGCCTTCGATCACCTAAAAGGGGCTCTGATAAGCGCACCTATCTTGAGCTATCCCCTACCTGAAGGAAAATTTGTACTGGACACCGACGCTAGCAATGTGGGCATAGGAGCCGTGCTGTCTCAAATTCAGGATGGGCAAGAAGAAAAAGTCATAGGCTATTTTAGTAAAACGTTGTCCAAGCCAGAGCGTAACTACTGCGTCACCCGCCGAGAGTTGCTAGCTGTTGTGAAAGCGATGGAGCACTTTTACAAATACCTCTACGGAAGGAAGTTCCTGCTACGAACAGACCATGCAGCTTTAAAATGGCTCCTTCAGTTTAAAAATCCAGAGGGACAAGTGGCAAGATGGATAGAGAGGCTACAGGAGTTTGACTTCGACACCGAGCACCGAGCAGGGAGAATCCATGGAAATGCAGATGCCCTATCAAGAAGACCCTGTCCACGGGACTGCAAGCCTTGCCAGCGGGCAGACGAAAAAGACGCTGACTTGTTACGAACCACCATAGTCGACGATACTTGGCAAAATAGAGATCTTATAAAAGACCAAGAGGAAGATCCCGATATCCAGATAGTCCTAAAGTGGATGAAAGAGGAGAAGAAGCCAACCTGGGGAGAAGTTGCCAAGTATCCTCCTAACATCAAGTCGTATTGGGCACAATGGGACTCCCTAATTCTGGAAGATGGACTCCTGCGGCGGAAAATAATTGACCACGACGGCCAAGAGGAAAGAAGGCAAATTGTTGTGCCCAAATGTCGGATTGCGGAATTGCTAGAAGAACTCCATGCTGGTGTGTCAGGAGGACATCTCGGAGTGACAAAGACGCTGGGAAGGGTGAGGGAAAGATTTTACTGGGTCAATAGCAAGGAAGACGTAAGGGACTGGTGCAGAAAATGCGTTGTATGTGCGGCAAGTAATGGGCCGCAGAGAAAGCAGAAGGCTTTGATGCGCCAGTACAACGTGGGAAGTCCCTTTGAAAGGATTGCTATTGACGTAGCCGGCCCGTTTCCCGAATCCGAAGCAGGAAATAAGTACATCGTGGTCGTGATGGACTACTTCAGCAAATGGGTTGAGGCATACGCTCTACCAAACCAGGAAGCCTCAACAATTGCCGACACCTTGGTGAAAGAATGGATTTGCCGATTTGGCGTACCTTTGGAGCTACATTCGGACCAATGGCGAAATTTTGAATCCAGTTTGTTCCAGAACATCTGTAAGACGCTCGGAATCAAGAAAACAAGAACTACTGCGTTACACCCGCAGTCGGATGGAATGGTGGAGCGCATGAATAGAACCATTAATCGGTATTTGGCCAAAGTGGTCTCCGACCATCAAAGAGACTGGGATGGCTTTCTTCATTTGTTCCTCCTGGCGTATCGATCGGCCGTCCACGAAAGCACGGGAGAGTCTCCGGCTCTGATAATTATGGGAAGAGAACTCCGTCTCCCATGCGATCTGAAGTTTGGTTGCCCGCCAGGAACTGATGTCGCCGGGGAGGACTACGTCAGTGAACTGCGAAGAAGAATGGATGCCATTCATAGCCAAGTTCGCATTTCCATTCAAGATGCCAGTAATCGGATGAAGGACGCATACGATGTCAATGGCAAGGACCACAGGTACAATGCCGGTGATATGGTTTGGCTCTACGACCCTAAGAGACGAAAGGGACTGTCACCAAAACTTCAAAGATCCTGGGATGGCCCATACAAAGTTCTGGAAGTTATCAACGACATCCTTTACCGGATACAAAAGCCACCGTGGGGTAAAGCTCGAGTCATTCACTTCAACCGACTGGCTCCTTACTACGGAGACCACGAAGACGCGGAGCTGCGGCAAATCCAACCAGAGCCGGATTTGACATTCGACGAATTCATGGCCCGTCATTCTAATGGTCAAAAGAGTCGGTTCGGTGTGACCTGTGAAGTGCAGCGGGACCTGTTTACTGCTCCAGCTGGCTACGCACTGGCACATTGTGTGGCTAAGGACTTGCAAATGTCTAGAGGGATAGCTAAGGTTTTCCGCGGGAAGTTTGGAAATATTCCAGAGCTGCGTCGGTCTAATCCCAGAGTCGGACAAGCACTCAATGCAACCGACGAAAAGACCGGCAGAAAGATCTTCCACTTGGTTACCAAAGAGACGTCCGGTCAGAAGCCAACCTATGGGGATGTTTGGAACACTTTGTGTTCTCTAAAGGAAGAATTGCTAGCCGAGGACCTGAGAAGCCTGGCCATTCCCAAGCTGGCATGCGGACTCGATGGCTTGGATTGGAGGATGATTCGCAGCATGTTGGAAGCACTCTTCAGGTTGACCGGCGTACAAATTCTGGTGTGCTGTTATAGCCCTCAACGTCGTCCCCTGGAGAGAACCGTGGACTGTTACTTCCACAAGAGGTCTTGCTGCAACAAGGGAGCTTTCTGCCGATATCGACATCCACCATCTTTGGAATCATTTCGGGACGAAACGAGCTTAGGAGGGGGGCAGTGTGACGATCTTAACAGCCGCGAAGGCGCCAGAAGTTCGAGGTTATTCTCGAGGCGGCCCATTCCAGAGAGATCTATCCGGACGGCGAGCGCGAGTAACGACTGTTCGGTGCCAGCGTAGAAGATTCGCGAAGGGTCCGCACGGATCGATACGGGTATATAAGCGAGCCGTCGCTCGCTACCGGCAGTATTATTCAGAGTGCAGTCGGAGCGCGGGCGCGATTATTGATCGACATAAATAGTTCGAAATAAATACAGTGAAGATAAATTTATAGTAGCTTTAAGTGACAGTTAGTTTTTAGTGATCGTGTTTTAATAATTAGGTAATAAGACTGTAATAGTGTTAAATAAATTAAGTGACTATTTTAATATACCGAGTGTTTTAATTCACACCTTAACGAACGAAAAACGCTACAGTATATCATATGACGAGCACATAATTAAGGATATAAATCACCGAGCATTAAGTTTTACGCGAGCCGTAGGCGAGCGTGCAATCGTGCGAGGGATTTATATCCGTTATGTGCGAGTCAAATACGACGTTTTGTCTACGACTCAAATTCCATTTTATGCAAAATATTTTAAATGTATTTGTCAATGATGGCGAGGCGAACTGTCAAATAACTGTCATCCACGTAGGTTTTGACAGACTTTGACTCTTGCGTTGTATAATTCTGACAGTTCTTTCAAATAATGAGGTCACTATTTGAACGAACTGTCATTATTATACAACGCTAGTGTCATTATAATCATTGGCGCGTATAATGTTGGGGATTATATAGTCATAGATACGTCTGCAATGGACTATTAGGTATATGTGAGTCGTAGATAATAGTATATCATATGACGAGCACATAATTAAGGATATAAATCGCGAACATTAAGTTTTACGCGAGCCGTAGGCGAGCGTGCAATCAATCGTGCGAGGGATTTATATCCGTTATGTGCGAGTCAAGTACGACGTTTTGTCTACGACTCATAAATTCCACTTTATGCAAAATATTTTAAATGTATTTGTCAATGATGGCGAGGCGAACTGTCAAATAACTGTCATCCACGTAGGTTTTGACAGCCTTTGACACTTGCGTTGTATAATTCTGACAGTTCTTTCAAATAATGAGGTCACTATTTGAACGAACTGTCATTATTATACAACGCTAGTGTCATTATAATCATTGGCGCGTATAATGATGGGGATTATATAGTCATAGATACGTATGCAATGGACTATTAGGTATATGTGAGTCGTAGATAATAGTATATCATATGACGAGCACATAATTAAGGATATAAATCGCGAACATTAAGTTTTACGCGAGCCGTAGGCGAGCGTGCAATCAATCGTGCGAGGGATTTATTTCCGTTATGTGCGAGTCAAATACGACGTTTTGTCTACGACTCATAAATTCCATTTTATGCAAAATATTTTAAATGTATTTGTCAATGATGGCGAGGCGAACTGTCAAATAACTGTCATCCACGTAGGTTTTGACAGCCTTTGACACTTGCGTTGTATAATTCTGACAGTTCTTTCAAATAATGAGGTCACTATTTGAACGAACTGTCATTATTATACAACGCTAGTGTCATTATAATCATTGGCGCGTATAATGATGGGGATTATATAGTCATAGATACGTATGCAATGGACTATTAGGTATATGTGAGTCGTAGATAATAGTATATCATATGACGAGCACATAATTAAGGATATAAATCGCGAACATTAAGTTTTACGCGAGCCGTAGGCGAGCGTGCAATCGATCGTGCGAGGGATTTATATCCGTTATGTGCGAGTCAAATACGACGTTTTGTCTACGACTCATAAATTCCATTTTATGCAAAATATTTTAAATGTATTTGTCAATGATGGCGAGGCGAACTGTCAAATAACTGTCATCCACGTAGGTTTTGACAGACTTTGACACTTGCGTTGTATAATTCTGACAGTTCTTTCAAATAATGAGGTCACTATTTGAACGAACTGTCATTATTATACAACGCTAGTGTCATTATAATCATTGGCGCGTATAATGATGGGAATTATATAGTCATAGATACGTATGTAATGGACTATTAGGTATATGTGAGTCGTAGATAATAGTATATCATATGACGAGCACATAATTAAGGATATAAATCGCGAACATTAAGTTTTACGCGAGCCGTAGGCGAGCGTGCAATCAATCGTGCGAGGGATTTATATCCGTTATGTGCGAGTCAAATACGACGTTTTGTCTACGACTCATAAATTCCATTTTATGCAAAATATTTTAAATGTATTTGTCAATGATGGCGAGGCGAACTGTCAAATAACTGTCATCCACGTAGGTTTTGACAGACTTTGACACTTGCGTTGTATAATTCTGACAGTTCTTTCAAATAATGAGGTCATTATTTGAACGAACTGTCATTATTATACAACGCTAGTGTCATTATAATCATTGGCGCGTATAATGATGGGGATTATATAGGCATAGATACGTATGCAATGGACTATTAGGTATATGTAAGTCGTAGATAATAGTATATCATATGACAAGCACATAATTAAGGATATAAATCACCGAGCATTAAGTTTTACGCGAGCCGTAGGCGAGAGTGCAATCGTGCGAGGGATTTATATCCGTTATGTGCGAGTCAAATACGACGCTTTGTCTACGACTCAAATTCCATTTTATGCATAATATTTTAAATGTATTTGTCAATGATGGCGAGGCGAACTGTCAAATAACTGTCATCCACGTAGGTTTTGACAGACTTTGACACTTGCGTTGTATAATTCTGACAGTTCTTTCAAATAATGAGGTCACTATTTGAACGAAACTGTCATTATTATACAACGCTAGTGTCATTATAATCATTGGCGCGTATAATGATGGGGATTATATAGTCATAGATACGTCTGCAATGGACTATTAGGTATATGTGAGTCGTAGATAATAGTATATCATATGACGAGCACATAATTAAGGATATAAATCGCGAACATTAAGTTTTACGCGAGCCGTAGGCGAGCGTGCAATCAATCGTGCGAGGGATTTATATCCGTTATGTGCGAGTCAAATACGACGTTTTGTCTACGACTCATAAATTCCATTTTATGCAAAATATTTTAAATGTATTTGTCAATGATGGCGAGGCGAACTGTCAAATAACTGTCATCCACGTAGGTTTTGACAGACTTTGACACTTGCGTTGTATAATTCTGACAGTTCTTTCAAATAATGAGGTCACTATTTGAACGAACTGTCATTATTATACAACGCTAGTGTCATTATAATCATTGGCGCGTATAATGATGGGGATTATATAGTCATAGATACGTATGCAATGGACTATTAGGTATATGTGAGTCGTAGATAATAGTATATCATATGACGAGCACATAATTAAGGATATAAATCGCGAACATTAAGTTTTACGCGAGCCGTAGGCGAGCGTGCAATCAATCGTGCGAGGGATTTATATCCGTTATGTGCGAGTCAAATACGACGTTTTGTCTACGACTCATAAATTCCATTTTATGCAAAATATTTTAAATGTATTTGTCAATGATGGCGAGGCGAACTGTCAAATAACTGTCATCCACGTAGGTTTTGACAGACTTTGACACTTGCGTTGTATAATTCTGACAGTTCTTTCAAATAATGAGGTCACTATTTGAACGAACTGTCATTATTATACAACGCTAGTGTCATTATAATCATTGGCGCGTATAATGATGGGGATTATATAGTCATAGATACGTATGCAATGGACTATTAGGTATATGTGAGTCGTAGATAATAGTATATCATATGACGAGCACATAATTAAGGATATAAATCACGAACATTAAGTTTTACGCGAGCCGTAGGCGAGCGTGCAATCAATCGTGCAAGGGATTTATATCCGTTATGTGCGAGTCAAATACGACGTTTTGTCTACGACTCATAAATTCCATTTTATGCAAAATATTTTAAATGTATTTGTCAATGATGGCGAGGCGAACTGTCAAATAACTGTCATCCACGTAGGTTTTGACAGACTTTGACACTTGCGTTGTATAATTCTGACAGTTCTTTCAAATAATGAGGTCATTATTTGAACGAACTGTCATTATTATACAACGCTAGTGTCATTATAATCATTGGCGCGTATAATGATGGGGATTATATAGTCATAGATACGTATGCAATGGACTATTAGGTATATGTGAGTCGTAGATAATAGTATATCATATGACGAGCACATAATTAAGGATATAAATCACCGAGCATTACGTTTTACGCGAGCCGTAGGCGAGCGTGCAATCGTGGGAGGGATTTATATCCGTTATGTGCGAGTCAAATACGACGTTTTGTCTACGACTCAAATTCCATTTTATGCAAAATATTTTAAATGTATTTGTCAATGATGGCGAGGCGAACTGTCAAATAACTGTCATCCACGTAGGTTTTGACAGACTTTGACACTTGCGTTGTATAATTCTGACAGTTCTTTCAAATAATGAGGTCACAATTTCAACGAACTGTCATTATTATACAACGCTAGTGTCATTATAATCATTGGCGCGTATAATGATGGGGATTATATAGTCATAGATACGTATGCAATGGACTATTAGGTATATGTGAGTCGTAGATAATAGTATATCATATGACGAGCACATAATTAAGGATATAAATCACCGAGCATTAAGTTTTACGCGAGCCGTAGGCGAGCGTGCAATCGTGCGAGGGATTTATATCCGTTATGTGCGAGTCAAATACGACGTTTTGTCTACGACTCAAATTCCATTTTATGCAAAATATTTTAAATGTATTTGTCAATGATGGCGAGGCGAACTGTCAAATAACTGTCATCCACGTAGGTTTTGACAGACTTTGACACTTGCGTTGTATAATTCTGACAGTTCTTTCAAATAATGAGGTCACAATTTCAACGAACTGTCATTATTATACAACGCTAGTGTCATTATAATCATTGGCGCGTATAATGATGGGGATTATATAGTCATAGATACGTATGCAATGGACTATTAGGTATATGTGAGACGTAGATAATAGTATATCATATGACGAGCACATAATTAAGGATATAAATCGCGAACATTAAGTTTTACGCGAGCCGTAGGCGAGCGTGGAATCAATCGTGCGAGGGATTTATATCCGTTATGTGCGAGTCAAATACGACGTTTTGTCTACGACTCATAAATTCCATTTTATGCAAAATATTTTAAATGTATTTGTCAATGATGGCGAGGCGAACTGGCAAATAACTGTCATCCACGTAGGTTTTGACAGACTTTGACACTTGCGTTGTATAATTCTGACAGTTCTTTCAAATAATGAGGTCACTATTTGAACGAACAGTCATTATTATACAACGCTAGTGTCATTATAATCATTGGCGCGTATAATGATGGGGATTATAGTCATAGATACGTATGCAATGGACTATTAGGTATATGTGAGTCGTAGATAATAGTATATCATATGACGAGCACATAATTAAGGATATAAATCGCGAACATTAAGTTTTACGCGAGCCGTAGGCGAGCGTGCAATCAATCGTGCGAGGGGTTTATATCCGTTATGTGCGAGTCAAATACGACGTTTTGTCTACGACTCATAAATTCCATTTTATCCAAAATATTTTAAATGTATTTGTCAATGATGGCGAGGCGAACTGTCAAATAACTGTCATCCACGTAGGTATTGACAGACTTTGACACTTGCGTTGTATAATTCTGACAGTACTTTCAAATAATGAGGTCACTATTTGAACGAACTGTCATTATTATACAACGCTAGTGTCATTATAATCATTGGCGCGTATAATGATGGGGATTATATAGTCATAGATACGTATGCAATGGACTATTATATGTGAGTCGTAGATAATAGTATATCATATGACAAGCACATAATTAAGGATATAAATCGCGAGCATTAAGTTTTACGCGAGCCGTCGGCGAGCGTGCAATCGTGCGAGGGATTTATATCCGTTATGTGCGAGTCAAATACGACGTTTTATCTACAACTCATAAATTCCATTTTATGCAAAATATTTTAAATGTATTTCTCAATGATGGCGAGGCGAACTGTCACATAACTGTCAATTGTCATCCACGTAGGTTTTGACACTAGCGTTGTATAATGATGACAGGTCGTTCAAATAATGATGTCATTATTTGAACGAACTGTCATTATTATACAACGCTTAGGTCATTATAATGATTAGCGCGTATAATGATGGGGATTATATAGTCATAGATACTTATGCAATGAACTTATTATATGTGAGTAGTAGATAATAGTATATTATATGACGAGCACATAATTAAGGATATAAATCACGAGCGCGAAGTTTACACGCGAGCCGTAGGCGAGCGTGTAATCATGCGAGCGATTTATATCCGTTATGTGCGAGTCATATACGACGTTTTATCTACGACTCATAAATTCCATTTTATGCAAAATATTTTAAATGTATTTGCCAATGATGGCGAGGCGAACTGTCAGACAACTGTCATCTACGTAGGTTTTGACAGACTTTGACACTAGCGTTGTATAATGATGACAGTTCGTTCAAATAATGAGGTCATTATTTGAACGAACTGTCATTATTATACAACGCTAGTGTCATTATAATCATTGGCGCGTATAATGGGATTATATAGTCATAGATACGTATGCAATGAACTTATATGTGAGTCGTAGATAAAAGTATATTATGTAACAAGTACATACTTAAGAATATAAATCTCGAGCATGAAGTTTATATACGAGCCGTAGGCGAGTGTATAAATGAACAAGCGATGTCTATCCGTTATGTGCGAGTCAATACGATGTTTTATCTAAGAGTCATAAATTCCATTTTATATCAAATCTTTTATAATTTTTAAATTTGTCAATGGTAGTGAGGCGAACTGTCAACCAACTATCAAGCACCGTAAGTGTTGACAGAAGCTCTCTATGATTACTAGTTTCTTTGAGAGAAGTCGTGATTCAAAAGCACTGTCATGGTTATACAAAGCTACTATCATCAGAATATTCGGCGTATATCAGCTAGAGATTAATATTGTTACGTAGCACGTGATGGGGATGGGTTCAGGCCAGGGTGGATGTAAATAAAACTCACACTGGTTTTACATGCGTGTATAATGTTGATAAGATTCTTCACGAAAACAGCTGAGAAGGCAGGTCGTTGCCTTCGCATACAGGTGTCGGATGTCTCGCTCGTAAATTCAGACTAATAACAATTTTCTTGATACGCCACTTTACTGTATTTATGTATATCAATTGCCCAAATACGTCATTACCGTTAATTAGATAATTAGGTTACCAAACGTCGAGGTTGTTCACTTGCCTTTTGTGCAAACTCGGCGTTTGGTATCTATACTAGACACCGCAGTCATTGAGTAATTCGGGTTGTTAACATTATATTTGTATGCAATTTTACACAATAATAACTTTAATAATAACTCCTTTGTAACAACCTCCACGCCAATAATTGCTCGTCCCAGAGCAATGGCATCATTTGAACAGCATCTACAGCCACAAAGCGGGGTAGCAAAACACAAGCCAAAAAATAATTTATTGTACATACAAAACAATTTTAAAAAACAAGAAAAAATACCACACCAAAAAAATCGGAAACTAATTGCCCACGTATGTATGCGATTTGCCAGGCTCTCATTCACCTGACTGATTATTGAATCATCTCACCATCTTCCTCCTTCTAGAATTGCGATGGTCATCTACTTAACGGACATCTTTGAAGACGACTTCGACCGTGTACACAGACTCTCATATGCTTGTACAGCGGTGCGTCACGTGGCAGCTTTCTGTAGATGACCACCCATCCGTATTGAAGATCAAATTTTCGCTATCGTCGGTGGTTTGTTCCATTCTTATACGTCCGCCCTGGGTTGTCGAATCCTCCCACCTTCTGCCTTCTTCTAGGATTGCGATGATCATCTACCTAAGGGACACCTTTAAAGACGACTTCGACCATGTACACAGACCTTCCTATGCTTGTACAGCGGTGCGTCAAGTGTCGGCAGCTTTTTGTAGATGACCACCCATCCATTTCGTTTGTGGGATCTAATTTTCATTCCTCCTCTCTTCGAGGACCAGGGGCGGATCACTGCTTCCATACGGGCAATCACATATTTTCTCACGTCAGCGTCATCTTCTTCTGCTTCTTTACTTAAATCGGCGTCTGTGTTGTAAATGTTCGTCTACTTGAGCGGGATGGTGTTCATTCCAGCAAATTTCTCCTTGGGGCGGGGCGGAGAAATTGTACTGGAATCTGCAGCTGGACTCATCATAATCTTCTTCTTAGTCAATTCTACACTTTCTTCATTGTAATTATCTTCGTTTCTTCTCTTACTGCTCTTGTTGCTTGCAACCCTGACCTGAATGAGCCGTTGTTGTTCTCCTTTGGGATCATTTTGCGCCTCCACCATGTTACGTAGCTCGTGATGGGGATGGGTTCAGGCCAGGGTGGATGTAAATAAAACTCACACTGGTTTTACATGCGTGTATAATGTTCTCGTACAGGTATCGCATGTCTCGCTCGTAAATTCAGACTAATAGCAACCCTCCTTGATACCCCGCTATACTCTATTTATATCAATTGCCCAAATACGCCATTACCGTTAATTAGGTTGCCAAAAGTCGAGATGGTTCACTTGCCCTTTGTGCAAACTCGGCGTTTGGTATCTATACTAGACACCGCAATCATTGAGCAATTCGGGTTGTTAACATTATATTTGTATGCAATTTTACACAATAATAACTTTAATAATAACTCCTTTGTAACAATATAATTATACATTATACACATTATGTAGGTAAAATAAATATATTACGGAAAACATGTGTTGCTACTACAATGGTCTATACTGGAATCGGCTTTAAGTTCAACATTCATTCGGTAAGGGTATATTTATGTAGTCATTAGAACAGTTAATATAATTGTTCTCTTAAGACACCAGAGCGGGAGATTTGCCGCTAATTTACCACCAACCCAATCCATCTCAACCAGACCCAAACTAATCCAAGTCAACCCAATCTTGGTTAATAGAGGGAGCTGAATCGTAGAATTTCAGACAGAGTAGGTGATGCAATAGTGACAAGATTGCTCTAGGCAGCAGACAGAATTTTTAAATGCATATTTTAAAACTGAAGTAGTGGACACATTCAGCGACGACAATATGTTTGGGCTTTATTTTTATGGTCGCTAAGCTCGTATGACAACAGAAAATCGATGTAAAGGTGACAAGAGCACATATATGTTTGTTAAAAGAGTCTGTTTATATCGAATATGTTTCGTTAACTTCTGGAACTTCTAGGAGTTTTTAATGAGAGCTTGATATATTCACAAACAAATGCTGTTGGTTGTGATACATAAGACATAAGATATACTAAGACTTTATAAAACCACTCAACTGGCGACTTTTTCAAAAAAAATCAGTTTTATTGGGTCCGGATTCGCCCCTATGTGTGGGGCAAATGCGGACGTACATTTAGTTTCCATTATAAATAATATTAAACTGTAGGCATGGGTGAATTCGCTCAGAAAAACTCCTTGCTGCGCTCGTCCTGCCCAAAACAACTCAATTTTCGTCTTATAAAACTTGTATTATAATATACTATACAGACCGTATTCGACCCAGCGATCCGCGCTAGTCCCCCCATTTCATATGACTCCCCATGGTGTGTGGAGTACTACCCCCCTCGACACCTCTCAAATCACTCAACAATTCGCAAACGATGGGAAGTCATACGGTATAGGAGTCCCAAGGCTGCGGTCAACCCTTTTTGGTCTAGAGGGGTGGAGATGGTGAGGGATGTTGGTTGGAAGGGAGGGTTGAGGGGTATGAATCTGTACAAGATGGGGAGTCAGATGGTATAGGAGTCCCGACAACCCTCTTCGGTAGGGAATCTGAACAGACAGATAAACCACGTTAAAACTTTATTATAGAGTAGGGGAGACCAGTGGCGTAGGTAAGGGGGGGGAGGGCGCACAGGGTGCCATCCGTTTTGGGGTAACACCCGACGGTGAAAGAAAACCTACACAAATTATCACAATCTTTTTCAACTATAAATCACTTAGGTTTGTAGACATTTTAACAAAGTCATCCATTGAAAACGATTTAATTTATCAATTGTGATAATTTATAAATGCTTCTAAGCTATGAAATAAATAATTATTGCAGATTAAAATGTTGACAAGTGGCAGTTATGCAATCACTACAGTTTGGCGAATTTTTACATATGGTTATGATTTATTTGTGATGTATTGTTTTGTTTACCACAAAGCAATTTTGTGTTGGATGTATCGACCATTCAATTAATTTATGTGACCAACACTCACTTGCATAAAATATATGTTGTGTAACATTTGTCACAACAATACAGACAATATTTACATTTTTTCTGCTTCTACAAGCTGCTTGGAAGTGCTTCTTTAACACACCAAAACATATGTTAAAACATGTCGAATTATTGTTGAAGAGTCAATAGATCTTGCTGTGAAAATATCGGACGACTACAACATTCCAATAGAAAGACGAATTCGTCGTAAAAAACGAATGGCCGGTGACTTGGCCACCGATGCAGTACTTATACAGTGAGCTGAACTTGAAAAGGATATGTTGGAATGTTTTGACAGATTCAGTATTGAGATCCGAACTAGATCGAAGTCATTTTAAGATGTAGCTTCGGGTTAATTAGCGAGAAGCACATAAACAATTGGATAAGTAATGAATATTAGTAAACAATTAACGCTACCATTATTATTATTATTGCTATTATTTTTCAACAAGATTCCAGGACAAGAACCAATAAATATAATATCTCAGCCAGTTTAAGGATTACAGTATTTTTATTTAGTCAAATAATCAAGTTAAATTACTTCTCTTAAGAAACGTCCTCAATAATTTAACTCCTATCCTTTATTAAACATTTTTACATTATGTGTCCTACCAAACTAACTATGGTATTTATTTATTTTGTTTAAATGTATACTTACTTTAGTATAACTAAATAAAATTGTATTTGCATTTTTCGAAGTTTTGATATTTTTTCTCCACTACACACCTTATGTACAAATGCACCGCACGCCACTGCTGTGTTATTATTTACTGTATTGAATATCTATCTATTGGGGTATTGTATTTTTTGAGAGGTGAAATAAATAAATAAATTAGCCTGCATATTATACAAAAATGAAGACAGGATTTTGAAATACTTACCTAGGATACACCTTGCACATAAAGCCGTCCAGTATTGGCTTCTTACTAAAATATTGAGCTATTGTTTGATTTTAGTTGCCGAGTACTAATAAATGAAAGAAGAACAATACAAAAAACCATTCTACTATATAGATTATAGAACACAGATAGCAGATTACTGTTTTGTGCACCACCGTACTGCATACTATGATAAAAACGGAATCACCACATAAGGATGAGCGGTTTGAGAGAAAATCAATATTGAAGTGACAAATGCAACAATACTTCAGATAGCCCATTACCATTATGATCTTTTCTAGATCATTTCTAGATATAGATTCTTTTGGCAAAAAATCTCAGGGGTGATACATTCTTTTCCAGGCGTGTACATTACTGAATTTCCATAAAAATGTTTTTAAATTAATTATGGATTTATTTCTAATTTTGTACAATTCAAGGCATAACTTATTTGAAATAAGACAACAATTTCGCGCGTCAGTTTACACTCTATATTAATAATTACATCATTACAAAATACTATTTAACCTAAATATATAATGTAGTTAAACACAAAATCAATCTTTATAGCAATCTCAGTATCGCCCGCTGCGGCCAGAACGGTGACCGGGACGGGGCGATCTTGACCGGCGCTCTTTAGAACGAGACCGCTTACCTTTTGGTGACTTTGATCTACTAGATCGCCTGCGACTAGCTTTACGTCTCGAGTATAAATATCTAAACAAAAAAAAAACCGTTAGGCATAAAATATCAAATACATTTTGTTATAAAATAAATACCTTCGTAATTCCCTTGAGATTGGTTTTAAGTGCATGAAATTGCAAAAACCGGATCGGGTGCATTCACCCATTTCGTACTGGCGACAGCATGCTTCCCTAAAGTCCGTGACGGGGCTCAATTCAGCATATACAGGTCGGCCACCAAACCATCGGTTATTTAGGTCATTCACTGCTCGATCAGCGTCTTCTTCTCTCCTAAACTATAAAAAATGTAACCCCAATTATGTAGCTACTATACAGGGTGAGTCCATGCAGAAGCTCAGTAATTAAAAATAATAAAAAAACTTGAGCTTTTTTAATCAGGAATTATATGGAACCAAATAGTACAAGACTATGCCATAAAAATAATTTGGTGATCTATATTTTGGGACATCAGTCATCACATGCTTGATGTTATCAACTTGATTAAAGTGGCATATGAGAAGAATTAAAAAAATAAGTATTTTCATACATATGAAAAACATTGAAATTGGAATATTGAATTTTGAGCAGTTTCTTCTACCCTCAAGTAGTTTTTCAATGTAAAAATAAGGCACCTTTAATGCCAGGAAATGTTTTAGCTTCAACATTTACTACAAATATTACACAACATGTACTGTGTCTTAAGCTGCTTTCCAATAAGATGTATTACGCACTCACTAAGTATAATTTAGCTGGAGCAAATAGCGCTGGCCCGTTCGATTTCCTAGAACGCGTCGAGGAATATCGGAACGCGGCAACGTCAAGCATAACGTCAAGTGAAAAGTGACTTGCTTTTAAAAAATAATACAAACCTTTAAGGGCTTCGTCATAGTCCTGTTTATTTAAATATATCGAAGATGTTTCAGAAGTTAAAGTCTCTTAAGAACAATGTGCAAGATTGGCCGGGTAAATCCATTTGTACAATAAATGTTACGTTGTTAGCTAGCACTTAACCTATTACAAAACGGCATATGTGACTGATGTCAGTTGATCGGTGTTACAAGCACCCATGGAGGAAGGAGGAGTCGGCATAAGCGCTCGAATATAGGACCACTTTCCCCACTCCGGAGGACTTTTAATGTCAAAGTGACAATATCGCAATGTTGACGTGTTATTATTCTATTTATTTCGCTTATTACGCTTTGTTTAAAGATATTATCGTGAGTTTGTATAAAGATATACATACAAAACTAACGTCTAATTGCGCTGTTCGCAGCTGCAACAGCAGAAAATCAGCTAAAAACGAGATTTCGACCGGAGTAACATTTCATCCGTAAGTAACTGTATATGTCAACAATGTACAGGCTTGTACTTGCCGCACGCACGAACATTTTTTGAAATATGTTTATTACGTATTTGTTATATAAATTAGATTAAATAATTTATTAAAAGTGTTCATATACCATTTTTATATAATGTAGTCACTCGGCATTACAATATTTTACAGGAAACATTTCTTGAAATTTCTGGCCAATTTCACGTTAATCCGGACCTGGCAGGCGGCCAACTGTCAGGGTACTTTGGTATCATGTTAGCCCCGCCCCCCGGGGTCATTTTCTCGCTGCTAAAACTATAGCGTATAGCGACTCCATCTTCCTCCATGCAAGCACCACTCGAAAACTTGGTGCAATAGGGGGTAGGGGAAAGGACTTTTGGCAAGTTGCACGAACCACGGTCTGCTCATTTCGCGTCTCAAATTTGTTCATTTCTGCGCATGTCGTCACTGCGAGAAGGATGTTGACAGGGACACCTAGGCAACCAAATACATCCGTAAGTTTTGGACTTTTGTAGGTGATTTAGGTTAAGTTGACAACCAAGCGAACGTTTTAATTGTCAAAAAGGTTCGAACGTCACAACAACATATTAATTAGTTACCATGGCAACGAACGCTACTTCTCGCAATGCACTGTCGCAATGCACTGTCGCAATGACATCAGCGCATAAATGTCATTACAACCGTGACAACAACAATTGGCTACAAAGACAGCCATGAAATTAACGCCATATGAACGGTACTTCCGCTTCCTTCTCGTACTGACGTCACTTGTAGGCGGGGCCGATGCGCGTGAACAGACCGTGTTGGACCGTGGCACTAACTACAAATTGTAATAGAACCGCTATCCCATTGACCGTAGAGAGCGCCAGGCAGTGTTCGTACAGAATAGTTGCAAAACAGCTTTAATCTAGACATTATTTAGAACATTTGACTTTTATTAAAACGATCTTGTTATTTGATTTTAATTTCTGATTCCAAAAGTTGAGATGTCATCATTTTTAATTACTGATAAGTGGGGGTACATAGACTCACCCTGTATAGCATATTTGGTGTCCAAACAAGAGAACAACTTATTTTTCAATCAATGAGTATGGGAAAATGACGTCCTTTTGATTTCTTTGAACTTCCAATACAAAACAAACCAAGGTTGTTCATGTTTTTCTTTTGCTGTGTATATTTTGCACATTTCAATAAGAAACAATAAGGTAAGAATAAAATATCCATAGAAATACTAATAATACTACATATAATTAAATACTAACACTTAATGTATAATTTATCATTTACACAATGGAATTATATTTCTCTCTGTAATAATTTAAAGAGTGAAAATCGTGGTAATTTGCATTAGTTTATTTCAAAATTGAAAAGCATAAAATTAATATGATCTTATTGCTAAAAATCAAGGTTTAGGATTGCTTTTGCTAATATGGGTGGAAATATTATGCCACTCGTATGAAGAGGTGTTACTTTGTCTCGCGTTTAAAAATAGGGGAATTAAAACTCCATTTTTATCCCCCATAACTAAAAATAATAAAAAAAAAAACAAAAAGATACTTACCAAGTGATGATAAAGACAATGTAGATTTTCTTGATTTCAAAACTGAAGCCAAAATGTTCTTAAACATAACTAACCTGAACATAAGCAAAGCTTCTGGAATTACTTAAGATACTATGTATTCAATTAGACTACTGTACATATGCCACACACTTTTGAGGAAATGGAGGCATGGGCAGAAATAAATGTACTGAAAAAGGCAAGAAAGAAGGTTTTAGTAAGATAGTGCTTTCAAAACAAATACAAAAGCTTAATTTAAAGACAACAATGATATACTTTTAGACCTTTTATCAGAATCTTTACTTTCTTTTTGTCAGTGGTACATTTGAACTGCAAATTGTAATAACCGAGAAAGTCAGTTTCATAAGAAATTACCCTGCAGTGATATTTAAAAAAATGATTTTCATTTTTGTAATAAGAAATAAAATTAGAACTCTTAAAATTAATGTGCCCAACGTTTCAACCATATTCGAAATATGTCAACAAAAAATAATTCCATCTTAGAATTTTATCCAAAAAACTAACAACTGATCAAATTTGCAGATACGTTCTCAAATTTCTTAACACGGCAGTATAATCCAAAATAAATAATTAAAAAAGCAGCAACAATTTAAACCCGCTTCACCAATAAAAAAATAAGTTGGTAAAACGCCTCACCAATAAAAAAATAAGTTGGTAAAACGGCTTTACCTCTTTATAACAGCATGGATGTGTGTTTTTAAATAGGTTTATTAAAAATATAAAAAAAGTTTATTTGCGGAGGACTGGTTTTTGCACCTACCATTAAGCCCTGAATAGTTATCTAACATATCAATCAAATGATAAGTAGGTGGTGGTGCGCATAAGGCTATGAATTTCTTATATTCACGTTCTGCGGACATTCACCTGGACATCATCTCATTTGACAGACTATAATAGAGCAACAAATCTCCTGTCAGATAGCAATTCAGGACTTTATAGGTAGGTGAAAATACTAGCCTATTTTTACTTAGACCATTTAAATTCTATGCTCTTCAATTATGAATAAGAACCTTTATATGATGTTGGAATATAAAATCATGACTTTTTTCGAAATATTTGGTTATCAATCAATACCATCGTGAGCATAAAAAATGGGGACAGCAAAGTGAAGTTAGGCACTTATGTTCTCAACAATTTTAGTTGTGTATTATTTACTTAGACAATATTTGTTAATGTATGAAGTTTAAATGTGTACAGTATTTGGCAACCTATAAACTTGTTCCGGTTTCAACAATTTTATTCTTTGCGATATTCATGCCTACACTTTAGTTCAGTAGCAATGCTCGAATGCTGGTTTTATTATGCATAGCCCAATGACTTTAGATCAAATTCTATATAAGAAAAAAAAATTACAGGCCAATTTTTTATCTTATTTATCTTCATCTACTCCTCAAGGGACACCTAACTGTGTCAAAAAATTAACCAGTAAATTTTTTTGTTGAAGATATCTCAAATGATGGGCTATGCAGTCAAGTTTGAATTATTGCCTTCTGAAATTCATTCAATTGCAGCACTTTTTTCTTACCTTAAAATTCAAGATTACATTAATGTGACACACAAACGTACTGACATGACATTACGAACCCTAGTTTAATTAGTGCAAATTGGACTGTCCTCGTTTTTTATGCTCTGGAAAGTACTTCTCAGACACGACAAAACTTTTGGTTTACTTTTTCAATCAGTGGTCCAACAAAATTTAGGCATATAGTCAATGACACACTCTTAAAAAAGTATGTGATAATTTGTTAGTACAGTTATGGACAAAAAGGGGGAAAACTCTTATAACAAATTTGGATTTAAACTGTTGTTATTGCTGAAAAATGTAAAGATTAATTTAGTCGATATTTTGTATAGCTTTGTGTTTTTAACAATAAAACTTATTTTTCTATCATCAGTTATTGACATAATGTTACAATGACTTTCAAAATGCCCCACACATTAGGAGAAAAAACTATCCCCCTCTAATATTGTTTGAACTGTCCTGACAGGATTTAATTTAGTATTAATTTGAACATAGTCAATAAAAATTATTTTTGAAGGGTCAAAATCCTAAGCAGCGTCCATAACAAATAAGAAAGTTGATGTAGTCCAGAGAGAAATAAAATGTTATATTAAAAAGCCTCATGTCATAGGAAGTGAGAAGTTTTACCGTACCAGTGATTTCAGTTTCCAGATATTTTTAAAATAAAGTACAAAAATATTTTTTTATGTATGAAATGTTCTATCTTACAAATTCACATAGTTTGATATATGGATATACAAGATGTCGCCCTTCGTTATGTTCAAATCAAACTACGCATACGTAAAGTTGAAGCAATTCTAATTGTAGAAAACATAAAAGCACTATTTTTAGTATTTTCACTGATATAGACTGAGCCATTCGAACTAATATTATCGAATGAAATGTTTAACGACATGCTTTGTCAAATTAATATAGGTTAATAATATGGTGAAATACAGGCGGGATGTAAATTTTAAATAATAAAAATACTAATAATAATTTAAAATTTACATCCCGCCTGTATGTCACCATGTTATTGACCTATATCATCAAATATCATCTTAAACTCTCTTGAATGACATTACATTAAATCTGTTAAAAAAACTTATACGGTTTCAGAAGGGCCCATGATATCTCACACTGTTCTATGATGTTCCAAAAGTTAGTACTAATATCATTAACTAGCCGTTCAAAGTATGTGGTGTAACTGGGTAACTACTTAATCTTGAACATGAACATATAACGATACGGAACACATTGCAATGAAATAAACAACTGATGTCTATTTGTGAATATTTACTGGTGACCAGTATTGGACCCAAATTAAACACCATCATCAAGCCAATCTAAAAGGCATAAAAAAATCAGTAAAATAATACACTCAGCAACTAGCAAAATATTAGCAACTAAGCTTACATTGCTTTGAAGACGGTTTCTTATTGAAGTCGATATTGATATCCTCTACATAATATTCATACATATCCAAAAAAGTATAGTTTTTACATATTTGATCTAGTCTAGAATGCCAAAATGGTGTAAGTAAAATTTCTCCCCAAATTTAGAAACTGTGTCAATTAAATTATATGCTTCTAATTTCTTTTTTATTTTTTTAATCTCTTTTAAAGAACAAGATACCCATAGAAAGGGTCAAATGAGAGTGATAGAGAAATAAGCGTGAGCAATAATGCAGCTGACATAATGAATCAACTTTTCAAAAAAATTAAATTCACCAGATTTTCTACAAGTCAATATAAATTGATGCTTTAAATGTGGAGAAAGAATAAAGAATCTAATCATCTGGATCACTAGGGGGACCAGATAACCGCACAGAAAAAAATTACAAAAATTCAACCTTTTTCAGTGCCGGGCTTTTATTGTGCATCTTGCAACGATATTAAAGACTACAAATCTTAACTGTTCTTTGGAGCAATAAACACTCATGCCCAAAACCGACTTCTTTAATGCCTCGTGCCAAAATTAAATGTAATCTTTAAAACTTCATGTCTTATTAATTTAGTTCATTTGCCTAGAATGCATAGAGATTGGTGGCGTATCCAGGGGGGGGGGGGGGTAGCTGCCCCCTGTTATTGCATAACCTCTTTCCAATACATAAGGTGACATACCCTTCCCCCATACATAAGGTGACCAGACATCCCGTTTTATCACATTTTGTCCCACGTCCTGCGTCGTTTGAAAACTGCGTAGCTATGAAGGAAGATTTTAAAAATTTTCCAATCAATATATTTGAAAACATTCGATAAAAACCAGTAACAAAATTTTTATTGTTGTAGATCAAATGTTTTCCAAACAACATTTTAAATTACTCATCATAGGTACTTATATACCAAACTACTAACTTATAATAATAAGTAAATATTGGTTACACTTTGAAAAAATCAAATGCTCTTGGTTGAACGACTATAAACTTCACGTTCCATTTGTACGAGGCGATCATTTGGTTGAAAAGCCAGGCGTAGCAATTTGGTAAAATAGCAAAAATATCCAAATAAAACTGTAATAATACACATAGTATTTCATAAACATGGTTTACAATTTTAATTTAACTTTATAACTTGAATTATTTAGCAATTTAGGTTTTAATAATTCATGTTAATAATTTAAAAAATAATAATTTGGTGGTTCAATTTGCGCAATGTTTTTCTTATCTCTCAAAAATACAGCCGATTCTGTTTTCATTTCACTGATCAGAGGTAAATAAATTTGTCAGTCAGCTAGAATAATTTTTCTGTCAGTCTTATTGACATATTAAGTTGAAGAAAATCTACGGTTTAATTTTATACCTATAGACAATTTATTGATTATTATTATTATATTAATTTTTATTGTTATCCTGTCATAGAATACAACCAAATTAAAATTGCAGCGATAATATGTAGAATTTTTTTAACTTTTTTTGTAGATTTTTTTATATTTTTATCTTGTTTTGTTTTTAATCTGTAATGGAAACTCTTTGCTGTTTTTTTTTTGCCGTACTACTGGCATATTTTGTTGTAAGTCAGCGAATTAGAACATTTGTTTACCATCTCCTTGGAACTTAAAATATTTATTAGTCTTTCGTCATACCTCCACCAAAAATTTAACATTTAAGTGTTCCCTTAATAGACAATCCTTACACTAGGGCAATATTTTGTACAATTAAAATAGATAAGTTACTTCATTAGAGGCAACAATATATTTATTTCTGGATACAAATGAATTTACATATTCAGTAAATCTATTTGGTACAAAAAACATATATTTGAAGAAATTATGGCAAGGAAAACAGTTAAAAATTATTACGTAAATTATTTATGATTGATGTAAACTAATTAAACATACAAATACGGTGTAGACAATTTTTTCAATTAAAATTCAAAAAGTTGACATGTAAAAATGAGTTTTTTTTAAGCAAATGAGTAATCAAGAATATGATATAATGTTGTCTTTAGGGACTTATATCACATCAAATTAACGTATAATTGTATCTGTGGATCCAACCCAACTCTAAATCATATCGATAATACAAATATTTCTTTAAAAACCTATAATGCGTCTATTTTAGAGTTTTACTACAACGCAAGTATTTGGTTTTAATTAATACCACCCCACTTAGCCTTAATAAAATTGTGGTCACCTTACCCATACAGCAAGCTAAATTTAGAAAAGTGCCCCCCCATTCCGTTTTGAGCTGGATACGCCCATAGTAACACCTAAAAAGTGCAAGAGATATCCTATTTGCTGGTATATTTTCCTGTAAAGCACATTGCCTGCGCAAAATATATGTTGCCAACTTATGATCATCTTGCTCCATAACCTAAAATTTATCTGTACAGATTGCTGTTCAATCCAGCCCATTAAAGTAAAACGGTTACAAAATTTCCTTTAATTGTAGTTTGTTCATTCTCTTAGGTAGAACAGTGTTTGTGTATAAACCTTTTCAATAGGGCCTGGTTGTTGAGCTACTATTTCACAAACCACTTGTAAAATTTGACACAATTTGGTTCATATTGATGTGTCAGTTCTTGTACACGTTAATATAGTCGAGATGTAGTAATTATCGTTTCAAAATATTGCTGATTGTTGGTGTGACTCCTGAACCAATGCTGTTATATGTCAAATGCTAACTCTTATATTAGCCTCAACAGCTTGATTTTAAATTTTTCAACTGCCTCGATTCCAATAAAATAGGATTCAGAATTTGGTATGCTTAAATAGATTCATTATGATGCCAGCTACATTATTTTCATGCTTATTTACTGTTTATCCTATAAAGAAGACATAAGATATTAAGTTTCATTTGTGTACCTTAATATAGACATTTCCAACTAGGTGGTCTCCTAGATTGTCACAGACATTCATTTCCTCAATTTCTCCATACTTATCTTCACACTCTACAAATACATCCTCAAAGAAATTATCGTAGTGCTCCTGCATTTCCTCATCGGACACATTAGCAACAACTAGAACCGAAACACTAACTTAAATCAATTCAAACCATTACCTGGTATCTGCACTTACGATGGCTGCCGTCTGCTGATTTTGCGGAGTTCTGGGGATTAACATACAGATTTTGCAGCAAACACGTCTGAGAAAAAGTTGGTTTGTTGTGAATTCGAGAGCATCTATCGCCGTGCCGGCAGGCTCCAATTTTGAAGTAAAAGGAACAGTTTACCCTAAAAATAACAAACGGTTAGCAAAAAATTGCGAGGGTTTATGGTACACTTACTTGTCCTTCTCTGTGCCAAAAATTGAAGCCAAATACTCAGCCATAGTGGGGTTATTCGCCCCGCAAGCTAGATCGGCAAACTCGGGCAAACGACAGCCAAACAATGGCGGCCAAATTGACAGTTTACAACTGTGAACTTAGTTACAATCTGGGACGTCAAACGGTCAAACTTCAAAAGTTGAGTTGCAGTGATGCAAGTTTTAGTAGATTTCAAAATGATACGTTTAAAACAATTTGATTTGTATTATGAAGTATATTAATAGTCCAGAATTTTCGTATTTATTGTAAAATTAACACAAGCCGGGAAATATCAGTGCCACCAACATGAGAAAGATCATGATGGTGGATGATTGTTTTGATTGTTTAGAAGACGTAAACAAACATGGCCAATGTCGATGCAAATGTTTTATTGAAAATCGCCGATTCTGTAGATTTTCTAAAGGTGAAACTATTTTGATTAACGGTTCATATAAATCTTTAACCTATATATTATTTACAGTTTCTACATTTAACAGTGGACGATTTAGTAAAGAAAAAGAAAATACTGCAAAACAATGAACATTACAACAACGACTTAGAATTGACTAAAGAAGAATTTGAGAAGGCCGTGGTCTGCATACAAACACTTTATAGACACTGCATGATAAATAACAATGACGTGTTTGAGATAAAATCTGAACTCAGCGAGGCAACAGTAGAAACAATACGAAAATGCTTTGAGATAAGGAAAGCCGAAATAAAACACAGACTATCTGAAGAGCGGATGATGCAGCAGGTTACAATGATGCTACAAAGTATAGACTGGAAGGTGAAATGGGTAGTTGGAAGCTCAAATTGTGCACATCTTAGTGAACCGCTATTGCAAATTGACATGAACTGCTCGGAAACCGAAAATGAACAGAAAATTGTAAATTTTGAAATGAAGTATGATCAAATAGATCGTTTGATTGCTGAACTAGAAAAGTTCAAAGGAAAAATTAACCAGCAGATATAGGTTATGTTTGACTTTCCATGGAATAAATAATTTCGTTTATAAAGAGATTAAAATACCGTATTTTGTAATTGTAATGCCCGGGCTACACTAATACCACTAATAAATGTGTTACAATTTTCCACCCTTCTAATTGGCCAGTTAATGCGTTAAAACGTGGCCACATTCGATTTTAAGAAACGTATTAGTTTGAACATTACACGTTAAGCGTTCGTGTGGTCCGGACTTTACAGTCAATAATTATAGGATTATGTGATAATTTATTGGATCCTGTTATAGAAATGTTTTGTATTCCATATAATAAATGACGTTTTTTTAGATTTATGTTTAGTGATTTCCCCTTGGTAGAATTCTGGGGTAAACTGATTGTAAACTATCGAGAGTTCATTAATGAAGTTCAACCATGTAATTATTTTGAAATCTGTATATCTACGCCTACGCTGATACAATTGGAACTAGTCGTGCCATCTTTTGTTAGCCTTAGAAATTATAAATCGTTTCCTGTATCGATGTTTGAACATTCGGAAGGTCGAGGCGACAGATGGCGCGAGTGGTACAATTCACTTTAAAATACATAGAAAAAAAAGATTAGGGATGAGTCGTGCCATCTGTTGTTAGCCTTCGATATTACAAAACGTCACCTGTAGCTAATTTTGATCAATTTGAAGTCAAGTCGTCAGATGGCGCGAGCGGTACAATTAGAATAAAAATTAGACCCTTGAATTAGACCAGCGTGCTGACTGTAAACGCAATTTATCATACAAAAACTTATTTTGACGCAATCGAAATATACACAATTTCTGTGTTGAATTCAATCACCACTCAATTTTTGATTGTTTCATAAATTGTAGAACTTCTTCCGCGATAAATTAGCGTAAAACAAATTGAATATATAACATTGAATTCAACGAAAAGTAAGCTGTTCCACTTCAAAAAACATGACAAATTCAACAAAAAAATATGTCAGCGTCCGGCATCGATTCTTGTAAATAATTAATGCATTATTTACAAGAATCCATATGCCGGGGATATTTGAATGCCTGCCGGAGACCGGAGATAAATTAAATGCCGCAGACTCTGGAACGTGAACTTTATATTCATTCAGCCCACTGTATCGATGTTGACAAACTAACTAATATTAACTTATTATTATTGTTAATAGTAAATTGTTATTATCTTATAATTATTACGGTATGTAAGTACTTTTGATAAGTAATTTAAGATTTTGTTTGGGAAATATTTTAATTAAATCAATACAAATACTGTTAGCGCTACCATCGAACGCTTCGAAAAAGAATGTTATGACCAAAAAGGAACAAGACATTTGCACTAATAGACAAATTATAGCGTAATTTTTTTAAAATCTTCCTGGTAAGCGGGATATATTGTAAAACATCGCGAGACGCGGTAAAAAATGTGAAAAAGCGGGACGTCTGGTCATCTTATGTATGAGGAGGGGTGTCCGTAAGGGAAAGAGTGCTATGTAATAAACATAATAACAAAATACAAAAGGGGCGGCTGCCCCCCTCGCCCACCACTGTAGGGGGGGCAGCTGCCACCCACACCCTTCCGTATTTTGGAATTATGTTTCTACATAGCACTATTTCCCATATGGACATCACATGGTGGTTATTTTTACGTAGAAAGCGACGATCCTCCTCAAATCGTTTCAAATTCCAAAAAAAGTAGACGAAGAAGTATTTTTTCGTAATTTAGTTTTTTAATGGTGCCTATCGACGCCTCAAGTTACCATGAGAAGATGACTTTTTTTGGTATTTTTCGAATAATTGTTCGTGGTTTGGGAAAATTTATCTTAAAGTCATAGGACTTGTAGAGGACTTTCCAAGGAAGAATTAAACCTATGATACATATGGATTTGACGCCTCCAACCCACCCTCACAGTGCCCTAAAAACTAACCAAATGAAAAAATGTTCATTCTTCAGAGAATTTACCGTTCTAATCATTTATTTCTCTCTTTTCTCATAGAAATCGTTACTATACGTCTAGTGGAACGTTTATAAAGATTTGTCAGGTAATATAAATTTATTTAAACAAATTCTAATTGTTGAAATATTTCGTTGTTGAAAATCCGTGAATTCTGTTTTTTGAGTTCAAAATGGCAGTTTACTACCTTAGAGTGACATTATTCATTAAATAAATTCTATTGATTAAACATGAATTATAATTCATTATTAAGTTTTGTTTCTAATTATAGTAGAAAAGTCGGGTTTTTGTGAAACTAACTTATAAATGTCATGTTTGAGATATCTGGCCTATATTGTCTAATAAAACCACATTATTTTAAACAAATGCATTTTCTTTATTTTTTTGCATTTGGCATAAAATTATGTTTTTAGACCTGTTATTCCACCTGTTATTCTCAAGTGACATCATTTATATCTCAGGATGATTACCTACCATTGTTTGTATAATCAAACAATATGACTTTAATATTTCATCAAAATAGAGTACAGGGAACAGATTAGCAACAAATCAATATTACCTTGAACACATAGTGGTAGAAAATCAGAATAAGAAATGGAAAAAGAAATATGAATAAAAAAATTTGTTGGCGTTAGGAAATTTAATATTTTAAAAGGAAATTTCACTCCCCAATTTTCCGAAAAAAAGGATTACAAATCATTTCAATTTTTTCGAATAAATGATTTTGAAAACGAATAATATTGTATTATTTAAACAATGGAAATCATCCAAAAATATAAATGATGTCACTTGAAAATAACAGTTGGCCAGACAGATTAAAAAAAATAATTTTAGGTGAATTGCTAACAACAATTGTTTAAACAATTTTAATTTTTTAAACAAATGTGATATTAGATATCTCGAACATAAAGCTTATAATAATAATTTCTCAAAAAAGCTGATTTTTCTACCAGTATCAGAAAAAAAGTTGTAAATGAATAATTATTGATTGTTTAAACAATAGAAAGTAATTTTTTAATGAGTAATGTTACTGTAAGATAATAATTTGCTATTTCGAACACAGAAAACAGCATTCATACTGATTTTCGAGAAAAACGAATTATTTATAGATATAGAATTTGTTTAAACAAAATTAAAATAACTGACAACGGTTTATAAACATTCCACTAGACTGAAATGATTAGAAGGATCAATTATCTGAAAAATGTCATTTGATTTAAGGGTAGTTTAAGGGTACTATGGGGGTGGGTTGGGGAGCGTCAAACCCATATTAAGTAATCTTAACTTTGTCCAAACCCCGAACAATTATATAACAAATACCAAAAAATTTTTTCATCCCATGCATTTTCCTATGTAAAGTGAAGTCTTTACTACACTTTACATGGGAAAATGCAAAAGTAAACATTATTGGTCACTGTACAAACAATGCATGAGACAAGTCATATTGTACCTACTCAGAAACAACGAGAATCAAATGAAATGAAAATCAATGCAAATCAAAATCAATACAAATCAAAAACTAGTATAAATACAAAAACAACACAAGAAAGCAAATGATACATAAATCAATACTAATGAATACAAAGGCAATAAAGAAACGACTAGACAAGAGCTAGTAAATTTAAGTCCCCGACAGGTACGGTTAAAATTCAAAATTCCAACAAAAAAATAGGTGTTCACTTTTTTGGATTTCGAAATGCTTTGGAGGGATCGTTGATTTCTATCATCACAAAAATTTTTGCAATACATTTTTGATCCACCCCAATGGGCACCATTTCACCATATAGCAAGGTAAATTTAGAAAACTGCCCCCTTCCGATTTGAGCTGGATACGCCCATGTGCCCATGGCTATAAGTATTGTATAACATTTACCGGCATTATAATTCTGAATTATAATTCTGGTCTAATTTTTCTTGCTATAAATATGTAAATATGATAATACTGATTGATAGTTATCAAATGTAGTCGTAATATTAAGTCTGCGTTAAGGTAACCTACAACTACAATTTGATTAACTCAGTGTACTATCTGAAAGGCAACGACCATTTTTACTCCTGCATCTGTTGGAAAGTAATTACAAACTAATGCATTTTACAGGACCGTTGGGAAATTTACTCCAGGAGCATTAAATAGTAACTACCAACAGTAGAAATTTCCATTCGCATTGATGGGTACTTTGCATCCGTTGTCTTTCTGCACGTCGTAAATGAAACCTGTTGAACGTTTTTACAGCTCTAATATGGAATTGTTGAAGCCTATTATAGTAGTAAAGACATCTCCGAATGACTGATATTTTATATAGCATCGGGAGCAACGTATAGCCCGCTGGGCGTGCTGGCCTTCGATCTGGTTTAAACCAGCCCATGGGGTTTAATCAGCTAAAAACGTGATTTGAAGGCAAATATTTAGAAATCACCAACTTTTATCAAAAATGATATTTACATGTCATCATACCATTCGTAGCTGTCTTCCACATCTCTATTAGCTGGGTGCAAAACGTAGAGTGGAGAAATTCGAGTATTTTGTAGAAGTTGGTATGAATTGGTTAATTTTTTTATTCTGAACATTCTCACTTAATTACTTTTTAACGTGTTTCTACGATAAAGCAAATTACCAACATTCTAAGTTTACGATGATAAAACTAAACATTTTAGCATTTCAATGAATCTCTGTATGTTTGAATATTTTTAGTTCTGACCAAATTTTATTCATACATTTTTACCGTATATTTTACAAAATTGCATTCTTGCGTGATCCCTTGCGAGCGCACAAAATAGAGTGCTTTGAGGAGTTGTAAAACGCCAAGCAAATTGAAATTAAAATCATAAAAGATAACAACTGCATCAAGTTGCTTCGGTCACACTGCACTAATCTATTTCATAAAAAATCTGATGTGGCCAGGCACATGACTTTATCATACAATATACAGGGTCTCCCACGACGAGCTGCCATTAGAAGTATATGGAGAACCAAATGAAATGAGAGATTAAAAATTTGTGGACTTATATTGTTGGACACGATCGTCTCAACTAAAATATTTTGAGTTTTCGGTTACTTCCGGGTACACCGGAAATGATGTCATCTTTTATATTTCAGATAGAACACCCTGTATTTTATCGCATTTTTGAAATCTGCATTAAATTTTAATTCAGTTTTATGTTACATTCCCTATACCTAACATGTGTCTCTTTTGAGATATTAATTGTTTTCATTAAAAAATGACAGCTGCACGGTTACTTTCAATTACTTATAAACTATCCCCTTTGACAGTTGGAAAAAAGTTGTCCGTCGAAATTGTTGTGAAGGTATCGTATTATCGACACATCGGTAGAACTCTTCTAAAAGTTATATAGGGTGTTCAAATTATAAGATCAAAGTTGAATTCGAGAAAAGTATTAAAAGTCGATCTTTTCAAATGGCAACCCTAACATATGGCAACCCTAACATAAATAAATACATCTCTGAATTATATGGAAAATTTTAGATCAACTTTGTGTAAAATGTCCTATACCTAAAATGTCCTTGTACCTACTGAAATCGATTTGTAAACATCACAGTAGAAATTGCAAACATTGCCAAATCTAGATTGCTTTTGAAAACAATTGAACAATTTGGAAAAACACAACTTTATTAAACATGTTTCTAGGTAATTTTTCATTATAATTATTTTAGTAATTATAAAATTATAAGCCTACAACAAAGCACACTATTAAAAATAAAGCCAAGTCGCAAGGTAATTTAAAACAAATTTGCTGTATTCAATTTCAGTAACTGTTCAATAACGTTGCCGTTTTCCGCTAAAGATGCTATACTTCTTTTTAACGCATTATTGTTGGTGGCGTCCCTGATTGAGTTAGCACATAACCCATTGAAAGCAGCTCGAACTCTATCTTTCATGTTCGCCTTATCAATTATTGGGTTCTCATAAACTACGTCTTTAATAGCTCCCGAAATTAATAAATCCATTGACGTCAAGTCGGGGGAACGCGGTGGATATTTGTATGGCCCAGTAAGCGGATTCCACCGATCACCGATTATCGCTCGTTAAGCAAGCGTCTTACTGCAACTGTTATCTGCGCTGGAGCACCGTCCATTTCAAACCACCCAATAATGGAGGACCTAATAACTGATAAGGAGAACATGAAAGATAGACTTCCAGCTTTCAATGAGTTATGTGCTAACTCTATCAGGGACGCCACCAACAATAATATGGTAAAAGGAATAGTAGCATGTTTAGCGAAAAACGGCAACATTTTTGAACAGTTACTGAAATAGAATTAAGCATTTTTTTTATTTTCTTGACTTTTTCTTTTATTTTTAATATTGTGTTTTATTCTGGGTTATAATTTTATGAATACTAAACCAATCATAATGAAAAATGACTTAAAAAACTTGTTTTATTAAAAAACTCTCTTTATTCCAACTTGTTCAGTTGTTTTCAAGGCAATCTAGATTTGGCAATATGTGCAATTTCCACTGTGATGTTTAAAAATCGATTTAAGTAGGTACACTTACATTTTAGGTATAGGACATTGTACACAAAGTTGATCTAAAATTTTCCATAGAATTCAGAAATGTATTCATATGTTAGGGTTGCCATTTGAAAAGATCGACTTTTAATACTATTCTCGAATTCAACTTTGATCTTATAATTTGAACACCCTGTATAACTTTTAGAAGAGTTCTTGAAATATAAACGATGACATCATTTCCGGCGTAACCGGAAGTAACCGAAAACCCAAAATATTTTAGTTGAGACGATCGTGTCCAACAATATAAGTCCACAATTTTTTATCTGTCATTTCATTTGGTTCTCCATATACTTCTAATGGCAGCTCGTCGTGGGAGACCCTGTATAATGTTAATAGTTTAGCTGCATGAGAATCTATTTTATTGAGATAAATCGTAGGTATTGTCAAAGCATCAGCATTTGACACTACCTACACTACGTTATTAGAATAATAGTTATTTATGTCACAAGTGCCGAAAGTACGGAATAGCGCGACGAGCGGTGATGCGGCGCGTCACCGAAGCCAGAGCGTCGCCGTCGCATGTGAGCGAGTCGCGCTATCTAGTTTTAGGGAGGAATGACATCAACGTTTTTTGTGTTGCTTTTTGAGAAATATGTATTTAAAAATATAATATCTAAAAAATGGTTATATTTCTGTATAGGAAATGTTACGTTGGTACGACTTTGACGAAACGTCAAGATTATAAAACTATTTCAAAGATAAGATTATCTTCCTCTTTTATTATTACTGACTCATTAAGGAACATATTATTTATATATTATACAAAGAAAATAGTTTGCTAATTAAAAATTACGAAGCAATTAAGATTTCAATTTTCTACATCTGTGCAATACGATACGGGTGCAATAGTTACCGTAATCGAAGCTTGTCTCCGTCAATTACAGCAAGTCTGCAAATTCGATATCGTCAAAACCTTCCACAGCAGTTTCAATAATAGCCCATCCTCAGACTTTGCAGCAATTATACCATTTCGAATCATGGTAATGCCGTTTCATATTCGCTTTGTAGAATTAATAATTCGATATTAACGACTAGCTACCCTACGACGACGGTCTGAAATGGCACACATGTCACGGCCCTAACTGCCGCAACATAATATTCGAATGAAACAGCCGCGAGCGTAGCAGAATGTGTAGGATATTCATATATAAGTAATATTACGTTGCTTCATTATGTGGGTATTGATTGTTTAGAAGCTGAAGGAAACTTTCAGAAATTATATTTGGTTGGGCCAACAATTTCAAAGTAGTTTGCAGTAAAATTTTAAAAAGGGCCAAACAATGTTAGTGTGAAACATACATATTAATTACATATATCACAAATTAAGAAAAATGTTGCAAATGCATGTGGGCGTGAAACATTTTTAAAACTTATGCAAAATGTTAAAAATAAGGGTAAAATATGTATTCTATTAATACAAAATTGCAGATAATAGAATATAATGTAAAACTGTTGACAACCCACCTGATTTGAAGTAACATTCAGTCCAGAGACATAAGGCATAAGGAATACGGTCTGTAACGGAGAATTCTCTAGTGTGGGTACTGGGTATAGGGGAGAGAGTCAAGTTAAATTGTAGGTGTCATCCGTTTGGGCAGGGGATGAATTTACGAAAGGTCCGGTTAAAGGGGCAATTTACATAAGGGCCGATTTTAGGGTGACGACCTCCGTCCAATAAGGAGTGATCCATACACGTCACATTTGCGGTTTTGCATTTTTTTTAACATTCTGCATAAATTAGCCCCAGTTCGTTCTAAAAAAATATTTCATCATACTTATCAGAACACTTGAACTGATTTACCTTGTTTACAAAATGTTCCAACTCCTGGTGTCAATATTTGACCGGTAGTTGGTCTGGGTCTTTTGGTTTTCGAAATATTATTTTTTTAAAATTTGCAAGGGGCCCATATGGCCCATTATGTTGCGATGTTTTTGAAAATTTTTACAGAACATGGGTACCAAGCTGTTTTACCATTACGGTTACCGTTTTGTAACAGTTTTTTCAGTTTTAGATCACGGAGCTTTGAACGTTTACGATGTGAAAAATGTACTAAGATACCCTTGCGGGTTTATCACTAAACAAATTTTGTTTTCTACTTTGTGTACCGAAATTGTTAAATACAAGACAACAAAAAATACAAGACTACAGTTGTATGTGAGCAAAAGTACAGTTTCTATGATAAATTAGTTAATCGTTAAAAGCATACATACATGCACCATCTGTATCGGATGTGGGGCAACGGAAAACAAGCTCGCGGAGGTGGGCCCTTCCGAACATGTTTTATCATGTGGATGGGAGTTTAGACACGCCTAATGATAAGTCGTATATAATGGCCACTCGTATTGAAGGTTTATGAGGCAATCAGAAATATTGAGAAGCTTGTAGGCAGTACGAAAGCGATTGCTGGTCGCCGGCAGTTAGCAGAACTGTTCTGACCTGATCTCAAGCATGCGGCGGCCATGATACCAAAGCTGTGACAATTGTTGTCGATTAGCTGTGTGACTGCGGACCGTCCTTTTTTTTTATCAAGGGCGAAGGGGTCCAGGAAGAACCCACCTCCACCCCACTGCCTGGTATCGCCGTGAGGCATACTGCAGTGCAGCGGCATCTTACTTCATTACAAAAACAACATTTAGAATATAAAAAATCTGATGTGGCCAGGCACATGACTTTATCATACAATATATAAAATTAATAGTTTAGCTGCATGAGAATCTATTCTATTGAGATAAATCGTACGTATTGTCAAATCATCAGCATTTGACACTACCTACACTACGTCATTAGAATAATAGTTATTTATGTCACAAATGCCGAAAGTACGGAATAGCGCGACGAGCGGTGATGCGGCGCGTCACCGAAGGCGGAGTGTCGCCGTCGCATATGAGCGAGTCGGCTATCTAGTTTTTGGCAGGAGCGACATCAACGTTTATTGTGTTGCTTTTTAAGAAATACGTATTTAAAAAATAAATGATTTCTGTATAGTAAATGCTAGGTTGGTACCACTTTGACGAAACGTCAAGTTTAAAGGTGCGTTCCGATTATAGGTAATAGTAGCTAATGGCGGTGGTAGAATACGAAATTATAGTGTTGCTTACATATCGTGATAATGACACATATTAGTTTGCATGTGCATAAACATCAGTCACTATCAATTTTCTATTGGAAATACTATAACGGCGTCTGCTACCACTGCCATTATCACTAATGAAAACGCACCTTAAAAAGGTAATTCAAATTCTGACACATTTATATTTGTTCATGACACATCCCTACCAACATACTAAAATAAAACTACACTCATCGCTATACTTTATTTATAATTTTCTCAATGTATCGTTTTTGGAATTAGATATAAAGACGGGTTGATATTTCTTATCAACAAACAATCAAATTGGTGATCTTACTTTATTTGAAATTTGTATTTTAAAATTTGCCGCACTACAGCGGCAACGTTCCATAGTGGTTCTCCAACCTCTGATGAGATTAGCTGTTTTCGAATGTGACAACACAAAAAAATATTTGTCAAAATCCTGGCCACTATGTAATTTCATATCAATGCAGATGCGACCGATCTCGATCAAATAGAATTTGCTCTTGAAGCTAAACTGTTAATTTTACCAAAAAATTTCATAGGCATAAATTATTCAAAATTTCCTCTACTTTAATTTATTAATGAACTATTTTGCCGAAATTACAGAAATTGCGGCTCATTTCCAAAATCCTTCAAAAAGGCTTAGAATAACCTAAAAAGCTAAACTATTAATTTTACCAAAAAATTTCATAGGCATAAATTATTCAGAATTTCCTCTACTTTAATTTATTATTTAACTATTTTGACGAAATTAGAGAAATAGCGGCTCATTTGCAAAATCCTTGAAAAAGGCTTAGAATAAACTACCAGTTGCTTTGGACCCTTTTTAACCAAAAGCTTTTCAGCTCTAAGTTAGGTCATGAAACTTCTAATTATGAACTTTCGTCCCGATACCTTTAGTAGTTTTTCCGGAATCATCGCCACAAAAATCGTTTACACACACACGCACGCACGCACGCACACACACACACACACACACACACACACAGACATTTTTTTGTACCTTGGTCAAAAATGTTTAGGGGACCCAAAAAGACCTATTTCCGCTAAAATCTCAATTTTTTTTTTCGGCATGATTACAATACTTTAGCATACTGCGTATGATAAAGTAAAAAATCTAAAATGGTTATATTTCTGTATAGGAAATGTTAGGTTGATACCACTTCTACGAAACGTCAAGTTTAAAAAGCTAATTCAAATTCTGAAAGATTTATATTCGTTCATGACACTGTAGATGTCACATCCGTACCAACGTACTAAAATACAACTACACTCATCGCTATACTTTATTTACATTTTTCTCAATTTATCGTAGTTACAATTAGATATAACAACGGGTTGATATTTCTTATCAACAAACAATCAAATTGGTGATCTTATTTTATTTGAATTTTGTATTTTGTATTTGGCCGCACTAGAGCGACCACGTTCCATAGCGGTTCTCCAACCTCTGATGAAATCAGCTGTTTTCGAGTGTGACAGCCATAACCATTTCTGTGGTGACAGCACAAAAATATATTTGTCAAATCCAGGTTACTATGTAGATTCATATCAATGCAGATGCGACCGATCTCGATCAAATAGAATTTGCTCTTGAAGCTAACTATTAATTTTGCCAAAAAATATCATAGGCATAAATTATTCAAAATTTCCTCCACTTTAATTTATTATTTAGCTATTTTGACGAAATTACAGAAAGCGGTTCATTTGCAAAATTCTTGAAAAAGGCTTAGAATAAACTACCAGTTCCTTTGGACCCTTTTGAACCAAAAGCTTTTCAGCTCTAAGTTTGGTGATAAAACTTCTAAATATGAACTTTCGTCCAGATACCTTTAGTAGTTTCTCCAGAATCGCCACAAAAATCGTTTACACACACACATACACACATACACACATACACACACACAGACATTTTTTTGTACCTTGGTCAAAAATGTTCAGGGGACCCATAAAGACCTATTTCCACTAAAATCTCAATTTTTTTTTTCGGCACGATTATAATAATTATATAATAATTAATAATAATATATAATTATATAATTATATAATTATAATACTTCATCATACTGCGTATGATAAAGTAAAAAAAAAAAAAACATATTAGGGATCTTTTAACAAACATTTTTCATAGGAAATTCAGAATTACCTAAAAACTCTATTTACAAAGTTTCATGAACTTTACAAAAGAATGTTAATTTTTATATATATATATATACGAAAATGTTAAAAAAAATAGCTTATAAACTTTACTACAATAGTCTTTTAATTTCAAACTCCCATTCAAATGATATTTACGAAGATATTTATAGAAAAAATCAATTTTTACTTTATCATACGCAGTATGCTAAAGTATTGTAATCATGCCGAAAAAAAAAATTGAGATTTTAGCGGAAATAGGTCTTTATGGGTCCCCTGAACATTTTTGACCAAGGTACAAAAAAATGTCTGTGTGTGTGTAAACGATTTTTGTGGCGACGATTCCGGAGAAACTACTAAAGGTATCGGGACGAAAGTTCATAATTAGAAGTTTCATGACCTAACTTAGAGCTGAAAAGCTTTTGGTTAAAAGGGGTCCAAAGGAACTGGTAGTTTATTCTAAGCCTTTTTCAAGGATTTTGCAAATGAGCCGCTATTTCTCTAATTTCGTCAAAATAGTTAAATAATAAATTAAAGTAGAGGAAATTCGGAATAATCTATGCCTATGAAATTTTTTGGTAAAATTAATAGTTTAGCTTTTTAGGTTATTCTAAGCCTTTTTGAAGGATTTTGGAAATGAGCCGCCATTTCTGTAATTTCGACAAAATAGTTCATTAATAAATTAAAGTAGAGGAAATTTTGAATAATTTATGCCTACGAAATTTTTTGGTATAATTAATAGTTTAGCTTCAAGAGCAAATTCTATTTGATCGAGATCGGTCGCATCTGCATTGATATGAAATTACACAGTAGCCAGGATTTTGACAAATATTTTTTTGTGTTGTCACATTCGAAAACAGCTGATCTCATCAGAGGTTGGAGAACCACTATGGAACGTTGCCGCTGTAGTGTGGCAAATTTTAAAATACAAATTTCAAATAAAGTAAGATCACGAATTTGATTGTTTGTTGATAAGAAATATCAACCCGTCTTTATATCTAATTCCAAAAACGATACATTGAAAAAATTATAAATAAAGTATAGCGATGAGTGTAGTTTTATTTTAGTATGTTGGTAGGGATGTGTCATGAACAAATATAAATCTGTCCGAATTTGAATTACCTTTTTAAGGTGCGTTTTCATTAGTGATGATGGCAGTGGTAGCAGACGCCGTTATAGTATTTCCAATAGAAAATTGATAGTGACTCATGTTTATGCACATGCAAACTAATATGTGTCATTATCACGATATGTAAGAAACACTATAATTTCGTATTCTACCACCGCCATTAGCTACCATTACCTACTAATCGGAACGCACCTTTAAACTTGACGTTTCGACAAAGTGGTACCAACCTAGCATTTACTATACAGAAATCATTTATTTTTTTTTTAAATACGTATTTCTTAAAAAGCAACACAATAAACGTTGATGTCGCTCCTGCCAAAAACTAGATAGCTGACTCGCTCATATGCGACGGCGACACTCCGCCTTCGGTGACGCGCCGCATCACCGCTCGTCGCGCTTTTCGGTACTTTCGGCATTTGTGACATAAATAACTATTATTCTAATGACGTAGTGTAGGTAGTGTCAAATGCTGATGATTTGACAATACGTACGAATTATCTCAATAGAATAGATTCTCATGCAGCTAAACTATTAATTTTATATATTGTATGATAAAGTCATGTGCCTGGCCACATCAGATTTTTTGTTTTATTGTCAAAAATGTATAATAATTCTTTCTCCCCTACAATTTTAAAACTGTGGTATCAACCCACATCTAAAAAAATCTGATGTGGCCAGACACATAACTTTATCATACAAAATATAAAATTAATAGTTTAGCTGCATGAGAATCTATTTGATTGAGATAAATTGTGTCTGAATTAAAATTACACTAGTTAGCCTGGATTTGACAGATATTTTGATAGTCAATAGTATCAATAGTAAGTATTGTCAAAGCATCAGCATTTGACACTACCTACTGTCATCAGAATAATAGTTATTTATCTCACAAGTGCCGAAAGTTCGGAATAGCGCGACGAGCGGTGGTGCGGCGGGTCACCGATGGCGGAGCGTCGCCGTCACATGTGAGCGAGTCGCGCTATGTAGTTTCCGGCAGGAGTGACATCAATGTTTTTTGTGTTGCTTCTTGAGAAATACGTATTAAAAAAAAATCAAAAATGGTTATATTTCTGTATAGGAAATGTTAGGTTGATACCACTTCTACGAAACGTTATACGCTATACTTTATTTACAATTTTCTCAATTTATCGTTTTTACAATTAGATATATGTAACAACGGGTTGATATTTCGTATCAACAAACGATCAAATTCGTGATCTTATTTTATTTGAATTTCGTATTTTGTACTTTGTCGCACTAGAACGGCAACGTTCCGTAACGGTTCTCCAAACTCTTATGAAATCAGCTGTTTTCGAGTGTGACAGCCATAGACATTTCTGTGGTGACAGCACAAAAAAATTATTGTCAAATCCAGGCTACTATGTAGTGTTTCATATCAATGCAGATGCGAGCGATCTCGCTCAAATAGAATTTGCTCTTGAGGCTAAACTATTATCTTTACCAAAAAATATCATAGGCATAAATTATTCAAAATTTCCTCTACTTTAATTTATTATTTAACTATTTTGACGAAATTACAGAAATGACGGCTCATTTGCAAAATCGTTGAAAAATGGTAAGAGAAAATAGCCAGTTCCTTTGGACCCTTTTGAACCAAAAGCTTTTCAGCTCTAAGTTTGGTCATAAAACTTCTAAATATGAACTTTCGTTCCGATACCTTTAGTAGCTTCTCCGGAATCGTCGTCACAAAAATCGGGTACACACACACATACACACACACACACACACACACAGACATTTTTTTGTACCTTGCTCAAAAATGTTCAGGGGACCCAAAAAGACCTATTTCCGCTAAAATCCCAATTTTTTTTTTCGGCACGATTACAATACTTTACATACTGCGTATGATAAAGTAAAAATCTGCGTCCCTTCGCTCTTACGCTTTAGTGACTTTATTTTCTTTTAAAACAAATACAACCAAACAGCCAGTGCTGACTCACTGGGACACATCCTAACCTAATTTTCCGAAGGAGCGCGTTTTTCCTGCGGATCCTCCTCAGTCTCTGGTGTATCCAGAAGTCCGTGCTCCGGTATTTCCAGGACCCTCTTTCATGCTGCGGTGTTCCGGGAGTATTCCCGCGCCGGTTTTCCGGTCGCTTTCATTCCTGTTTCCTCCTCTTTCCGTCAGTCCCGTAGACTGTTCCTGACCCTTATAACTAAAGGGCGGGAGGTTCTCTCTCTCCTCGTCGCCTGTCTTCCTCGTCCTTTCGTCGAAGTGTCGTTCATATGGTACGGGTAATCTGTTCCCCCACGCTTCCGAGCTTTGCACCATTCTCTGTACCATTCCTCCCGCACTGTCATCACCGCATGGGCACTTCCTCCTATGGACCTCCCGGCGGGGACATGCAAATAGCGTGTGCTCTTCTTCCTCTCCTCAATGGCTGCATTCTGGGCCGTCCCTCCTCTTAAATTTGTAGAGGTAGGCCCCAAAGCATCCGAGCTCAGTTAGGGCTTGGGTAAGCTCGTAGGTCACGTCTCCGTGCTTCCTACTCGTCCAGTCATCCAGATCCGGTATCAGTCGGTGTGTCCACCTACCGTTGTTGTCTTCGTTGTCTGTCAGGCTTGCATCGTGCGTCGGCGATGTTCTTGTCTGGAGGTGCCATCCTGTCCGCGTCCGTCATACATCCGCCTTCTTTCGCCTGCATTCAGGTGCACCGGCGTCATTGACGCTACCACCAAAGCAGCGCCCGTGGGCACTGTTCTGTATGCCGATGTGACATCGACCGCGGCTGTACTCGCAGGAGCCTCAGTTTCCGGTATTCCATCTGCATGTCGTCAGCCCAGGCGGGCGCTGCATATAGCATCACTGATTCGGCGACCGACGCCAATACTCTTCTCTGAGCCGCTGAGGGTCCCTCTATTCTAGGCATAAGTCTTAGCAGGGCCCCGATGGTTCTCTCCGCTCTGGCTGCCACCTTATCGACGTGCCTTCGGTACCTGCGGTTTCACCGCAGGTACTTAACGCTGTCTCCTGGTTGGATTCTCTTGTTTCCTACCGTCAACGTCACCGGTTGACATTTCCTCTTTCCGGTGGGGAGCACCGCTTCTGTCTTCTCGGCCGCAAGTTCAAGGTTTCTTTCCTCCATCCGCTCGGTTATTCTGTGGTGTGTTCTATTGGTCATCTACGCCATTGTTATCCCTGAGGATCAGCCATCTATCGCGCAGGTAACTACGGATCATGTCCAACAGGTTGTCTTGTCTCACACTTCTGCGTTGCGGTTCTGCGATGAGATGCCTCCACGGCACGGTGTTAAAGGCGTTCTTTACGTCAAGAACAACCAGCATTCAGAACTTTTTTGTCCTCCGCGTTCCCTGATTTGCCCTCTCTGCCATTTCCATAACACTTCTCACCGCATCGACCGTTGACCGTTCCTTCTCGGAATCCAAAGTGATTTCCGCTAGGGGACCGACCTTGCGATATGTCATTTGTCGGTATCGCATCGATACCGACATACTAGTTCTGGACGTACCGAACAATAAAGGAGACTTTTGCAGAATTTTAAGATATAGTATACAAAAAAATGTAATTTTCGGACCAGTAGATAAAGTATCAGCTATATGAAATAAAGCAATTCATAATATACAGCATACAATAGCATACAGATCGACACAAATCTATCTGTATGCTTACTGTAATACTATTTATCTATTAACTTCAGACATTAAGTCGAACATTTGTAAAATAAAGACACCAAAAAGAGAATATGTAAATCGGATAAAATTATGTACAATAAATTCGTTGTATAATAAATAATCATGTACCTGAAATAATTAACTAAAACGCTACAGTAAATTGTATCACATACAAGGCAAATACACTGTGGGCCAAAACAAGTGGTACAAAATTTTTATTACTCATATTTCCAAAGATTTTAAGTAAATCCAAGCAAGCATTTCTTTGAAAAACTAATTGCTTATGTTGTGAGGATTGAAAACATACCATATTCGCAATTCCACTGCTTCTTTGAGTAAAAACAACAATAAAACGTTGTTTCAAAATTTCAGCCTGTATAAGAAAAAATCACCCTGTATGCGATGCTATAAGGTCTCTAGTCCCCTTTTTTACCAAAACAAGACAAATGTCATTACCCATTGATTTTAATACACCTTTCATTTCACATTAAATTGACCCGATATTATCAGAAATGTTGCATAGCCAAACATAACGCAACATAACTTTGGAATCAAAAGATCTGTTATTGTGAATATGGTATGGTTTCAATCATCACACTACAAGCAATTCGTTTTTTAAAGAAAAAATTAAATTGACTGAATATTATTGGATATACGACTGATTAAAAATTTGAACCGTTTTTTTTGCCCACTGTGTACAAGAGAAATCAAATGTTCTTAGAATGTATATAGCATAATTTGGCACCTGTAATAAAACGCTGTAGTAAATTGTATTATATACAAGGAAATACAACTGAAGTAAAATTTACATTGTATTTAAAAATATATAATATAGTGATCAATTAAAAACCAAAATGATGAGAATAGATGAAGCAATGTAACAGAAAATTTGAAACCTGACCAAGTGTTTGGTCAGATTCTTTACGGGCCGTCGAAAACTATTAGTTCTCTAATAGACTGTTTCAAAATAATTTAAAAAAATAGTATATTATATCATCTTGATGAGTTTCTGTACAATGTGTCCAAAGCATCATCAAGGTTCAGTAGATCAGAAATATTATTGAACTACGAAATTCATGGTCGGTACCAAACCCATAAAACTCAAACTTCCGCGATATTTACAGGTTTTCCAAATAACATTTAAAAGCTACCTACCCTTTCTTTTTAAATAACCGCGTTTGATAAAAACGACCAGATACCTACCTACCATAGGATTTTTTATGTATTTGCAACCACAATATGTTTTTATATCGGCATCCATTTTAAGGGATATTGGCTCTTTTTTCAAAGATGGTCAGATATATAGATATCGGCATACCTATGCGAGTTTACATCCTTTCAACTCGAAAGTGGTAGCAGTACGGGTCACGTAAACCAGTACGAATATCCTATCCATATTATGATCCCCGGATAGTTCAAGAACGAAACAAACAAACATCGTGTCATTTAGGGAGTTACTTTATTCTGAATGAAAGAATTAATCATATTGTGCACCGTTTATTTGAGAATTTTTATTGCGATATTCGCGAGGGATGTTGTATTAAAAGAAAAATCTTATAAGTATTTAAAATTTATTTAGTTTAGTATTTAATTTATATTAGTTTTTAAACTCGAGTTGCAAATAACCTGTACCTATATGTAGCAGACATTATATTGTTAACCATATTTTGCGTATTCTATATATTCTCCGAATAAACATGAAATAATAATTGAATAATAACCAAGATATTCAATGTAAAACTATCCGCAACAGTCAACAATAATATGGTAAAATTAAAATAACTCGTGGAATAGGTACAGGAACATTTGATGTATTTTGATAAATGGGAACAAAAAAAAAATGAAAGGAAAATTATATGTTTCAATTTAAAATACCAAAGTTTATATCAACCTGCGATAGATTGGCACTCATTTCAGAGTATTTTAATATACAAGTTCGAACCGAGTAATCCTGATACCATTTCCGTGATTCTGCACGAGTCCGCCATGCGCTCCGAGCACGCAGGCACCGAGCGACGACTGGTTTGTATCAATTATCAATCCCCTTGTCGGTCGGACTCTCATCAAACGAAACAACTGCAAATGCAGGATGAAAAATATCGTGTTTTTGATATATACTTGTGGGTTTTGCAATATTATGAACGAAATACATCTTTACACATATTGGCGTACCATATTTGCGTCTGTCCCAAACTCGCAGCGTTAGAACTGGGCTGTCACTTAATTCTTACTTAGATCAATAGATAGATATGCTGATAACGAAGCCCGGAAAAAATATGTTTTTAAGAACAATTAGCGCCACCAAGCAGACGACTGCCAAACCGTGCAAATTTGACTGATGCAAACACATTTTTGCACAAAACATGGTGTTGTGGTCTATTTTACGCCAAAACCGAAACTCTTCCAATACTGGGGGACACTGTAACAATTGTATTTCTAACTAGATATATGTATTTATGCATAATCCATTCAAATTGAAGCATTAACAACTTGTCAATATTGACTGGAATAGTTGAAAATTGCCCATCTTAGCAATTTTTACTTTATCATACGCAGTATGGTAAAGTATTGTAATCATGCCGAAAAAAAAAATTGAGATTTTAGCGGAAATAGGTCTTTTTGGGTCCCCTGAACATTTTTGACCAAGGTACAAAAAATGTCTGTGTGTGTGTGTGTGTGTATGTGTGTGTGTGTGTGTGTGTGTGCGTATGTGTGTACTCGATTTTTGTGGAGACGATTCCGGAGAAACTACTAAAGGTATCGGGACGAAAGTTCATATTTGGAAGTTTTATGACCAAACTTAGAGCTGAAAAGCTTTTGGTTCAAAAGGGTCCAAAGGAACTGGTAGTTTATTCTAAGCCTTTTTCAAGGATTTTAGAAATGAGCCGCCATTTCTGTAATTTCGTCAAAATAGTTAAATAATAAATTAAAGCAGAGGAAATTTTGAATAATTTATGCCTATGACATTTTTTGGTAAAATTAATAGTTTAGCTGCAAGAGCAAATTCTATTTGATCGAGATCGGTCGCATCTGCATTGATATGCTACATAGTAGCCAGGATTTTGACAAATATTTTTTTGTGCTGTCACCACAGAAATGTCTATGGCTGTCACCACGCTGTCACACTCGGAGAACCATCGACTATAAATCTGTCAGAATTTGAATTAGCTTTTTAAACTTGACATTTCGTAGAAGTGGTATCAACCTAACATTTTCTATACCGAAATATGACCATTTTTGATTTTTTTTAAATACGTATTTCTCAAAAAGCAATACAAAAAACGTTGATGTCACTCCTGCCGAAAACTACATAGCGCGACTCGCTCACATGCGACGACGACGCTCCGCCATCGGTGACGCGCCGCATCACCGCTCGTTGTGCTATTCCTTACTTTCGGCACTTGTGAGATAAACAACTATTATTCTGATGACAGTAGGTAGTGTCAAATGCTGATGCTTTGACAATACCTTCGATTGATACTATTGACTATCAAAATATCTGTCAAATGCTGGCTAACTAGTTTAATTTTAATGCAGAGACGATTTATCTCAGTCAAATAGATTCTCATGCAGCTAAACTATTAATTTTACATATTGTATGATAAAGTCATGTGCCTGGCCACATCAGATTTTTTTATTTGATACGATTAGTTTTTTTTAAAGAATTATCTCACAGTAGGGCCGTAGCTAGAGCTGATTTTACGATAGGGCAGCGGTGGTTACAGGTTGGGCGGAAGTAAAATTTTACTTGATCTGATCTGAAAAAACAATTTTCATTGTACTTGTGAATATGACTGAGTAAATGGGGTTAATTGCTTATTTATTAATTGCTTGTTAATTGGTTAATAGTACTTAATTGCCGAGAGGGGTCATAAGCAGATAATAGCAAAGCATTCATTTATTTAGTCATATCAACTCTCCAAACATATAATCACTATAATAATAAGAACTTAAAACAGCTGAATTCTACGATTCGCTATATTATTTCATGACATAAAACTGAATATTTAATTTTCTAAAAAGTCTTCAACTGAATAAACATCCGTGACGTATGAATTCTAAAGTTATCCAATTTTATCTTAAAGAAGAAAACAAAATTCGTCAAAATGTTTTATTCGCATCAATATGAAAAAATTTCTTTTGCGGTGACTATTCTTCAAATATTTTAAAAAACTGAAAAATGTGTGAACAAATTTAAGATGTAAGAGCAAGTTATTATCTAATAGAGTATATATTTTATTTATTATTAATACGCACACTTTGACACCTTTTACCTTTTAAACCGTGAATTTGGTTTTCTACTCGTACGGTAAAATTTGAAAACGTTGGTCAAGTTTTGGGCTAAAAGTTATTGTCCAATAAAGTATATTTTAGGCATTTGTTACTGACTGGATTTGGTAACTTTTGTCATCCCAGGCGTTTTGATACGGAAATTTTCGCTTTTTTCATTAATCCCGGCAACTTGAAAAGGTTCATGTTTGTCTCCATATTGAATTATATCTAGTTCTTGCAAAATCTGTTTTTTCTATTATAGCAATATGTTAGTGTAAATGAACATTTTATGCTTGATGCTTAATTTAATCAGAATGGGTGCTGTTATAGATTGATGCTCATACATAGCAGCTCAATTGATTTATTGTAGGTCAGTGCCCACATTTCGTCAATTAACAAAAAAATAAGAAAATAATTTAGATTTAACTTTAGGGTCCCGGGATTTAGATTAGTAATCCAGGGATCCCGAACAAACTCATTATTTGTCGGGATCCCGGGATTTAGATTTATAATCTCAGGATCCCTAAGAAGCTCATTATTTGTCGGGATCCCGTAATCCTGGGATTGGAAGCCCTAGTACCTACACAACACTAACCAACATCATAGACAAATAACCTTTAATTTGCTTATTTTAGTTTATATGAGGATTCCCCATACCACAGATTGCAATACCAGCGCAGCTACACATATCATACCTACACATACTTAAAATGAAGAATGCATGAATATGTATAAGAAGTATACATACATGACTGTGACAAGCCGTGGTTAATTGTTTATTGTGTGAATTGTTTAGATATCGCTACGCGAATAGTAAATTATTTGCTTTTTTACTGAGCATATTATCTTAATTGACGGTATTTTTTAAAGTAGGGCATTGGAATTTTAAGGTAGGGCATTGCCCCACTATGCCCCCCCCCCTAGCTACGGCCCTGTCTCACAGAGAGAAGGCACCCTTCTTGCGTATGCTATATTTTAATGATTTCAATATTTGAAAGGGTTTTGCTATATTTTTGGAGTGGCGACACCTGGCTCGGAAATTTTTTGAATGTAGCCCAGCAAGTAAGTTTTTATTTATGTTTGTTTTTTTTATAAAAATACCCATTTTTTAGTAATTTTGTTAGATTGCTTCTTCTTCTTTATCTTCATGGCAGCATAAAAAATATATAGCATCAAATGAAATTAGGAAAAAGTTTCTAGGGAACATTGCTTTTGTAAATGTGAACGGAATGCGAATGGACTCAATAGTTTCTTTATATTTGTAAAATAGAGACCAAATTCTTAAACGTCTCTTGCAATGTTTGCCTATTGATATGTTCTCAAAGTAAAAATAGCAACTTAACAACTTTTGTCAGAAGTCTCTTTTGTTCACGAAGTCTTCCAGAAGCACTGACATATTTTCTTTATGTGGTGCGCGCGTAAAAGAAAATAGGAAAATACTGGTCACCAATTGATTGCGTGAACGCGAACCGAATGGTCTAGATACTCTAGAGCAAATAGTTTAAATTTGAATGTGTTAATGCATTTTTTCTGGATCTCTCCTCATCTGTGAGTGCGCACACCCAGTTCAAGAGTGCACGTCATTTTAGTTTTTTACGCGCGCACCCAAAGTAACAGTGTCGGTGCTTCAAGAGTACTTGTGAACAAAATTTCAGCATTTTTAGTATTCAATTATTGTTTTAGGTTTACTTTGAGAACATATAAATTCGCACACATTGCAAATAAATCCATCAAAAGCGCCCATTCTCTTGCAATTTTCAAAATGCATGTTTCCTAGAGTTACAACGAGTTTCCTGATTTTGAATTATATATGTTTGCATATATTTTAGGCGTAAAAACGCGCTCCGTTTACAAATAAATGCTGTCGGTATGTCGAAAGAAAATGTGACCAACATTAAAAAATGCAAGACTAAACATCAAGCTTACCTTTCTAAAGTTTCCTGCACTACGTGTAGATCCTCAAATATGGCAAAAACGCTAATTTTTGATATTTTGACCTTATTTTTTCAGGAACCTGACGTAAGGCGCAACTTCTGACGCGGATTACTATTCAGAGCAAAAACTACTCCTAAAATTGATTTCTTAAGAAACCGCTTAACGCACACTTGCTTCATCAATCCCATAAAACGCGGTTATGGGCAGGGTTATTATTCAACCCTTCAGTAGTCGGCGGATGCAAATGAGACCGAATTCTCCGCAACAATCGTCCAATCCCTCTCGCCCCTTCAACCTCGCCGCTTTTGCAGAACCGGCGTCCTTCGGGCCGAAAATTGACGCACATATTTGCCTAACCCTCCAGTTCACTTGTCGGCTTATATTATGTACTTATTGGGTCGGTTTCATTTCCGGCACTTTTTGCCCAGGACTATCCCCGGTCGGCGACGGATGGGACTTGCAAATTGGGTGGGTACACTGTTATCTTAACTAGATTCAAGAGTCCCGCCACCACTGGCGCATATAAATCGACCAGGCAGATTTTCCCTACTCGCATATACAATTATACATGCTCTATATTCTATATAGTATATATGGCAGGGGCGGCTCGTGAGCTTTTAGCGGGAGGTCTATATGACTTACAATTAAGTGCAATGGAAATTTAATAGTTTTTCTTTTATTTGTGTTTGATGTTCACGAGTTTTTCAGGAGACACCCGCAAGAGTTCCGTACTCACAGGTAAAAACGGGCCTCTTATAGGAACACTCGCTTGTCGGTCTCTCTTATATATGCTTCGGTCGAATTTTTCAGCATTGAATAGACATCAAGCTGAAATCTTGCATATTTATGAAGGCTAATAATCAGCCACTATCAGTCACTATCAGAACGTAACATATGTTTTCCTCTAAATTGCATAAAAAAACTTTTGTTAAAAGGCTTTTTATTTTTCGTTAATGTAAAAAACTGTAAAACTCACTTCGTCTGCCGAAAGTGACACAGAAAACATTTTGAAAATAGTAGTAGTACTAAGGGTAGTACTTTGCAAGAAAGAGCACACGAAGTGTACACAGTGAAAGTATATGTAAAAACGCCCACTCAACTTAGGTGGTAGAAAGTGTCATAACATGTTTTATTTATTACAGCAAAATATGCAATATTTAGAAAACAAAATTGACGAGCTAACATTGTTTCTATACGTATGCTATAGATATGACATCATAGCTTTTTCAGAGCTTAACTAAACAACGCAACAAATTGAAAAGTTAGTACTGCAGAACTATTGTTTGGCGTCGTTCTTTGCGAAAGTCTGCCCAATATGTGTCTTCTTGTATTTACATTACCAAGGATCTCATGGTTTGGGAATTGGTGTTTGTTTGCCTGATTTGAAGATTAGTGCAGTGGACCTCTTTCTTGATATTTTGATGAGCATATTCACAGGGACGTTTAATATCCATTTATTGTTGGTGTGTCGACTGTTGGAATCGATTATTAATCTTCTAAATGGTGCATAAACAAAACTGAAATGATTCAGGCCTAAATAAAAAAATCTGATGTTGCCAGGCACATGACTTTATCATACAATTCTATTTGATCGAGATCGGTCGTGTCTGCATTAAAATAAAACAAGTTATCCAGGATTTGACAGATATTTTGATAAACTTGACAGTAGGCATTGTCAAAAAAGTCAGCATTTGACACTACCCAGTGTCATTAGTCATTAAATTGAAAATAATTGCCAAATCCTGGCTAACTAGGATTAATTCAGACACGATATCGATCAAATAGAATTTGCTCATACAGCTAAACTATTAATTTTACCAAAAAATGTCATAGACATAAATTATACAAAATTTCCTCTACTTTAATTTATTATTTTACTATTTTGACGAAATTGCAGAAATGGCAGCTCATTTGCAAAATCCTTGAAAAGTCCTTAGAGGAAACATCCAGTTCCTTTGGACCTTTTTGAACCAAAAGCTTTTCAGCTCTAAGTTTGGCCATAAAACTTCTAAATATGAACTTTCGTCCCGATACCTTTAGTAGTGTCTCCAGAATCGTTGCTACAAAAATCGGGTACACACATACACACACACAGAATTTTTTTTGTAGCTTGGTTAAAAATATTCAGGTGACCCAAAAAGACGTATTTTCGCTAAAATCTCAGGTTTTTTTCGGCACGATTACAATACTTTATCATTCTGCGTATGATAAAGTAAAAAGGCAAGATTGCTGAGATATACTTTTTGATCTGTCAATGGCTTTCGTTAGCGTGGATTACAATACCTACGTAATAACTACGTAGGAGGGAGAAGAAATAACTTCTGACTGGGCTACTGTAAAGAAATGCAACCCCAGGGATCTATACTTGCACCTGGTTTGTATATTTTATACACCAATGATCTACTTGAACTTCTCCATCATCTAATAGAAATGTGCACGGATGTAACATCTATCATAATAGGGACTGAATGTAAAAGTCACCTAAAAGACAACATGATTAGCTATCTTGTTGAGTTATCTTGACTAAATTGCAAGGTTGGTTCTAGGAAAACAATTGAAAAGCAAACAGGCTAAATACAAATAATCAAATTTTCATTGAGATCGGAACCAGAATTCATAGTAGACTACCGCAATGTGATACTTGCCTCTGCGCTAGGAGCAAATTTTCTGGGAGTGATCCTAGATTCACAATTAAATTGGAAACAGGCACATACGATAAGCAGAGTCACTTGTTATCTGTATGCTCTCGAACAATTTGATCTGTGGACACGCAAGCTGCGCTTTCAAATTACTATGTATACTCTACGTATAGGTCATTCTACGACGGCTGTGAGAGTGTTGATGCGCCAAAAGGTATGGGTGAGGAGCATATTCGGACTAAAATTTCGCAATTCTTGCGTTCAACTTTACAGTGGCCACAAAATCTTTACATTGCCAAGCATGTACATCCTCGAGTGTGATTGTTTCGTGAAAGCAAATTATTGTAATATCTTTCGTGAATATTAGACCTGCCAGTTATATGAGTACCGAACAAACCTATATGTTATCCGGACATACCACTGATGACATAATCCTTAACATACCACAGATCACATAATCCACCATCAGCAAAGGAGCAGTTCTTGCCGCCGTAGGCAACCTGAAAAGCCCCGCCCCACTCTTCAGAAAATTTTGAACTAAAAAACAGAATAAAAAGAAAAAACTTGTTAACCAGAAAAATACGGCGTAATCCAATTGAAGGATTTTTTTTCGCAGCGATAATAGTACTTAAAGTTTTATTTTATTCTTGGAGGCTACAGCCCCCTTGCGAGAGTCGCCACTGATTAATATACATATATACGCGGTGCGATTGTTTGAATATTTATGATTTCCGGGACGAGCTATATTTGAGCTTTTGATATAACAGATTTCTATTTGCATTGGATCCGTTTATGCAGAATTAGTTTCGCTAACTGTTTAGTTTAAAAGTGCACAATATTCTGGGTCCAGTTTTTGAAACGCGGGGGTAACTGTACCAACATACTTTTACTCTATCGATAAAATATAACTTTACCCCTCTATAAATCGTAAGATTTAACTGCGCAGATCGTATTGCTCAGATTTATCCGCGTAGATATATCGTAGTATATGCGTAGTATATGCGCGTAGATAAATCTCCACTTTTGGACCTGCACAGTTAAATCGTTACGATTTATCGTTACGTTTGTAGCTGGCTTAAGGGGCACATAGCTTAAACTTTGTACTTTTCTCTCTTCGTAAATTTACACTGCGCCCATTCAAGACTGTAACGCCCTTTTATATATTTGTTTAGTTTTTATCAGAACTCCAGTTCAGAAAGCAAATCAAAATTTTGCGAAAAAGTCGGCGAGTTATCAAAAATTGAAGTTTAATTAAAATATCGTCGAATTGGGTTTGAGATTAAAAGCGTACTGTGGTAATTGCTTTTAATTAAATGTGAAGATTTAGTCAAGCTTATAAGCTATTTCGTATCATTTGCTTGTTTTAAAAATTCAAAAATATCACATTTATTTTTTGTTGATACTTATAAAACTTTGTATTCTGGCTTATTCTGACCTATTAGAAATTTTAAAAAATGATAAAAAATATCTATTACATATCTATATACGCATCTGCCAAAAAGAAAAAAATCTTATAAAATTCTGCACAAAAAAGGTATTGACCACTTTTTCTTATACCGGGTGATTCAATTTCGAGGCTCACCATGGGGATCTCGTTTATTAGTGGCGATAGAGCCTATGTTTGAATTTGGCAAAGTTTCGTGTTTTTGTATTGATCGGTTATCTGAAAAGAAATTAAAGCTATCATTTTTCATTTTGAAGATATCCGCAAAAAACTGAAATAATATGATATGGTTTTTAATTTTTATTCAAAATCTAATGTAGCTAGACATTTGAAAACAATGGAAATGTTTTAAGCTTAGTCGAAATAATTACGACTACCTAGTCATACAGGGTGAGTATGTGCGGCACTGAGTTAAAAATTAAAAATAAACATATATTGTAATCGCCAATTATTGTTGGCTTCCTCAGGAACAAAAAATTTACATTTAATTAACAAACAACAAAACATGCTAAAAACGGATTGTACATAAATTACAACGACAAGCATGGAAGTTAATAACATTCAATCAAACTAAATAGAACCGACACACAGCGGTTACGAACGTCCAAACTGAACTGACAACTGAGGGCATCCGATGCCCTCAAAGACGTGGGAAAGTTGTCCGCTTCATTCACTTCCACTGTCACTATGTAAATCCCTTTCTCTATGTTAATCCGCTCCATCGTTTCTAATAATTCACACCATTATTAGAATTAATCAACCTAGTTCCGGATTTTAAAACGTGAATCCTGGAAGTCTGGATTATAAAAATCAGCTGATTTTTTGGAATATCTTAGTACTAACTATAAAAAATCTGATGTGGCCAGGCACATGACTTTATCATACAATATATAAAATTAATAGTTTAGCTGCATGAGAATCTATTCTATAGAGATAAATCGTAGGTATTGTCAAAGCATCAGCATTTGACACTACCTACACTACGTCATTAGAATAATAGTTATTTATGTCACAAATGCCGAAAGTACGGAATAGCGCGACGAGCGGTGATACGGCGCGTCACCGAAGGCGGAGTGTCGCCGTCGCATATGAGCGAGTCGCGCTATCTAGTTTTTGGCAGGAGCGACATCAACGTTTATTGTGTTGCTTTTTAAGAAATACTTAAATTTAAATTTTTATAAATAAATGATTTCTGTATAGTAAATGCTAGGTTGGTACCACTTTGACGAAAGGTGCGTTCCGATTGGTAGGTAATAGTAGCTAATGGCGGTGGTAGAATACGAAATTATAGTATTTCTTACATATCGTGATAATGACACATATTAGTTTGCATGTACATAAACACGAGTCACTAGCAATTTTCTATTGGAAATACTATAACGGCGTCTGCTACCACTGCCATTATCACTAATGAAAACGCACCTTAAAAAGGTAATTCAAATTCTGACAGATTTATATTTGTTCATGACACATCCCTACCAACATGCTAAAATAAAACTACACTCATCGCTATACTTTATTTATAATTTTCTCAATGTATCATTTTTAGAATTAGATATAAAGACGGGTTGATATTTCTTATCAACAAACAATCATATTGGTGATCTTATTTTATTTGAAATTTGTATTTTATAATTTTGCGCACTACAGCGGCACGTTCCATAGTGGTTCTCCAACCTCTGATGAGATCAACTGTTTTCGAATGTGACAACACAAAAAAATATTTGTCAAAATCCTGGCTACTATGTAATTTCATATCAATGCAGATGCGACCGATCTCGATCAAATAGAATTTGCTCTTGAAGGTAAACTATTAATTTTACCAAAAAATGTTATAGGCATAAATTATTCAAAATTTCCTCTACTTTAATTTATTAATTAACTATTTTGTCGAAATTACAGAAATGGCGGCTCATTTCCAAAATCCTTGAAAAAGGCTTAGAATAAACTAAAAAGCTAAACTATTAATTTTACCAAAAAATGTCATAGGCATAAATTATTCAAAATTTCCTCTGCTTTAATTTATTATTTAACTATTTTGACGAAATTACAGAAATGGCGGCTGATTTCTAAAATCCTTGAAAAAGGCTTGGAGTAAACACCCAGTTCCTTTGGACCCTTTTGAACCAAAAGCTTTTCAGCTCTAAATTTAATCATGAAACTTACACACACACACACACACACACACACACACACACACACACACACACACACACACACACACACACACACACACACACACACACACACACACACACACACACACACACACACACACACACACACACACACACACACACACACACACACACACACACACACACACACACACACACACACACACACACACACACACACACACACACACACACACACACACACACACACACACACACACACACACACACACACACACACACACACACACACACACACACACACACACACACACACACACACACACACACACACACACACACACACAGACATTTTTTTGGACCTTGGTCAAAAATGTTCAGGGGACCCAAAAAGACCTATTTCCGCTAAAATCCCAATTTTTTTTTTCGGCACGATTACAATACTTTACCATACTGCGTATGATAAAGTAAAAAGGAATTTTCTCCATGATCAGCTGGATATTGACGATCTGGTATTACAATAGGTGATCGAGAATCAAGAATATTCCTCGTTTGCAAAACCAGACCTTAAATTTACAACAAGAGCCACGCTCAAATTACCCGAAATGAAACCGAGTGATCGGTACTAAAGAACTTCCGGTTCTAAGGAAGTCCGATACTTTTATGCAGCTGCACGAGGATAATGTTTTAATTCAAGCAAAAGTAGTACACGTATAGAGCCGATCTTCCACGGCCGGTATCTGGTGTACTTGAGATGCGATGCAGCAGAATTTGCGGTGGGTGCGATATCATAAATTTTGCTCTGAGCAGTTAATTAAACGGGAATCAGGGAGCGGGGAGGGCGGAGGCAGACCATCTCTCCTGTTATGGCGGTGCCGCCGGAGAATGCACCGGGCTTCCTTCATTGAATTCCGGGGCGATAATGCGACCAAAGTTGGTAGGCTTGTGTGCGCGCGAGATACAAGGAAACTAGGTAGTAGGTACCTACCAGCTCCACTCAACCTCATTGAACTTTGAAAGACATTAGCGTCGCATCTACGGTTCGCCCAGATGATGTACAATCATAGAGTTGGGTAGCGTATTGAGCACTTCCTTATATACCGCTCACCTGTGATTTATTACCGAACGCGAGCGAATAGGTATACGTATACGTATTGAGATAAGAAAGCTATAAATGCCGTTCTCGATATTCTCTTGTTTTGAATCGGAATATAATGACTGGAACACTTTCAAAGTTATAATTCAACGCTTATAAACATGAGGCTGGGGTTTACATCGGTGAAGTTTTCTATGCATTTATTTATTATTATTTTTTTTTGTTAATTTAATGCATTACAATCTAGTCATCATTGACTAATGATTAACTTAGTTTTAGACCCATTACTGATTCTCAGTTCTTGCGCAGTAGATAGCAGTGTCTCTGCATGCTTCTTCTTTGGAACTAAAGCTTACAACCAGCACTTATTTTGCTTTCATCACACTAACTCAAAAACTTTTTCTCTTGGGTCTTGGGTCTAACCAGTCCGGTGTTGTCGAAGAGCTGGAAGGATTCAACGTTCACGTGATAATGCCTTTCTTCGTGACTTCTTGCTTTTTTTGTTGTATTTCTCTGTACACAAATTCCATTTTGATGTCGTTTTAGAGCTCATGATTACGCATTATGTACTAATGCGCAGTGATAATGCATCTTAGCATTTTGTTTTGAAAGTTCTGGAAAATTTGTATGTTACTTTTTAGTCCAACCCCAGAGTTGAGCACAATACGGCTGCACGGATTTTAGAACGTATTTGTACAAGAGAAGCTTATTATGTACTGACAGTTTCTTGTTGATGTTTTTCACGCACCATCTGGGCTGTATACTTTCTTCTCAGGTACTTTCCTAAAACAAATTTGTATTAATGACTGGTTAATTCCAACCTCAACTCTCACATGGTATGCTTTTCGTTTGTATTCTACAATTAATAAGAACAAAAGATGATCTGTTCGATTCATAACCTAACTCAGGACGCCACCTTATCGCGTTGGCAGTAGACATTTTTAAAATTTGGTTAACTTTTATGTTGATCATGTGTCCTTCTGTTTTGTATTCAGTATGTAAGTAGTTAAGACATTGTATCTATTGTTTTCGTGTAGTTGGGGGCCTGAAAGCAAGCATTTTTTCGAAATCGGTTAACAGAATATATAATAGCTTTTAAGTTAGTTATCTAATACAGATGCCGCGAATAGTTGTTATAGCGAATACCTAATCGAATACCGATTAATCGCCTTTCCCTATGGCGAATAATCGAATAACTCGCCATTATTATTCGACATAAACAATCGAATATAAAAAATTATTTATTTGGTATCAAATAATAATATCACGCTTGTAGTAGCCTTGAACTTACCAATCATTTATTTGTTACAATAGTCTGATTTGTTTAAGGTTATGAGAAAAGAAAACAATGATGTTAAAGAAATCAGTGTCATATTATTCGGATTTTACATTTTTAAATGCTGGCAACCCGTTTCTTGTACCTATTTTACGGGAAATAACTCGTTTTGTATAACCCAGCGTTTAATACTGTAGGGCAGCGTTTCCCAAACTTTTTTTACCGCGGCCCGGTACAAGATTTTCAATTTTTTTTTGCGACCCACTATATGAAAAACAACATTTATTTACAAAACAAATTTTATTTTTTAATAAAAACCAAGTTATTTGTTTGTAGACAAAAATTGCAAAATAACAAAAACAAGTAAATAAAAAAATATCCTTTATCTTCATTTAAAACTTTAGTAAATGAAGTAAACTTTGTTTGACATATTTTGTCCTTAGTGCGAAGGATGATGTTGTTCGTCATCACATAACAATTTCAAATTAGGAACTAATGATGATAATTTTATTCTCAAATTAGGTTCGAAGAATCCAATCCGTTTCGATACTTATTTTATAAGTACACCAAGGCTGAGAACGCAGCTTCACACGTATAAGTGGTGACAAAAGGCATTAAAAATTGGATCGCTTTTTCGCTTACGCTTGGATATTCCTTTTGACAGCGCAACCAAAAATTAATTAGTGGTACAGTTTCAAACACTTTTTTAAGATCGGTGTCGCATGAAATTTCAATTAAATTATCAACTTCTTGTTCACTAAAATTAAGCATTTGTTCCTTTTCAATTTCGACAGTAAATGGGTCTTTAATCCACATATTATTTGAAGGAATATCCGGAAAGTAGCCTTTAAAACTATTTATTAGCTCCGAAAGATGTTATTGATTTGAAACTGATAGTGTTTCAAGATGTAAATCTTCTTCATCATAGTTTGAATTGTTTTCAATTAATTTATGTAATGTTTAAAATGATTTAAAATTTCCTTTGAAAGTCGTTGTTTCCACAGAGCCATTTTTTAAATTATTGCTGCGACTTTTTCCGGTACTATGAAAATACTTAAACCAAAGCCTTGCAAATTTAAATTCAATTCATTGAATGTAGCAAATATATCGCACAAAAGCTACTTTTATTAACCACTCGAAATCGTGGTATCTATCCTTAAATGAAAAAATAGCATCTTTTTTAGATGGTGGGTGTTCATTCAGAAATATAAAGGATTCGACTTTTTAAAACGTTCCCTTTTGAAAGCCATCGTGTATTATAATAAAAAAAGGAGGTGTTTATGATCGCTCCCCATTTCCTTCCATAATTTCATAAAAAGTCTGCTATTTAATGGACGAGATTTTATGTAGTTTACAAACTTGACACATTCTTCCAAAGCCATGTTTAAATTTAAAGGCATGCGTTTTACCGCCAACGCTTGTTTATGGATACTACAGTGCACTTATACACAATTAATTGCTAATTCTTGAATTTGTTTAAACAAACCTTTATAACAGCCTGTCATTTCACGTGCTCCGTCGCTACTTAGGCCAACAGACTTCATCCAATCAATGCCGTGACTGGTGACAAAATCATTGGTCTCCTTAAAAATCTCTTCTGAGGTCGTTCTTGTCGGTAGCCTTTTACAAAACAAAAAAAAATCTTCTATGGTGTCTTCCTCAATATATCTGATTAAACATATTAGATTTGCATTATCCTCGATATCTGTGCTTTCATCTATTTGCAAGGAAAAACTTGCTTCTTTTAACTTTAGCTACTTTTTTCGTTTATTCCGCATAAATTATTTGCGACAATTTTTAAAGCGGGAAGTATTAATTTTTCTCCAGCACTATGAGGATACCTAGTCACAGCTATTAATTTGGAAAATTCCAGGATGTCAAAGTGAGGTTTTTATTTGAGTGGTGAGGAAAGAGTGAATTTTTACCCACATGGTAGTTATCTGTAAAGAGTTATAACTGCCGCGACCCAGCTGAATTTTTCTGCGACCCAGTGCCGGGTCGCGACCCACACTTTGGGAAACGCTGCTGTAGGGGATTTCCCGCCCAATCGATTTTGCTTGTGTATAAGGTTGGGCGGCATGAATTTGTTTGTCACTCGTAGCTTGCTTGACGTGACATCGGCGGTCGTTTTAATATTCGTGTTCTTAACTGCTTAAGTAACAAGTGCTTAAGTTAAGTAACATATCTCAGAATGAAGGAGAGTGAATTTTTGAAATTTGGCCAGCAACCAGCGGGAGATTATTGAACAACTGTTAAAGCTATTAAAACCTTTCTAAGAGATAACAAAATTAACGAGTTCCACATATGCACTTATACCAGATGTGATACCTAGAACAGTTTCATTAATCAGATACCTAATGAAAGATGCGCTGATTCAACAAACTGAACACATTGATTATTTTCGAAAGACGTTAATAGAAAATATGCAAGCCCGTTTTAACTTGGAGGATCTGTGCTTTAATAAGATATATTACTTGCCGAAATTTTTAGATCCCCGCAAGAAGAACTTTTTCTTTGACGCTGCCCAAGCTGAACGAGTCCATACAGTTGCGCTCAGAGAAGGTCTTAGGTCTGTAGACAAAGAAAATGATGATTCGGATCCAGAAATGGCGTCCAAAAGACCTCGTTTAGACAACGAAATGTCGATTCTGAAACTATTTATATAACCTATTTTGGGCATGTTTTGAAGAATCTACGATAGAGCAGCCTTCTTCACGCCACTGCTGAAGAAATCGCCCACTACAACACGTTAGCAAAGGCTGACAGAAGTATAAACCCATATGAATGGTGGGCTTTTTGAGTAGGTACCAATAAGAATAGATTTCCCATTTTAAGTAAGCTTGCTAAACGATACCTAATCACACCAGCAAGCTCTGTTTATTCAGAGAGACTATTTTCCGCAGCAGGTTTGATTTTTGACGAAAATGGCAACCGACTTGATCCTAATCGTGCAGAAAACTAGTGTTTTTTGCACCACAATCTGCCCCTTTTGGACCCTTTCGACATGACTAATTTTTGGCTTTCTATTTTTAAACTTTTTATATTAATGATAATAATTAATACTAAGTGTGTTTTGTTTTTAAGAAAAATTAAAGTTTGATATTTTGAAGTCTATAGTTTTTTGGTTATTAAAAGTTTATTTTAGACAACTATTCGCCGAATGTCGAATAATACTAGCTATTATTCGGTATTCGACGAATAACAAAAAAATGTCGAGTAATGCCGAATACTCTATTATCTAACTCTATTAGTTCGCTTCCCGCGTTGAATTGTATACACATACCATAACAGCAGGTTATTCTTGAAACACAAAGTGATCAGGGACAACAACCATAAACCCTGGACAACTTAAAAGCACGAATAACCGCCGAAATATGGAAGTATTCCGGAAAACATTTGAAATAACATGCAAAGTTCATGCAACATGCAAGGTTCTTACATGTAGGTACCTCGTCAGTGGACTAGAAACTGCAAAATAACGTCCGGCTGGATTTATACCACCAACCGGTCGGTATTTCCCACATCCTCGATAGCTCAAATGGTTAGAGCTCCTGACCGAAAATTAGGTGTTCAAGTCGAAAATTTTATTAAAAATAAAATCCGTAGTAACAATATGAAACGTTCGGATTTTAATTAACTGCGTAAATTTCTGATTACTATTATTCACTTAAAGATGCATAGATAGTGGTAAGCCTTTACAATAACCACTTCAGATTGTCTAACTACGGTTGGCGTCTATCTCGCTTGTATCATCATATCCAGCTCGGATGTTCACTAAGCCGGCGATAATTATCAATGGTAGTAAACTTAAACAACGGACAACAAAGTTCTCAATTAGTGGCGTACATTACCGCTCTGTGCCGCGGCCTCCTTGATATCTTTATTTGACGGCAGAGCGCTACCGCGGCAATATATCCGAGCTAAAAGCGATTAACGGTTGGTTTACGGTTAGAGCGGTTGTTATTAGGTTAATAAATTGCAATTGCAGTGCATTATGGTGGGCGCGATATTTATCTCTGTAATATTACCCATTTACCTAGAGTTATCGCTTAAGCGTTCTGGTCGCGTATGTAGGAAAAAAATGCAAATGCTAATGTGGATAACAGATTAATTAACATATGAATTATGGAAGGTTTGACCCGAACACGCCAGTTTTTACGCATTGAGTCCCGGCCAAGCTCAAAGATATGCTCCAGCTCAACATAGTCGAGAACATAGTACATTAGTACACGGCGTAACCGAATTGCATGTTACATGTTGAATTCTGCTATTGCATTTGTCAAAATTGTGAGACTGGAGCGTAAATACTACTAAGTACAAAAAAAAAAACGGTTTGAAGTGCTTGTTGCATTCACAGAGTCGTCACGTCTTCTTCCGTTAGCAGGTTTAATATTCGAGATTCAAGCTTTAATTTAAGTCTACTTATAGGTTTCAATCACACCTCAAATTTGACAACATGGAACAAAATGTTGAAAAAACAAAAAACGATTTGATTCCCTAAAAAATAATAACGCGCTCTGACACAATTCTTTAGATACTTCCCACGCTCATAGCGGGCATCAAGATGATACGGTGAATAATCTATCACGAAAATAACAAAAGAACAACATGGTAATTTAAACCGTAACCTTAAAGCAGATACTGCGTTGGTGTTCTTTCTAGTTTCCAGTATAAACATATCCTCTATCTGCACTAATCAGCGATAGCCACTTGGTGAGCATAGAATTGAAATCCGCCTGTAGTATTTTATATCTTATCAAGCAACTCCAGGCGTGTTTTTCAACGGCGCATTATTCTTTTGCCTATTTATAACCTTGTCAGCTGGAATCTAAAATCAGTTGTATTAAGCATGATGTTAAAAATAAAAATTAATTACGGCACTTAGTTACTGTAGGAAAACTGGAAAAGGTAATTTATTGGTAAAATCATCATCTGTAGAAATAAATTTTGATATTTTTTCATCCTAATTTTTATTAAAATTTAGTAGCTCGTTGGAAATCAACATCTTGCTATGTTGTACAAACTGAGAGTCCGCTAATGTTATTCGACCATCTGGACAGATCTGAGATATTGTAACGTAGCTCGTAGCTCTTAATTGGGATAGTCAATGTTAAGATTGATATAAATAAACTTGCACTAGTTTTACATACGTATATAGGGATAAAAGGTGATGATGTAAACATGTTGGTAGTGTTGGTGACTTTATTTGATTTTTGGCGTTCGTGAATACATACATGTTTCGGAGGCAAGTGCTTCCGTCTTCAGTTCACACGTCAATTGCGATTATATGGATGTTAGTTTCCGTTGCCAATTTGTAACAAAGTGACACCCAATCCAGCAAGACAAGACACTGCCTCTGGGTGTCGGATGTCAAATTGTGAATACAGACAAATACGATCTCCCTGGCTACTCTGCTATGTGGCTCTTTATATCAGTTGCCCAAATACATCATTACCGTTAATTAGGTTGCCAAACGTCGGGGTTATTCACTTGATTTTTGTCCAAACTCGGTTGCTGGAGTCGACACTGCAAGCATTGAGCAATTCGGGTCGTCAACTTTATATTTTTTTCTACGGCTCACATATAATAAGTTCGCACATGATACACGCTAATGATTATAATGACACTAGCGTTGTATAATAATGACGTAATAATCGTTCAAATATTGCTTCATTATTTGAACGAACGGACATCATTATAGAACGATTTTTTTTTTTTTTTTTTTTTGGGGGATGTTGCCATGTGCACAAAGCCAGTGGCTTGTCTGTGCGGCAGTCGGGGAGACGGAGTATTATAAAAATCCCCTGCCTAACCTGGGCTTGAACCCTGGACTTGTGAGTGGAAGGCATTCGCCTTATCCACTCGGCCACCTCCGCTCCGATAGTGCCAAAGTCTGTCAAAACCTACGCAGATGACAATTATTTGACAGTTCGCCTCGCCACCATTGATTGATAAAACATTTAAAATATTTTACATAAAATGGAATTTATGAGTCGTAGATAAAACGTCGTTTTTGACTCACACATAACGGATATAAACGCTCTCATGATTACACGCTCATTACAACATTATTTCAACATTACAACGAACAACTTTTAACAACAAATTTACAAAAATTATAACACCTACATCGCAAAGTGTGGAGAGTGGATTGATAGGTTGTCGTTATTTATATTTGTTTATCGTTTTATTTCGGTTGGCAGATTTTGTTCTCTGTATTCTGATCTTGTATTATTTTTTTCCCATATTGAAACTGTAGAGGAGTCGATATTTTCAAACCATATCTTTTTGGTGTATTCTTAGGTAGATTGTTATTATTAGATAGCGCCAAATCAACCCCTTCTAGCGTTGATTTTCGATTTTCGGAACTAGTCGGGGTTGTTTTGAACAGTTTCGACTAAACGAAACAGGTATGGTAGCAACGGTATCAAAATTAAATAAAAGTATAATGCCACTACAGACACAATTTTTTTTTAAAATTAAGTCATTAATTTTTTTATAGGAGAACTGGCAACAATTTGTTTCAGGATTAATAATTAAACTGTTATTTCCTAACTGTTTTTCCGTGAACAAATGTTTACTTTAATTTTACAAAGCTAACATTTCGTCAATCAAGACATCCCCAAAATATTATGAGTCGACACACATATTACGGAAGAGCGAACGTATTGGAACAAATAAATAATGAATTGGCTTTGTATTCTTTCGAGGAAACATTGCGTTCATAAAAGGAAAATATTTATATGCCCGAGAAAGATCTCCCCTCAGTTAGTAAATATTTTTGTGGGCGTGCGGAAACCAAGGAAGCCCACTAAATTCAAATTTAAATCATCACGACGACATAAACGGCCGACGTCTTGGAGTACCTATACTAAAATCAACTGAAATCATACTGCTAAATGTTAAATACACATCATACACACATCATTCATCCAAGTCTTGTATAGACACAAAAAATATTCTAATTTAAGTCAATCCTTTATTGATTTTGTTGTATCATTCTCCGTTTGTATGGTTGCCAACATGGTCATTTTGACCGGAGACTTCGGGTTTGGCGACCATTCTCCGGGCTACGGGTTTTCAATTCAATTCTCCGGGCTAACTAAAGGTAATCATCGATCTTTTGAGAAATTGTAACAACACCAAAATGTTTTTTTAAAAATTATGATAGTACAGTAATTGTTATTTTAAGCATACACTTTGCAGAGATTCCCTTGAAAAAAACGAATTGCTCTCAAAATAAGAAGCACTCGATTACTAAACCTTCACAACAATTTCATTTTACTTTTTGAGAACATCTGAGAAACTTTGAAAGTAACAATTGTACTATTTTCAGATTTTGTTATATGTTTAGGGAATACTGTAGGAATTCAGTAGCAGTACGACGAACGCAGAAGATTGTATCCTGCGTCGATGATCATAGACTAAGACAAACTTAATATCAAAAATGGCGTTTAAAAGCACGGGTATTATATAAAGGTAGGAATTTTGCTGGTCAGAAATCAACATTCAATAATGATACATTAATTAACTAAATAGAACTTTCGTTGATTATATATATGTATGTAGTTCAGATGATAAGAAATGTCCCAACAATATGTTTATATGTTTAACAATAATTTTTACTTTATCATACGTAGTATGCTAAAGTATTGTAATCATGCCGAAAAAAAAAATTGAGATTTTAGCGGAAATAGGTCTTTTTGGGTCCCCTGAACATTTTTGACCAAGGTACAAAAAAATGTCTGTGTGTGTGTATGTGTGTGTGTGTGTGTGTGTGTGTGTGCGTATGTGTGTACTCGATTTTTGTGACGACGATTCCGGAGAAACTACTAAAGGTATCGGGACGAAAGTTCATATTTAGAAGTTTTATGACTAAACTTAGAGCTGAAAAGCTTTTGGTTCAAAAGGGTCCAAAGGAACTGGTAGTTTATTCTAAGCCTTTTTCAAGGATTTTGCAGATGAACCGCCATTTCTGTAATTTCTTCAAAATAGTTAAATAATAAATTAAAGCACAGGAAATTTTGAATAATTTATGCCTATGACATATTTTGGTAAAATTAATAGTTTAGCTGCAAGAGCAAATTCTATTTGATCGAGATCGGTCGCATCTGCATTGATATGAAACTGCATAGTAGCCAGGATTTTGACAAATATTTTTTTTTGTGCTGTCACCACAGAAATGTCTATGGCTGTCACCACGCTGTCACACTCGGAGAACCGCATGGAACGTCATCTACAGTGTCATGAACGAATATAAATCTGTCAGAATTTGAATTAGCTTTTTAAACTTGACATTTCGTAGAAGTGGTATCAACCTAACATTTTCTATACCGAAATATAACCATTTTTGATTTTTTTAATACGTATTTCTCAAAAAGCAACACAAAAACGTTGATGTCACTCCTGCCGAAAACTACATAGCGCGACTGGCTCACATGCGACGACAACGCTCCGCCATCGGTGACGCGCCGCATCACCGCTCGTTGTGCTATTCCGTACTTTCGACACTTGTGAGATAAACAACTAATATTCTGATGACAGTAGGTAGTGTCAAATGCTGATGCTTTGACAATACCTTCGATTGATACTATTGACTATCAAAATATCTGTCAAATCCTGGCTAACTAGTTTAATTTTAATGCAGACACGATTTATCTCAGTCAAATAGATTCTCATGCAGCTAAACTATTAATTTTATATATTGTATGATAAAGTCATGTGCCTGGCCATATCAGATTTTTTACTTTATCATACGCAGTATGTAAAGTATTGTAATCGTGCCGAAAAAAAAATTGAGATTTTAGCGGAAATACGTCTTTATGGGTCCCCTGAACATTTTTGACCAAGATACAAAAAAATGTCTGTGTGTGTGTGTGTGTGTGTGTGTGTGTGTGTGTGTGTCTGTGTGTATGTGTGTAAACGATTTTTGTGGCGACGATTCCGGAGAAACTACTAAAGGTATCGGGACGAAAGTTCATATTTAGAAGTTTTATGACCAAACTTAGAGCTGAAAAGCTTTTGGTTCAAAAGGGTCCAGAGGAACTGGTAGTTTATTCTAAGCCCTTTTCAAGGATTTTGCAAAAGAGCCGCCATTTCTGTAATTTCGTCAAAATAGTTAAATAATAAATTAAAGTAGAGGAAATTTTGAATAATTTATGCCTATGACTTTTTTTGGTAAAATTAATAGTTTAGCTACAAGAGCAAATTCTATTTGATCGAGATCGGTCGCATCTGCATTGATATGAAACTAAATAGTAGCCACGATTTTGACAAATATTTTTTGTGCTGTCACACTCGAAAACAGCTGATTTCATCAGAGGTTGGAGAACCGCTATGGAACGGTGCCGCTCTAGTGCAGCAAAGTACACAATACAAATTTCAAATAAAATAAGGTCACCAATTTGATTGTTTGTTAATAGGAAATATCAACCCGTCTTTATATCTAATTCTAAAAACAATAAGTTGAGAAAATTATAAATAAAGTATAGCGATGAGTGTAGTTTTATTTTAGTATGTTGGTAGGGATCTGTCATAATTTGAATTAGCTTTTTAAGGTGCGTTTTCATTAGTGATAATGGCAGTGGTAGCAGACGCCATTATAGTATTTCCAATAGAAAAATGCTAGTGACTCATGTTTATGTACATGCAAACTAATATGTGTCATTATCACGATATGTAAGAAATACTCTAATTTCGTATTCTACCACCGCCATTAGCTACCATTACCTACCAAGTAGTATGTTTGTACGGATGGTAGATTCTCATGCAGCTAAACTATTAATTTTATATATTGTATGATAAAGTCATGTGCCTGGCCACATCAGATTTTTACTTTATCATACGCAGTATGCTAAAGTATTGTAATCATGCCGAAAAAAAAAATTGAGATTTTAGCGGAAATAGGTCTTTCTGGGTCCCCTGAACATTTTTGACCAAGGTACAAAAAAATGTCTGTGTGTGTGTGTGTGTGTGTGTATGTGTGTGTGTGTGTGTGTATGTGTGTACTCGATTTTTGTGACGACGATTCCGGAGAAACTACTAAAGGTATCGGGACGAAAGTTCATATTTAGAAGTTTTATGACTAAACTTAGAGCTGAAAAGCTTTTGGTTCAAAAGGGTCCAAAGGAACTGGTAGTTTATTCTAAGCCTTTTTCAAGGATTTTGCAGATGAGCCGCCATTTCTGTAATTTCTTCAAAATAGTTAAATAATAAATTAAAGCAGAGGAAATTTTGAATAATTTATGTCTATGACATTTTTTGGTAAAATTAATAGTTTAGCTGCAAGAGCAAATTCTATTTGATCGAGATCGGTCGCATCTGCATTGATATGAAACTGCATAGTAGCCAGGATTTTGACAAATATTTTTTTGTGCTGTCACCACAGAAATGTCTATGGCTGTCACCACGCTGTCACACTCAGAGAACCGCATGGAACGTCATCTACAGTGTCATGAACGAATATAAATCTGTCAGAATTTGAATTAGCTTTTTAAACTTGACATTTCGTAGAAGTGGTATCAACCTAACATTTTCTATACCGAAATCTAACCATTTTAGATTTTTTTTTAAAATACGTGTTTCTCAAAAAGCAACACAAAAACGTTGATGTCACTCCTGCCGAAAACTACATAGCGCGACTCGCTCACATGCGACGACGACGCTCCGCCATCGGTGACGCGCCGCATCACCGCTCGTTGTGCTATTCCGTACTTTCGGCACTTGTGAGGTAAACAACTATTATTCTGATGACAGTAGGTAGTGTCAAATGCTGATGCTTTGACAATACCTTCGATTGATACTATTGACTATCAAAATATCTGTCAAATCCTGGCTAACTAGTTTAATTTTAATGCAGACACGATTTATCTCAGTCAAATAGCTTCTCATGCAGCTAAACTATTAATTTTATATATTGTATGATAAAGTCATGTGCCTGGCCACATCAGATTTTTTGTATTGTATAGTTTTCAGTTTTTGTGTATAACGTGCTGATTAAAAACTAGAAGACATTAATTGAAAGAAATGAATTTACTAATTTACTACGCATCTAGATCTCATCATTTTCTATACTACCTAATACGTAGTAATAGGTAGTACCTATATCCAAATTTCACACGAAAGCGTTACTAACCGCAAATTTTTGTGGCGGCTGGTATTAATTTAAACTTATGTTCCATAATATTGATTCTCCGGATCAGCATAGGCATTTTTCTCTTTAACACACCTAGTGAGCCAGAGCACAACGACAAAAACCTTCGCCATTTTGCTTCTAATTTCAAGAAACCGATTTGAAACCGCTTTGTTTAATTTTGTACTGTATTGTTGTTTCGCAGATCTTTTCAATTCCGCATGCTTGATTTTTTCGGTTGTCCGCTTCACCAGTGATCATTTTATTTATAACATTGTTGCATTTTGCACTTGTATTTTATAACAACCAATGATTGACGTAATTTATAATTGTTTCGATTTCCTCGTTTAGCCGCACCTGATAATGGTATAGACCGAAATCGATAGTGAGAAGATTGACGAAACATTTTTATAGGCAATACTGCATATTTCTTTATTTTTCATACACGCTCATTCAAGTCCGTTCGCACGCACCTATTCATGCAAACATTTCTTTTATTATAAGAGATTGTAAAAACATAAAAGAGCATATCATAATATGTCTCACGGAACTGGTACATTAGAAATTTCGCATGTTCTACTATTTCTGGATACTTGAAATTTTGGAACTAGAATTTTCTCGATCTGAGCTCTTCAGCTAAAATATTCTCAAGTTAACTGTCACGTCCGGTCACCGGAAGTAGGTATCAACTTTGTTATTTGAAATGGAATGATATAATTTTTATTAATTTTGTTTTTCACAAAAAAAATTGTGATATTTAGGTATAGGGAAACCTTATTAAAAATGATATTTTGATAAGTAGAAACCAAAAATAAAATAAAAATTATATCAGTCCATTTAAAATAACAAAGTTGATACCGACTTCCGGTGACCGGACGTCACAGTTAACTTGAATATATTTTAGTTGAATAGCGCAGATCGCCTAAATTCTAATTCCAAAATTTCAAGTTTTCAGAAATAGGGGAACATGTGAAACTTCTAATGTACCGGTTCCGTGAGACACCCTGTATAATCGCATCAGATATCAACTTTTTTAATACTTATTTGTAATATTCGTAAAACAAATGAAAATTTCTCTGATATATAATAATTACCTTTAAATTGGAGCAACCAACAATAAAGTTTTTGTTTAAATTGTTCCATGCAACCTTAGTTTTGTAATTAATTTACACAGAAACACAAACATGGAACAATAGTCGTTGGAGAAAAAAATAAGAAAACAATAATAAGAATAGCAAATGCAGGGCGTGGGGTCTTTCCGCAGAATAAAAATCTGAAGGCTGCAATTTCTCATTTTGCATAGTTTTGAAAAAAAAAGCTCCAGAAAGACACGAAAAGAAAATTGAAATACTTTTTAGTTTTTATGAAACTTTGTATTTAAGGTGTTTATCAATTACAAGATTTTTTGCCATATATAAGGTTTTTCATTTAGAGCGACGCATTTTGTTTTTGACATTTCTCTAATAGGAGTGAAGGTGATTTCTCAATACTTTCACAGTTTGAAACGTCAGTCTATGCCATTTAATAATTCACGTGCGGTTTTCATGCAGACGCCTATTTTTTTAAAAGAAAACGGCGCGCAAACAATCGTCAACGGCGATCGCTACAGGCCCATGACATAGGAGTATTTTTGGGACCAGCTCAGCGCTATGAACTTGGAGCTCAGCGCTATGTGGTTCCAACAGGACGGTCCAACGTGCTAATATTCAGCGTACGACACAATCGAATTATTGCACACCAAGTTCACGAGCGTAACGCTGCTTGCGAATGGCCGCCTCGTTCGTGCGATTTAAGCCCTTTAGAGTTCTTTCGTTGGGGTTACATTAAATTGTTGGTCTATGCCAATAAGCCCGAAACCTTATAACATTATCAGGCCAACATAGAACGCGATATTCGGCCGATTTTTGTGCTCGAGTCATGGAAAATTGGGTCCAGCGTATTTATCCGCGCCAGCGCTTTTGCGGCGGACATTTGAACGATATCGTATTCCATAAATAATGGCATCGATTGTACTTTTATTTGAAATAAAAATCATTAAAAATCTTTTAATTGAATAAGCACAATGTGTCGCTCTTAATGATAAACCCTATATTTACGATAAAATTATAAATATAATATATTAATATAATATAATAATGATTTTATTTTATATACATTATTTTTAATTTGAAAATAATGGAAAAAAGCAACCACCTCACTTATGAGGTTCTGCCCTTAGGCAGAACACCATAAAATGTGGAATTAATTTAGTCTTCGAGAATTTTTCATTTAATTACTATTATAAAGGTGTTTTAAATAATTTACATCCATTCTATCACCAAAAGATCGAAAAATAAACATACAACGTGTTCCAGAATGTGTGAAATAAATAGAAAATTTCTTTATGATCGATTAGTCAGAAAATATAATTCTTCCTAAATATTGGCGCTTCTTATAAAAGTAGAATCATTAAAATATAAAATTTGTGTAGGTACCGTATACAAGGCAGCTTAGAAAATAGAATTTGAATTAACAGTAAAGTAGATTATTGTCATCAATTGAATTTTTACCGTTATTATTTTTTCCGCCAGCTTACTTCAACCTGCCAGATTAATAGACCGCCGCGCCGTATGAACTATGTATTTCTTTTCTATGCTTACACGTCTATGACATTACACTCAAGCATTCAAAAAGCTGGACTGTGGACAAGTTATCAAAATTCGGGACTGGCCACCCTAGTGGACGACTCTCTGTGAGGTTGTGATCTAACGAAACTGCGTCCACAGTGTAAAGTTCTTTTATATTTGATTAGTTTGTTTTATAAACTTATATATTGTATGGTGATCCATTATTTACTTCCGGGTATGGAGTCTTAGACTTCTTTTACTGTCGATAAGGTGTAGGTCCTCATATTTATTGGCATCAACAATTACATGCAAATTACATGCAAATTACATGCAAATTACATGGTGATATACATATAATGTGCGGTGTGGGATGAAAGCCACACAGACTGGCAATTAAAAATCGATAAAAATTAAGAATTTACATTCAAAATGAGGTAAATCTTTTTAACTTGCTCTTTCTATACTTTTTAGTAATTTCTAACCGATCTTTATGAGATTGTTCGTGATTTCTTTTTCTGTGTGACAATTTTAACTTCCGTCACTGTATGCGTGGCAGCAGTATTTCTCTTCTAAATGAGGTACGCCCAGCCAACTTATCCAATGTGCGTCGGGAAACTTTTGCGAATACAAACCATTTCAAAGTGCTTATCGAGGTTATTTACGTGCCTCCTTTTTCAACAAACCGCTCGCTCCAAACATAGCGCCCCCGATTTTCGGGAATGCCGATCCAACGCTAGTGCTCTCAGAGTATACATCAATACTACTTATTAAAAAAATCGGGGGCTTGATCAGGCAACGGGATAACTAATACAATCGAGGTTCGAATGAGTTGCTGCTATTTGAAGTAGTGCGTTGGATGGTCTTATTTTTTTGGTACATGTAAATAAACTTGGAAATACGGTTATGAACAAAATTAAACAATCCACAACATATCCGAGGTATAGCTTATCCGAACAAAAACGGTTAAATTATGTTGCGCATGTTTATACTGATTAATTGTCTTATAATCTAATTTGGTAGATAATCTGATTAATCACCTAGAAATAAGTATGTTACCTTTTATAGTTTAAATATATACATAAACACTTGATTTTCGTTTTCAGGTTTTAACTCAAATCCAAATGGAACTTATTGAGTGCACAACAACTACCAAATAAAAAAATCTTCGAAACCAAACATATTTGGCTAAAAATGCATGAATTACACAACCTTATTCAATGTTACCGCTTGTGTAACTCTTCAAATAAATGACATACGATCAATTCACGTGAAACATGGGCGCACGCATCATTTGAGGAGCTTAAGATTACTTAAGATTTTCGACTTAACTCAGTATCTTTTATATGCCATTTGTTATTAGATATGCTCCTTAAATTAAAGGGTTCATTTCTATAGAAAATATATTAAAGAAAACAACAGGAAAACAAATACATATCTTTTTTTGTGATTAAAAACTATGACATCGAAGACACTTAAATTATGTCCCTCATATCTGTTTACAGTACTCGTGTGCCATTTCTATTTTAATACAATTGCTTGGTCACACAATCAATCACACTAATTTTTGTTTTTTTTAGTACACTAGCTGCAACTGTGGGTACGATTGTTAATCACTAAAGCTACCTTTACATATTGTTAAATGACTTTCTATAATTTTTAATTTCTTTGTGAAAAACTGTTGTTTATTCTCGAGAAAATTCAACACATTCATGTTTTGCAACCAGCCTGTATGTTAAATCAAAGTTCTGAGTATAGTTATGAACGTGTTCGGGACATGCAAAACTTTTTATAAAAAATACTTTTTTGGCGACAATGAAGTCTCTCACTCTCCACTGTGCACAAGGCCAATAAGTAGTAACTAACCATGTTCCATCTGAGGTCACTGTTACATATTTCCCTGCATAGTTATACTTTTTTATTCGACTTACATTCGATTTCTATTCTTGATTAATTTACTATAAGAATTGTTTCTTGGTGTTCATCGACTCAGTAGAATTACTATTGTTGATTAATTTGGTATAATAATTTCTTACGTAGTTCATCGAATCTATCGAATTTCTATTGTTTATGGGCGTATCGAGGGAGACGCAAGGGGGCTGCTGCCCCCCCCCCCCCTTTGTAATTTGTTATAATGTTTATTACATAGCGATCTTTCCCTTATGGATACTAGGGTGCTTTCAAATTGTCTATTTTTATTTAGAAAACAACGATCCTCCCAAGTCGTAGTGGACGAGTATTTTTTTTTTAGAAAATTTGATGTTTAATGTTGCCTGACAAGCCTCATATTTACATGGGAAAATACATTTCTTGGTATTTTTTGAATAATTGTTCGGACTACCCTTACATGAAAAAATATGTATATTCTTTAGAAAGTTTACCCTTCTAATCATTTCATTCTCTTTTTTTTCTCAGAGAAATCATTACTATACGTCTAGTGGAATGTTTAAAAACATTTGTCAGGTAATTTCCATTTGTTTACCCAAATTCTAGTTGCTTAAATAATTAATTAGTTTTTAATTTCGAGTAACATTATTCATTAACAAATTTCATCCAATTGTTTAAACAATAAATTATTATTCCTTTTCAACTTTTTTACTAATTATGGTAAAGAAGGCAGCTTTTTGTGAAACTTATAAATTTCATGTTCGAGATATCTTGCAAATGCATTCAGTCCATCACCTTACAAAGCAGGGTCAAGAAATGTTCACTACCGTTTTCGGAAAGTTAAGCCTTCATCTTTGGTGCCTTGTACCTGAAACTGCTGCGTTAGCTTTTTCTGATGATGAAATTCCAGCAGTAAGGAAAGACTTGGTGGTTCGCATTACCACGGGAGACCAAGAAACAAAATTCTTGATTACAAACGAATTAAAGCTCGAAAAAACTGCTGGATAAAGGAATTGAATACTCAGCATTTCAGTTAGAAATATCCTTCCTTGAAGAAGACGCTTCACGGTGGATGGGAATGCAGCCTATGTGAGAGCAAAGGAAATTGCTTCTCAGCTCAAAGTGGTCAACGATGTTGCAGAAAGAAGCGGCAAATTGATGCCTGACTTCAACGATTTAATAACAAGAGATGAGGATCAAAAAGAGTCCTTATTGCAAGTTGCTAGAGAGCACGGGGAACAACTGTTATAGCAACAACTCAACATTATCTTGCGACATACAGTGGTAGGGTAGGAACTAAGAATAAGAAACGCAAAAAGAAATGGGATTAATAAAATTGGTTGGCTTTATAAAATGTATTATTTTTAAAAGAAATGTAACTCCCTAATGTCCCGAAAAAGGATTCTAAATCAATTCCATGTTTTCGAATAAATGATATGGGAAATGAATAATATTTTATTATTTAAACAATGGAAATCATCCCAAAATATAAAGAATGTCGGTTGGGAATAACAGTTGGCCACACCGATCTAAAAAACGGAATTTTAGGTAAATTGCAAAAAAAATTGTTTAACCAAATAGAATTTGTTTAAACAAATGTGGAGGGGCGAATGGCTCTAGTAGTAGGGCGTTGGCCTACTGACTCTGTGGTTCACACCCAGGACCAGCCAACAATTCGTCGCCCGTCTTTCGGAAGAGATGAAAAACCGTGGGCCCCGGCAACCAGTTGAATATCTCTGGTTGTCGATACGACTTGCATAGTAGTGACGGGAAAGCTCAAAGGGTCAATGGTGGCCTAGGCGCGCCCGCAGAAAAAACCGCACCCCTACGGTACATTTACATTTTTAGATAATATAGGCGAGATATCTCGAACATGAAATTTATAAGTTAATTTCACAAAAAACCTGACTTTTCTACCATAATTAGAAAAAAAGTTGAAAATCAATAATAATTGACTGTTTAAACAATAGGAAGATTTTTTTAATGTTTAATGTAACTTTTAGATAGCGGATTTTCGAGAAAAACAAATCATCGCTACAAATACAAATGTAAATTAACTGACAAATGTTTATAAACATTCGGCTAGACTAATAGTATGATTTCTATGAGAGAAAAATAGAATGAAATGATTTTGAAGGGTCAATTTTCGAAAGAATGAACATTTTTAAATTTAAGGGTAGTTTTCAGGGGGATTATGGGAGTGGGCTAGGAGCGTCAAATCCATATGTAAATTCTGTAATTTTGTAATTCTTCCTTGGAAAGTCTACAAGTCCTGTAACTTTAATCTTCAGTTTTCCCAAACCCCGAAAAATACAAAAAGTGCCTTTTCCCCATGTGGCCTCGGCGGGCAAAATTAACAATTTAAATTTCGCGAAAAGAAATACGAGTCCACTTTATTGGATTTGGAAAGGATTTGCGGGATCGTTGCTTTCTATCATCCCAAAAATGGACACCCTTACACCATACAGAAAGTTAAATTTTGAAAAGTGCCCCCCCCCCCTTCCGATTTGAACTGGATACGCCCATGCTATTGTTGTTTAATTTATTATAAGAATTTATCCCTAGTGTTCATCGAACCTATTGAAATTCTATTTTTCCTCAATTTATAATAATATAGTTGCTTCATTTGCTATGAGAATTTCCACCTTGTGTCCATCGACTCTAGTGAATTCCTATTGTTGATTAATTTGCAAAAAATATCCTGGTGTTCATCGACTCTACCGACTTTCTATAGTTGATGAGTTTGCTATAAGAATGCTTCCCTCGTGGTCACCGAATCCGTTGAAACTTGTCTTCGGGTTCATCGAATTTATCAATTGTATGTTGTTGATGAATTTTCTATACAGACTTTTTGCTGGTGCTCATCAATTTTATCATTCTTTATTTATTTTGCGTTAAATATTTTTCTCTGGTGTACTTCGGCTCTATCGTATTTCTGTGGATTGATTTGCTGTAAGATATTTCTCTGGTATTCATAGACTGTATTGAATTTTCAGTCGTCGAAAATTTATCAGTCGTGTTTATCGATCATGTTTTTAGATTTTTGATTAGTTTGCCACCGCTGTCAGCTTTTCGGGCATGGGTATATCTATTGTCAGCCCCACCTGGGTGCAACAGATGCGCCGGCGATCACCTCAGCACCGACTGTAGGGTCCCAGAAGACGCACCGAACAAATGCCGTAATTGCGCCGGTAATCACCACGCTAGTTATCGCGGCTGTCCGCGTTCTCCTAAGCGGAGACTTGCTCCTGCACAACCATCGCTAAACAGAGCCACCGCCATACCCAAAGCGCACCCTAGCGCAGCGCACCAGGATAGCCCAGCCAAATCCTTTCCAGTGTGAGTCATTGTCTGTTCCTCCGTTATAAGGAAATAACCCGTCATGTCCTTCCACCAAAATCATCCTCCATGTTTTTGGAGTTCCTTACCCACTACCGGGGATCAAAAGCGAAAACTTTATCCTCTTATCCTATATCACCATGAACCAAGCCGGTTTTTCGCAATAATTTTTCGTCTTCTGTCTTTACCTAATTATCCGAACAGAATAATAATAATGGGGTTCGTGATGTAATTTTAGCACGCTGGTCTACGACATTACACATATCACCACACAATGTACGAGAAATCGTCATAAATTTTTGTACGAAACGTATCTCCGGCGGTAATTTGTACATTCGCTTAAACACGGCAATTAAAGCGGCGAAAACAATAAAACGGCACGCAAGATTGCTGCTACCACCCGTAGTCGGTAGTGGGCGGGCGCGCGCGGGTTGGAAATTTAACGATGGCATTTAACGTTTTGCGGAGGATAAATAAGTACGCGCACCGTTGGCAAATTGCGCCGTATAAAACACTTTTGGCCGGCATTCGCTGAACATTACGCAAACACGTACGTACATGGTGTCCGCTTTTAATTTATGGGCAACCCTCGAAAGTTTTTTACTACCCCATTTGTACAATATAAAACCGTGTAGTTATTTCATGAGCACAATTTAGTTGAGCAATTAATCCGAACTTTGTTTACGATTTCAGCTGCGGCACATTCTAGTTTTGATAGTAGCGTTAAATTTGATTAACAGGGTGAAAAGATAGTGATAAATTTAACGACCGATTCATTTTTACTTCTAAACAAAAATAAATCCAAAATGTTGCGTAATTATCACTATTATTCGAGGTTTTTACATGTCCTGAACATATTCAACTCTTACGTCTTTTGAGTTGCTAAATCTAGAACGCTATATAGATAGGTGGTCCCTATGGACCACCTTGCAAAACACCACAACATTACCGAAATTTCAAAATGTACAATCCAGTATTGCCGTACGTCGATGTATCATAAAAGTGCGACGATCAGCCAGTTCTATGCACCGCAGAAAGTGTTCTTGGTGCCCCCTAAAAAATTGTTTGATTCAGCTGGTGTTATATACTTAAATATAGGCCACAAGTACAATACTTGATAGTTATATTACGATGGAATAATTTCTGTATTGCATCAGCTGCATACTGATACTACAGAGAAAGGCGAAACAAGAAATCAAGCCACAAATATTTTGAATAAATGGAGGAGTTTGAATTTAAGGTAATGTTATATTTGTGAAGTTACTTGCTGGATGAATTTTACAAGGCTAGTAAATCACTGCACGACCCCGAAATTAGTCTCGATGTCTCTAGGGAATTGTATGCGTCACTTTCGGATTTTGTGATGGATGCATTAGAGTTAAGTCTGGCAGAGAGGGCATCTGTATATAATGCAATTAGAAGCTACAGAATAAGAGATTCGTGAGGAGTTAATGCTTTATGCCAAACATATCCTGAAGATTTGGACACAAATCTTGTAGGAGACTCAAGCATTTTCAGCAATATGTTAGACATAGTCAAGCCCATGGCTCAGCGTAACATGATAGTCTGACACATTACGATTTGTATAGGGTAATCTTTAACAATTGTGTCCAATCAGCATTTCCTAATGCAGAAGAAATTGTAAGATTGTTTCTTAGTATGATGGTTGCAAATTGCTCTGGAGAAATCTTCTTCGCAGCTGGAGCATAAAAAATGAACAAGAAATGAACAACAATTACGCGAGAGAGAAATTATGTTTTCTCAGTCTCATGTGCATAGAAAGTGACAAATTACGCAGTTTATCATTTAATGACGTCATCAGTGACTTTTCTCTGTGTCAGAGCCTCTGACACAGGCAAAAAAGAAAATATTTTAGTAATATAATTCCTTAAATGTATGTACGGTTAGCGAAGGGATTTGGTGAAGGTGTTCCTTTTGAGACCATTAAAGGAAGTGATAAAAGCGATAAAAGAAAAATATTTTTAATTCGGAAGGATTTGACATAGCTTTTTCGTTTCATGTGGTAGTTATGCTTTTTAAATATGGTGCACACTGGATGAATTACCAAAGTAATAGGTAGGTAATAAAAGCATCCGAAATGTTAAAAGATATTGTTGGTGCATATATTTTTTGTAATAAAACTAACAGCTAAAATGTCACGAACACTACTGAATTACAATAAATGCGCCGGGGTTCAAATGATTACAAATTGCTTCTGTTATCACGAATTTAATCAAATACGCCAAGTTACCAGTAGTTATATATCATAAAGAATTGGTCCTGTAGAAACAAAGATATAAATAAGTTTTATAATTTTGTACAATGCAATCATTTGTGAATCGTTTAAGGTGATTCTAGTTCACTATGTATAATAAGGGGCAATTGTGTGTTCAACATAATAGCACGTCACAATTCATTTATGTGCTGGAAAAAAAAACATTAAAAACCGGGCAAGTAGTCAAATTATTGACCATAAAAATACGTAGGTCCGTAAGCGATTTTTTTTCACCAGTTTATTTATTACAATACAACATGGTAGGTACTTTGAATAACATACATTTGATATGCATTGTTTTGCTATGGTATTCTGCAAAAGAACATGGTTAGTTTGTTCTATGGGACAACACTTGTTGGAATGTTTGTATTGAAATGAATTACTCAGGACATACCTGACCTGAATGGGAACTCCAACATACTTCTAAGAATACTGTTTAACAATATTATTCCAATGTCTTTCTTGTTCTTTCGTATTACGCCTCTGCTCGCTCATGAACGCTTTGTTTTATTGATATGTTGAATATGTTAGTTTATGTTGAGCACAGAGGGAGCAAATAGAATTCAAGATAATTTCGTTGTGTGGACTTCTACTAGTAAAAGTATACATTTAGATTCTTGCGTTCTATTTTGTGTCCAACCTACGATTTGAGATGTCCTTTAAAGCAGGGAAATAGAAAAAATGAAGAGGTTAATAATCATAATCATTATATGGATGATTGCTAACATCCTAATTTGACAGTTCTCTGTCAAATTGTTTATTTGACTACTTTTACGAATTTGTAACCACCTAGATTTATAAATAAAAAAGTTATTTTTTCGTTGCCTTAGTGATAAAAATTGACGATCGATATGTTTTTGTGTTCAAAATGTCATCCTGATTGAAAATATCAAAGAAATAATATAGGGTGACATTTAAAATTTCAATGACGTCATTTCCGGAAAACCTGAAAGTCATACTACCCTCAAGAGTATCCCAGACAATGGCTTTTTTTGTCTATTAGCACTTCTCAAAATTTCAATTGTCCAGCATCATAAATTTTAAAAATAAACGGCAGTACCAGGGCCTGGGGCACCCAGTATATACTAATTCTTCACAAGGATTTTTTTCGTTTTTACTTGAGTACACACACAACTGATGTCAATGTTTTCAGCAAAACCATCAATATAAATTATAGTAATACATACTTGTTAACTCCTTTGTGCTTTTTGTACTAACCGGCAAGGGATGTACTGTACACTTGTACAGGCGTCTTTGGAGCTTGCAAACGTCAGCAAAGCTGCAGAAATCGGTGCTATCAATAAATCGCCAATACACTGAATGACAATTGCACATAAAGTAATCCCTGAAGAACTTATGATATCTCAAAACTGTTCGACCAGAAATCGTTGCAGTATACTGTGATGCTCCAAAAAAAAAATTCCAATCCAAAATCACCTACCTTGGTCGACGCCTTAAACCTCCCTGCCAGCTCAGTGAAGACGGAATGGGTACAATAAAAAAATGAGCGCCACGTAATTTAAAAGGTGTGGGCGTCGGTGTAATTACGAACACGATGACAAAAAAAAATATATCTATAAAGGTATATGGGAAACGGTAGGAAATTATTAAATTAGAAAAAGCACAATCGTAGTTCGAGTTCGACAATTTATTGACAACAAGGTCAAAATACCAAAAGGTAACTATACAAAAAAAACTACAATAAATTTCAATTAGTAAAGTTGCCAACACTAACAACTGGATTAAATGGAAAGAATTAAATAATCTAAACAATCAACGAGGAAAAAAATATAGGTACGGCAATGGCACCAAAAATAAATATGTAATATAATATCCAAGATAGAAATATTTCTCATATAATAAATACCATGTAATATGAATAAGTAAATACAATAATAAAAAACCTTTGCAGAGTAACCCCGATACAAAACAAATAAAAAGAAAATGTATCAAAGATGGAATATTAATGCAAAAAAAAAATAATAATAAAACTTGAATAAATTACTATTTATCAAACAGCGTTAGACCTCCTTATCCTTTATGGACACGGATTAAAATAATTTAATAAAGTATGAGATGATGAGGTAAAAAGATATTAAATACGACAAACTTTGGTGTCTTAAACAACCACAAAAAAAATAATTAAATATTTATTAAGGGAATAATAAAAACCGTTGCTGATTAGGCCTAGTCAGAATAGTAATTAATATACCAGTATGGTATAATTACTGGTTCTATATTCCGTACAATACAAAAGAAAAATTTAATGAATTGCTGATAAAAAAACGTGACTAATAAAGGCAAAAAAAAAATAGACGTAGATACATAAAATCAAAATTACGGCGTTCTGTTTTCACAAATACAAAAGTTCTGTCGAAGCTAACCTGTATTATCTTCTTTTCCAAAAACGGAAGCTGCTGCACATTCCTTTCCTCGAAGGTCGAAGACACGTGGTTGACCGGTGGTTGGTTCTTGCAGAAAAAAAGACTCAATTGACTCTTTGGATGGTTGGTCTGGTTTTCTGGGTGTAATTAGTGAAATCCTGGACGTAGGTATGCTGTTCCAATAGGTACACCACGTGTAGGAAGCTTATGACGCAATAGATCTTAACCCAGCCACAGTTACAGTCAATTACAATCGGTCCCCGTACGAGAAAAGCCTAGATAAATACCCAAATTTGCAATCAGTTCGGATCCAAAAAGTATAAAAATTAAAAGAGGCCTACCTTCAGTTTTTAAACGGCTTGTAAAGTTGCGTTAGGAGAGTTTTCAAAACCGGCAAAAAGCCGTGCGTGGTGAACTCCAACAATAGTTCAATTAAACACGCGTAGTGTAAAACGAATGGTGACAGATCCCAATAAAGGTGAGGAGTTTGATTACTAAATTCCAAATATTCAACCAAAAATCAAAACTACCTCTAACCAAACGCGATACTAACTCTGCTAACGTAAATTCGTTGTTCACTTCTTGAAATTAAAACGGAAAAGAGACCGATAATGGGCAAGGGGTTAAATTTATAAACATTTTCCTCAATAAAAACTAGTTCCCGTGTAGAATATTCTAGAACAAGATTCAAAATCGAAACGTTCAAATAATATATTTTAAATCTTTAATTCTGAAGGAATAAGAGTGACAAAAAATTATGAAAATAATACTAGAGCTATTTGAGGACCTATAGATCGAACAGACTGCAAATTATAGTTGAAAAATTAACAAAACTAAACTTATTAAAATAAGTAAATATCAAATAAAATTACACCAGGCGCCATCCAAGAGTCAAAAGTGGAACCATACCAAACTCACCAAAACAGAACCCCACCAGTCAGTACGGTCTCCAACCTATTCAGAAATATAAACAAAAGCAACCGACTAAAAATATCTAATTTAACAGCATATTCCAACAATAAAACAAAACAAAAATATACCTCGGCTACTCTGCAAAATATGGACGTGACAAATCCCCCCCAAGTTAAATGTAAACTACAAGTTTACGAGACAAAATTTAAGTTATGAACAATTATAATAACAAAATGTACAATAAAAAGGTCGAACTCGAATGAAGACTAAAAAGAAATTAAAGATAGTTACGCAAATCATAAAGAAATAAATATACATAAGGATTTTAAGGATAGAGGATTCTCTACTGAACTGACTCCACGGAGCGATGACAACGTTCTGGATAAGGCCGTCTCGTTCATGGGGTTCTTACCCAACGCCGATTTTACGGTAGTCCTATTCTATGCCCGGAACCACAGGGCAACACAAACTTCTCGAACCTAATCATCTGCCATGGTCCGGGTAGAACCAGCCTTGGACATCCTAATCCTATACAACCGGTTCTGGACCGTGTTCACTGGAGGTCCAGAGCTGCTAGGCAACCACTCGTTCGCACCAACTCTTAACCTAGAATGGTTCAATAGACCATCATCACCCTCACCGGGCCCAGGTGGAGGTTTATGGTGATCTGGCATTACATGGGGTCGACGCAAGGGTTGATACTCCCCACTCCGCACCCACAGCTCTACACACTCGACACCGGCCATTTCCAACGGCTCGTTCCTGATTGGAACCGACATCGCAAAACGAACAAAAAAAATAGAAAATCCAACTCCAAAAACTTTCTCCAAATAATCCTCCAAGCCTCCTTCCAACTTCGAGCCCCACGTTGGGCGCCACTTGTGATGCTCCAAAAAAAAAATTCCAATCCAAAATCACCTACCTTGGTCGACGCCTTAAACCTCCCTGCCAGCTCAGTGAAGACGGAATGGGTACAATAAAAAAATGAGCGCCACGTAATTTAAAAGGTGTGGGCGTCGGTGTAATTACGAACACGATGACAAAAAAAAATATATCTATAAAGGTATATGGGAAACGGTAGGAAATTATTAAATTAGAAAAAGCACAATCGTAGTTCGAGTTCGACAATTTATTGACAACAAGGTCAAAATACCAAAAGGTAACTATACAAAAAAAACTACAATAAATTTCAATTAGTAAAGTTGCCAACACTAACAACTGGATTAAATGGAAAGAATTAAATAATCTAAACAATCAACGAGGAAAAAAATATAGGTACGGCAATGGCACCAAAAATAAATATGTAATATAATATCCAAGATAGAAATATTTCTCATATAATAAATACCATGTAATATGAATAAGTAAATACAATAATAAAAAACCTTTGCAGAGTAACCCCGATACAAAACAAATAAAAAGAAAATGTATCAAAGATGGAATATTAATGCAAAAAAAAAATAATAATAAAACTTGAATAAATTACTATTTATCAAACAGCGTTAGACCTCCTTATCCTTTATGGACACGGATTAAAATAATTTAATAAAGTATGAGATGATGAGGTAAAAAGATATTAAATACGACAAACTTTGGTGTCTTAAACAACCACAAAAAAAATAATTAAATATTTATTAAGGGAATAATAAAAACCGTTGCTGATTAGGCCTAGTCAGAATAGTAATTGATATACCAGTATGGTATAATTACTGGTTCTATATTCCGTACAATACAAAAGAAAAATTTAATGAATTGCTGATAAAAAAACGTGACTAATAAAGGCAAAAAAAAAATAGACGTAGATACATAAAATCAAAATTACGGCGTTCTGTTTTCACAAATACAAAAGTTCTGTCGAAGCTAACCTGTATTATCTTCTTTTCCAAAAACGGAAGCTGCTGCACATTCCTTTCCTCGAAGGTCGAAGACACGTGGTTGACCGGTGGTTGGTTCTTGCAGAAAAAAAGACTCAATTGACTCTTTGGATGGTTGGTCTGGTTTTCTGGGTGTAATTAGTGAAATCCTGGACGTAGGTATGCTGTTCCAATAGGTACACCACGTGTAGGAAGCTTATGACGCAATAGATCTTAACCCAGCCACAGTTACAGTCAATTACAATCGGTCCCCGTACGAGAAAAGCCTAGATAAATACCCAAATTTGCAATCAGTTCGGATCCAAAAAGTATAAAAATTAAAAGAGGCCTACCTTCAGTTTTTAAACGGCTTGTAAAGTTGCGTTAGGAGAGTTTTCAAAACCGGCAAAAAGCCGTGCGTGGTGAACTCCAACAATAGTTCAATTAAACACGCGTAGTGTAAAACGAATGGTGACAGATCCCAATAAAGGTGAGGAGTTTGATTACTAAATTCCAAATATTCAACCAAAAATCAAAACTACCTCTAACCAAACGCGATACTAACTCTGCTAACGTAAATTCGTTGTTCACTTCTTGAAATTAAAACGGAAAAGAGACCGATAATGGGCAAGGGGTTAAATTTATAAACATTTTCCTCAATAAAAACTAGTTCCCGTGTAGAATATTCTAGAACAAGATTCAAAATCGAAACGTTCAAATAATATATTTTAAATCTTTAATTCTGAAGGAATAAGAGTGACAAAAAATTATGAAAATAATACTAGAGCTATTTGAGGACCTATAGATCGAACAGACTGCAAATTATAGTTGAAAAATTAACAAAACTAAACTTATTAAAATAAGTAAATATCAAATAAAATTACACCAGGCGCCATCCAAGAGTCAAAAGTGGAACCATACCAAACTCACCAAAACAGAACCCCACCAGTCAGTACGGTCTCCAACCTATTCAGAAATATAAACAAAAGCAACCGACTAAAAATATCTAATTTAACAGCATATTCCAACAATAAAACAAAACAAAAATATACCTCGGCTACTCTGCAAAATATGGACGTGACAATACGTATCTTATACAATCTTTCAGTTGTGATTCAACAAATAACTTGACGACATACTGATATCTATTGTCATTAATCGACTTATGCAGATATTGATCCAGACTTTGTAACCGTTGAGCGTCCAGTAACGATGGGTTTGTTGCAGTAATTGCAGGGGATTTTGTCACCCTTTTACAAGTACGAGTCGTTTTCTATTGTCGGTCAACACTCGTTTGGATAGGTCTCCAGTCCTCCACAAGAAATGAGAAAATTGTCATCAAACAAATGGTAAGTTTATTGGGTAGATTAAACATGATAGATTGTGTGGTATGGTATGATATGGTAGAATAGAGTAGTAAGGCAACTGTGCCTGTTGATATGCTTTTACTTTTGTGTTCACCTCATACTTCTTAGTCCTTCGATGTTGAGTCTTTCTGCGAAGTGAGCAATTGTTCGATATGTCTGTTGTGTTAGTAATGCTGGCTGAATAATGACGACTCCCAAGCCCCAAGTGGAATTGTCTTTTGCGCATTAGAGCTTCACAGTCACACATTAGGTGTACCGCTGTCCCGGGTGCCCGCCGCAGAATCTACAGTCTGCGTTGTTTGCCCATCCGATTTTGGTTAGATGATATCTCAATGGACAATGTCCTATAATGAGGCCTGTGAGGCCACTCGTAAGTCCGTTTGTTGGAACTGGAGATACCGTTTCGCCTTGGAGATAGAGGTTATAGTAACCCTTGCCAGTCTCATGCAAGTCGATGTTTCCCATTAAGCTCGTTTAGCTATAGAAATAGAAATAATTTATTAATTGCTTATGCAATAAGTCACAAAGAATTTGACAATAAATATTGTATTATTATACATTGCCTCTTATTGTCTGCAAAGAAGTGGTACATTCTTGCAGCGTGTATGGTGGATGGTCTTTGAAATGAAGTTTCAGCCTCTGAAGAAACTGCGCTTTTGGAAGGTTTCTCCACTGATCTCGCAACATGTTAAAAAGATGTAGCCCCATTGTTGTTGATGAGCTGGAAGAAAGTCTTATAAAAGGCACACATACGTTGTTGCTTTGACGGGTGCAGTAGTTATGAGTTTCTTCCCTCCGGCTTAGAGATGGCAGCTGTTTCTTGATATGAATTAGATGGTTTATAGCCAATTGAGCATATAAGGTTAGAATCCCCCATTTCTGGAAAAGTGGTCTGCATGATGTTCGAATTGACGCACCCCCTATAGCTCCTATTGCCTTCTTTTGTAATATTATATATGCTATATCTTCATAGTTTTGTACCATGTTCTTGATGTGGCGTCTTGTGATACCCTAAAAAAGGTATCGTAAAACAAAGTCTTAGAACTTTCTCTGGCTAGGATCTCGGCTTAATCATTGCCTTCGACCCCTGAATGCCCTGGTACACACATCAGTGTTACCTTGCTTTCATTTGCTAGTTTTTCCAGGGATCGTTTGCAATTCTAGACAGTTTAAGATTTATGGGCCTTCGATATACATGATACTTAGCACCTGATATTCCATTTCGGCTACTATTCCGGCATTTTACCCCTAAGACCGCTGCGCCACCTATTCCGGCGGTTTGGCAATGACGTCACATAACAAAAATGAACTTTAATTGAATATTCTCGCCAGGCTACCTGCTTGCGTTTGAATTCAAACTATAGACGCAAGAGGCTTCTATTCGAACTTACGCACGTAACTCATTTTACTACAATATGGTAACCATTAGCACAAACACCTGCCGAACAGCTGAATCTTTAATTCTGGCATACAACACCGCCCTAAAGGTAAAGTATATCGCCTACAGTAGGATACACTCACAGGTGGAATACTTTGCCAGACTGTTTGCTGAACTAGGAGACTTATGTATGGATGCTCAACGACAAGAACATTTTATCAAGTTTTCGAAGGTAAGCTCCGGCTCATCTCGCGTCTACTCACTGGGCGCTGCGGAAACATGCGTTTGACAGACGACTTACTGTCGCATCTACCGACCCTGCAAGCAGCAGAAGGTAAGATCTGCGACGGCCCTACCCTGTAACACCAGATGGTAACTGATCTGGGGAGAGATACCGTATTTCCTTCAGCGTGCCTAGTGGACTTTTCCCAGTACCTGGGCTGGTCTTGCGTGACCACACTCAGCGTGGGAGGTAAGGACAAAGGGCCTAATAGGGTCTGGCTGCTATGCGATTTCCTAGCCTATTCGTCTACATACATGTCTCTTATATTAACATAAACAGATGTGACATGGAATTCATTATCTGTTGTGGCTACTGCATAATGAAGTTTTTGATGTTAGTGTATTCTAATGTCGAGGATTACACATCACTGAGTCTTTTAATACATCAAGAATTACTTATACTTTTGTCTTACCGCAAATGTACTCAAGCAATGCAACAATGCAACAAGTTTGTTCCGCAATGTAATTCACGCGTATCTATTATAACGAAGTACATCAAATCTTAAAGCTAAAACGTGCCGTTAATATTTCGTTTGCTCTGAGAGACTGCACGCTGCGAGAGCTCGCGCTCGTTTATATTGAACGCAACCGACATATTTCATAAAATTTGTCCGTGTGGGATGGCGAATTCTCGGAGAATTTGTACTCAGCAATGTACTCCACATTTTCATCATGCGTTATGTGCACATAGCAAATTTCCTGTGAGACTCGAGCTGGTACCATTCGAAGATTTTATTAAATATTTTTCGTGAGAGCCCATCCTTTGCCATTGTGTGTGGAATTATTCGGTACCGAGAACTGACGGGGCAAATGTTCATCAGATGGTATTGTAATCCGAAATATGGGTGAGTTTACACATTCCTCTGAAATGAAAGAATTCACTGAATTTCAACTGTCAGAAGTCGAAAGGTAAGTCTTCGGTTTCTTACAATACCATACAAATACAAAAATATCAATGTAAGATTATTAATTTAAACACACGACACGCAGAATTTTAAAACGTAAGTTATACTAGTCATATTTTTGCTAATGAAATACTGCTGGAAAAGCACCGTTCGGTTACTGAGGGTTAAAGTTTAGAAGGCTGGATAGTAGCGCCTGTAGAGACAGTATGGGTAAAGTGATCGTGTGAGGTATTATATGATCGTTCCTTTAAGGCCAGGCACACATTTTTATTTAATGTATTTGTAGAGTGCGAATGAGATCCAAAGTTTTCTTGTAATTTATAATTGTTGAAATTGTCCAAGATACAACTTATATGATCCAATGCAGTACCTATTGTTGAGCTATACTGTTGAATGGTGCCCTATCGGTAATTGTTTCATCTAATTATAAATTGTAATCGACCCTGTGTGGTTTGAACTATTACATTATATTGTAAGAAATCAGGGCCACATGTGGTTCCACTGGTATCAGGCATCGCATTTTTTAAATTAGATTGTTAGATTAGATAGATGTTTTTTTAGTTTTCTTGAGAATTGCGCGTGAGAATTGTGCCCACTGCTGAAATATACTAACGACCTAACTACCTTCAGCCAGTACGGCCGGTTTCCCAAATTCAGGGCTCGGCGAAGCTGGCGTAGCTGCTCTAGAGAGTTAGATCGAATTTAATATTCCCGGTTACGAAAAACTAAAGAAACTAATTTACAACGTTTAAATCTGAGCCTATAATAAGTTCAAGGCTATTTCCGAACGAGATTAACTATTTAGCACGTATGCATTGACAAGTTGTAAACCGCTTTTTGTGTTGCCAAGTTAATACCAGTTAATTGAGTATAATAATAAGTATTGTTCTCTACACCATTAATGTAGAACGGAAATCCGGTATGCATCCGGTCAAGATGTATCGTTATGGTTACTACTAGACTGTTTTTTGATATTTTTTAAAAAGTTATTAATGTTTTAATCTCCTTGGCGTCTAACTTTATGGAACTAACTTTATTTAACAATTTTCGTCTAATTTAACGATTTTATAGCCACCTAGACTAATAAATAAGAAAGTAATTCTTTCGTTGCCTTGGTGATAAAAATTGACGAAGTCAATAGGTTTTTGTATTCAGAATGTCATCCTGATTAAAAATAAGACTCAAATAATATAGGACGCCGTTTAAAAATTCAATGATGACGTAATAATAATCTCAAGAGTATCCCAAAAAATGGCACTTTATAACACCATATTAGAATCTATTTAACAAAAATATATAAAAAGATGCAGAACTGCTTACAGAAAATATGAATATTAACTTCTAATCACAAAGCTCAATTTCTTAGTGGTGGGAGATGGTCAGACAGACAATATAAATCAATAAAACTCTATTAACTACTTACGCATTTTTAAACAATGGATGAGACGGAAAACAAACACCTAACAATAACGGGGCTGAGCTCCTAGAAAAGCACTATTTTCTCCTATGAATACCCAAACCAAAACAGGATGAATCTTTTGCTTTCTCCTTTCTCGTTCTACATTCTCGCGCCAAAGCTTGTGCTTGTGCTCTAATATCACCCTCTGATCCGTCCTTTAACGGCTCATACCAACTTAAGACAAAATACGAAAGCTTGTAAATTCAAATCCCTATTAAAAATCACGCGCAAAATCTACCCGTTACAACTTTATAACTTAGAAACTATTTAACATAATTTAATCGGAATTTCACATGTGAATTATTCAAGTACATGCAACTGTTAAGAATAACCCAGTCAAAAAATTGTTGAAGAGTTTTGTATGGCCGCAAAGAACGCATAGCTCCCAAGTAGAAAAATGCTTATATCTCGAAAACGAAAACAGCCAAAACTTTTGTTCTACGGCACAAACTAGCACAATACTTTAAACTCGAAAAAGCATTGATATTGTTTCGAGTGCGAAAGGAGCACAATACGAGTTTGCAGCACAAAACAGCGCAAAGCTTTGATTTTAGCCAAAGTTTGAAATAAAGTAATGGTGGCTGGCATGTCCACAGCCCCCTTCAGAAAATTGCTTATGATTTCGAATCTTAAGAAGCACAAACCTTTTGCGGTACAACACAGCACAAAACAAGCACACATTTTTTACAAAAGAAAAATTTAAAATGTAAAAATACATGGACTATTCATCAATAAATAACTGATGAAAAACTACTGCCAGTTTAGCTGTACTGGAAGGGTAAGATGGATCTGGTTTGCAGGGTGTAGATCGAGTATTTCCAGTAGGACGACAGGGTTGCCGCACTGGGACCCAATTCTCGTCATCGTTTTGAAGCGAATGCGAGAAGTTTCGAATGGAGTGGGGATATCACCGGTTGCCCTCTGTAACACACGCGCCTCGCCCATACGTTCTCATACGTTTGATTGAAAAGTATGGGCGTGGCGCGTGCGTTATTGTTCGTTATAGTTGTAATCGTGCCGAAAAACTAAAAATTGAGATTTTAGCGGAAATAGGTCTTTATGGGTCCCCTGAACATTTTTGACCAAGGTACAAAAACATGTCTGTGTGTGTGTGTGTGTGTGTGTGTATGTGTGTGTGTGTATGTGTGTGTGTACCAGTTTTTTGTGGAGACGTTTCCGGAGAAACTACTAAAGGTACCGGGACGATAGTTCATGTTTTGAAGTTTCATGACTAAACTTAGAGCTGAAAAGCTTTTGGTTCAAAATGGTCCAAAGGAACTGGCTGTTTCCTCTAAGCATTTTTCAAGGATTTTTCAAATGAGCTGCCATTTCTGTAATTTCGTCCAAATAGTTAAATAATAAATTAAAGTAGAGGAAATTTTGAATAATTTATGCCTATGATATTTTTTGGTAAAATTAATAGTTTAGCTTCAAGAGCAAATTCTATTTGATCGAGATCGGTCGCATCTGCATTGATAGGAAACTACATAGTAGCCTAGATTTGACAAATATTTTTTTGTACTGTCACCACAGAAATGTCTATGGCTGTCACACTCGAAAACAGCTGATTTCACCAGATGTTGGAGAACCGCTATGGAACGTTGCCGCTCTAGTGCGGCAAAATACAAAATACAAAATTCAAATAAAATAAGAACACCAATTTGATTGTTTGTTAAAGAAATATCAACCCGTTCTTATATCTAATTCTAAAAACGATAAATTGAGAAAATTGTAAATAAAGTATAGCGATGAATGTAGTTATATTTTAGTATGTTGGAACGGATATGACATCTTCAGTGTCATGAACGAATATAAATCTGTCATAATTTGGATTAGCCTTTTAAACTTGACGTTTCGTAGAAGCGGTATCAACCTAACATTTCCTATACAGAAATATAACCATTTTTGTTTTTTTTTTTCGTATTTCGTATTTCTCAAACAGCAACACAAAAACGTTGATGTCACTCCCGCCGAAAACTACATCGCGCGACTCGCTCAAATGCGACGGCGACGCTCCGCCAACGGTAACGCGCCGCATCACCGCTCGTCGCGCTATTCCGTACTTTCGGCACTTGTGAGATAAATAACTATTATTCTGATGACAGTAGGTAGTGTCAAATGCTGATGCTTTGACCATACCTACTATTGATACTATTGACTATCAAAATATCTGTCAAATCCTGGATAACTAGTTTAATTTTAATGCAAGCACGATTTATCTCAATCAAATAGATACACATGCAGCTAAACTATAAATTTTATATTTTGCATGATAAAGTCATGTGCCTGGCCACATCAGATTTTTTTTTATTTTTAAAGGGAATTCAATTTTCTTAGGAAACAAACAAAAACAATTTTATTTCTAAATTTTTCTGTCCGGGAAAGCCCATTTTCCTTAAGTCACTGATATACTACATACATTAATCTAAAAAAACATAAAAACACACAACAAAAATTTAGTAACGAACTGAAATGAAAACCACGTTTGCAGGACACCACTGCAACTGAGCCCAATTTGCGAAATCAACGCATTCTTGAAACACTCCGATCCAAAGCAAGGGAAAACTGGCGAAAACCTTTTCAGCGCCAGCGTTGCGAAAACGACAGAACTACAGCTGAATATCAATTATTCACAGAAAAACAAATTTCTGCCCTTAAAAACTCAAATCCTAATGGAACCTGCTATTTAATTTAACAAATAATATGTCCGATGTTGACATAGACCTCCAAAATCGAAATCGTGATATTCTAATTAATTCTAATTAATTAAATAATACAGAAACAAATATAAACAATAAAATTTGACTAGTAAAAAAATTCTATGCAAATCATTTATACAAGAACAGTAAACATGTCCTGTTGCAGCTACATATAAATATCGAATTTTTGTGCATTTGTTTCCCGGGCGGGTGGTTTTAATTTTAATAAATACAGCAGTTTCACATAAAATCGGTTCCATGATGGTTTGTCCCCCCATTTTTTGCTATATGAGTGTGGGTGCACGGAATTCCAATCCCCCGATGTATTGGATTTCTATTATTAATGCTTTTCCATTTATACGGGTTTATTTATTGTATAATTGCGCTTGCTAATTTGTTTTTCCATTCCGGACAAATTGTCCAGTTATTTGGACCGTCGAATGACCCAACATTGATACGAAACCGTTTCCAATAACTTTTATGTCCGCTTGCCGGGTATTTTTCTGGTCTATTTATAATGTCCCGGTGATAAATTTCTTTGATTAAAATGATACCGTGCATGCACTTTGCACAAAACGCTAGCGCATTTAGTATCCATACCATACAGCGAGAAAATTACAAAACCATTTAATATTAATTAATGTTCTGCGTGAAGGGACTTGATATATACAGAAAGGAACAGTATACATACAGGCTGAAGGAATTATATACAGGTGTATCATAAAGATTGCAACTAACTGGGAATTAAATAGAATTCCTTATATATCATATCATTTATGAATAAGATAAATACAATTTTCTTTTCAAATATTGTCCTAAATAATTTGTATAATAACTAAACCCATTGCTAGATGCTGATGTTGTGAAAAATTTGATGCGCTATTCAGGGTAATCGTAACGCAGCAATTTTTTAGCATTTTTAAATGACTTTTTCTTGAGATTGTTAAATAGACCACGCTGTATATTCTTTGCTAACGGCAAAGTTTCTTAGGGTCTTTTTAATTTACATTCAGTATGTCCTAAATCTATTTTTACTAGTTTATGTGATATTTTTGCATTTTAAAGAGTAGTATGTACTCCTTTATAGTAATAGTTCGTTATTGCTATACATATATATAATAATATATAATAATTTATATATAATAATATATAATATATAATATAATAATATATAATAATTTATATATATATATATATATATATATATGGAATATGACGTAAATAGAATCCAAGTGAGAAGTAATTTTTAAAATTAATTAAAAGGATACGGTCTCAGCCCGGATTCGAACCGGGGCTTTCTTCCTTGCCGGGGAATTGCTCTACCGCTGAACTACTGAGCCCGGTCGGAGGATATAGATTTAATTCGTCATTTCAAACGATAGTAACAGTACGGGTTGCTGTCTAACTACTATTATCATGACATCTATTGGACACTGGTGGAAATTGGTTCATGGTATGTCAAGGTTAATCGCAAATCTTGCTAGTGGAAAGTAGGAAACTGGTTTAATCGGTTTAAATAACTATATATGGAATATGACGTAAATAGAATCCAAGTGAGAAGTAATTTTTAAAATTAATTAAAAGGATACGGTCTCAGCCCGGATTCGAACCGGGGCCTTCTTCCTTGCCGGGGAATTGCTCTACCGCTGAACTACTGAGCCCGGTCGGAGGATATAGATTTAATTCGTCATTTCAAACGATAGTAACAGTACGGGTTGCTGTCTAACTACTATTATCATGACATCTATTGGACACTGGTGGAAATTGGTTCATGGTATGTCAAGGTTAATCGCAAATCTTGCTAGTGGAAAGTAGGAAACTGGTTTAATCGGTTTAAATAACTATATATGGAATATGACGTAAATAGAATCCAAGTGAGAAGTAATTTTTAAAATTAATTAAAAGGATACGGTCTCAGCCCGGATTCGAACCGGGGCCTTCTTCCTTGCCGGGGAATTGCTCTACCGCTGAACTACTGAGCCCGGTCGGAGGATATAGATTTAATTCGTCATTTCAAACGATAGTAACAGTACGGGTTGCTGTCTAACTACTATTATCATGACATCTATTGGACACTGGTGGAAATTGGTTCATGGTATGTCAAGGTTAATCGCAAATCTTGCTAGTGGAAAGTAGGAAACTGGTTTAATCGGTTTAAATAACTATATATGGAATATGACGTAAATAGAATCCAAGTGAGAAGTAATTTTTAAAATTAATTAAAAGGATACGGTCTCAGCCCGGATTCGAACCGGGGCCTTCTTCCTTGCCGGGGAATTGCTCTACCGCTGAACTACTGAGCCCGGTCGGAGGATATAGATTTAATTCGTCATTTCAAACGATAGTAACAGTACGGGTTGCTGTCTAACTACTATTATCATGACATCTATTGGACACTGGTGGAAATTGGTTCATGGTATGTCAAGGTTAATCGCAAATCTTGCTAGTGGAAAGTAGGAAACTGGTTTAATCGGTTTAAATAACTATATATGGAATATGACGTAAATAGAATCCAAGTGAGAAGTAATTTTTAAAATTAATTAAAAGGATACGGTCTCAGCCCGGATTCGAACCGGGGCCTTCTTCCTTGCCGGGGAATTGCTCTACCGCTGAACTACTGAGCCCGGTCGGAGGATATAGATTTAATTCGTCATTTCAAACGATAGTAACAGTACGGGTTGCTGTCTAACTACTATTATCATGACATCTATTGGACACTGGTGGAAATTGGTTCATGGTATGTCAAGGTTAATCGCAAATCTTGCTAGTGGAAAGTAGGAAACTGGTTTAATCGGTTTAAATAACTATATATGGAATATGACGTAAATAGAATCCAAGTGAGAAGTAATTTTTAAAATTAATTAAAAGGATACGGTCTCAGCCCGGATTCGAACCGGGGCCTTCTTCCTTGCCGGGGAATTGCTCTACCGCTGAACTACTGAGCCCGGTCGGAGGATATAGATTTAATTCGTCATTTCAAACGATAGTAACAGTACGGGTTGCTGTCTAACTACTATTATCATGACATCTATTGGACACTGGTGGAAATTGGTTCATGGTATGTCAAGGTTAATCGCAAATCTTGCTAGTGGAAAGTAGGAAACTGGTTTAATCGGTTTAAATAACTATATATGGAATATGACGTAAATAGAATCCAAGTGAGAAGTAATTTTTAAAATTAATTAAAAGGATACGGTCTCAGCCCGGATTCGAACCGGGGCCTTCTTCCTTGCCGGGGAATTGCTCTACCGCTGAACTACTATATATATATATACAATAAAATATATAAAATATAGACGAGGTCACTTAGAACCTATTTCACTAGATTTATGATATACAAAGTATTACTTATACTAGAGTATACTTTGGTAGTAATTTGAAGATTTTGGGTCCCTTGTTCGTGTGCCATACATTTGCAAAAAAAGGCAAAACGAAATTACAGATTTTTATATAAAATTGTTAATATTTTGACAACCGTAATACTTTGTATAAGGATAAATCCGGTTAAATACATTCTAAACAGTCTCTTTTATCACCAAAACATCAAACTGCTAAATACTGTATATACAGACAAATATTAATGTTAATACGTACATTACATTTTCGTAAAATTGCAAATATTAACATACTAGTAACATTATGTTTTCGCGAATTAATACAAGAAAGATTGTAAGACGGTATGGTAACATTAAAACTTATTTGGAATATTGAGCATAATTCTTTATGAACTTTTGTAGTTAGCACTGAAGACGGGGTAAAACCCGAAAATATAGGATGCTAGAATATATTAATCATCAGAACTAATAACCTTTTTACTTTATCATATGTAGTATGACAAGGAGGTTTAGTTTTAGCATTTTTCAAATATTTTGCAAATAAGCCGCTATTTCTGGAATTTCGTCGAAATAGTTAAATAACAAATTAATGTAGAGGAAATTCTGAATAATTTATGACTATGAAAGTTTTTGGTAAAATAATTATTTTAGTCGCATGAGCAAATTCTATTTCATCGGGATCGTTCGTACTGCATTAAAACACTAGTTTTAAAACTAGTTAGCCAGGATTTGCCAGATATTGTAATTCTAATGACAGTACGTAGTGTCAAATGCTGATGTTTTGACATTACATACTGTAAATATAATCAAAATATCTGTCTCCTAATAGTTTTATTTTAATGCAGACGTGGCCGATCTCGATCAAATAGAGTCTCATGCAGCTAAACTATGGTATGATAAAGTCATGTGCCTGGCCATATCAGACTTTTTATATTAACCTTAAAAAATACAGCAGACGTCAAGAATTTTGTTTGGAACATTGAGATCACCTATGTAATTGTTACTATTATTATTATTATAACTTCTAAAGTTCTTGGATTAAGTAACCCTAGGTAATTGCAAGCTCTCCCTAAGAATAATAAATAACAACTCCCTTATGTCAGTTGGGGGGAGGGTGCGACTCGCGGATTGTAAGGGGATGTGATATAATTAGACTTTATTACAAAGTTATGGACAGGCAGTTGATGGCCCATCACGTAATACATACGGAAAGGGAGACGAAGATAGGCTGTTATCAAGAGCGGGAAAGATAATCAAAAATGGACAACTATGAGTAAGATAGATATGATAGCTGTTTTCATTATTTACCTGCTTCAATAGCAAATACATAACGTAGGACAGCACATATTCAACGATGAACGGTGAAAAAGACCTGGCAGACCAAAAATAGTATGAAATGAAAAGGATGATGATAAGGATGATAATAATAATAACTTACCGGCGATATTTATGTTAAATATTTTTACAGGTAAGTTCACCCATTAATTGTATCAAGTTTAAAAGCACTTAAATTAACGCAAAAATCCAACGAATATACAGAGTACAGTAACGAACATACCTATATCTAATGTTTGGGTACATCTCAAAATAGTCCCCAAGGTATTTCTCCCAAGTGTAAAACGCCTTCTTCAGCAGGTACTTTTTTAGTGGGTTAAAATTTAGTCGGATTAAGTGCCGTGAGCGGAAAGGGAGTTGTAAAATCTAATACTATGGTAATTTGCATCATCCCTCGCTCTCTTCTATCTATTATAGTTAAAAATTAAGCTGCGCTGGTTCCAGATTTTATGGCAATGTTTACCCTTGTGTCTCTCGTACGAGCCAATGTTTGTCGTCACATACAGCATACAAATCAGAGAGAATACACATGGAAGGGTCAAGTTTAAACTGTTCGAAGCTCGTTTTGCAGCACTCTGTGTAGTTCAGGTCTCCAATTACTCTGACACACCTCCTCTGAGCGGCAAACACCAGTATGGCATGTGCCGGATGACCCCAACATAGGACGGAAGCAAATAAACTCTTATACTCATTTAATAAAAGTAGCCATACTAAGGCTTCATTAATGTGATGAGTGAGGTTATGTTTTATAGGTATCTAATTGTAAATAAAACTCTGTTAGGTTTTTGCTATTTGGGCAGTATCCTGCATCCTGTGCTATATAATGTAATGAAAGAATTAACAATTGCGGTATGTATTGCAAACAAGTTTAGAGTAGTAGGGAATAAGTTGAATACATCAATACCTCATAACTGAGTGTTTACCCTCTAGATCTCTTTCACGAATGCACTCCAGCCCTGAGTTTCATCCCTGAGTAGATACAGAAATATTCCCACAAAAATTTCAATCACAGAACATAAAAAGAGTGTTTTAATTATGGTTATGATTGAAATATATAATAATGCGTTTTTACGTTGTAAAATTCGATTTATCAAAAATATATATTAAAACATTATATAAAAACTCCGTATCTCAAAAGGTCCCCCTTTTTAAACAATAACTGACATTTTTACTTTATCATACGCAGTATGATAAAGTATTGTAATCGTGACGAAAAAAAAAATCGAGATTTTAGCGGAAATAGGTCTTTATGGGTCCCCTGAACATTTTTGACCAAGGTACAAAAAATGTCTGTGTGTGTGTGTGTGTGTGTGTGTGTGTGTGTGTGTGTGTGTGCGTGTGTGTGTACCCGTTTTTTGTGGAGACGTTTCCGGAGAAACTACTAAAGGTATCGGGACGAAAGTTCATATTTAGAAGTTTCATGACTAAACTTAGAGCTGAAAAGCTTTTGGTTCAAAAGGGTCCAAAGGAACTGGCTGTTTCCTCTAAGCATTTTTCACGGATTTTGCAAATGAGCTGCCATTTCTGTAATTTCGTCAAAATAGTTAAATAATAAATTAAAGTAGGTCGCATCTGCATTGATATGCTACATAGTAGCCAGGATTTTGACAAATATTTTTTTTTGTGCTGTCACCACAGAAATGTCTATGGCTGTCACGAGTGTGACAGCGTACACTCGGAGAACCCTCGACTATAAATCTGTCAGAATTTGAATTAGCTTTTAAAACTTGACATTTCTTTCTAGAAGTGGTATCAACCTAACATTTTCTATACCGAAATATAACCATTTTTGATTTTTTTTAAATACGTATTTCTCAAAAGCAATACAAAAAACGTTGATGTCACTCCTGCCGAAAACTACATAGCGCGACTCGCTCACATGCGACGACGACGCTCCGCCATCGGTGACGCGCCGCATCACCGATCGTTGTGCTATTCCGTACTTTCGGCACTTGTGAGATAAACAACTATTATTCTGATGACAGTAGGTAGTGTCAAATGCTGATGCTTTGACAATACCTTCGATTGATACTATTGACTATCAAAATATCTGTCAAATCCTGGCTAACTAGTTTAATTTTAATGCATGCACGATTTATCTCAGTCAAATAGATTCTCATGCAGCTAAACTATTAATTTTGTATTTTGTATGATAAAGTCATGTGCCTGGCCACATCAGATTTTTTAATATTGCCCCACGTTTAACTGATACTGTAAAGAAATTATACAATTCCTGTATTATTCCAAAAAAATACAGTTTCAATTGAAATCTTCGCCGCGTCGTTGATTACTAAATTTAATGAATGGGCAGAACACGGTATAAAGAAAACTCTTGAATTTATTTCAAGTATTTTTTTTGTTAGAGGCAATTATGCTTTCCACGCATGTTCGCAGTATTATAATAAGCTTGCCCTCGTAAATTAGAAATATCGAGTTCATTATATTGACATGATTAGTAATAAATTCGAACAACCCTTGAGCAGTGGTGCGCAGAAATGCAGGCACATCCCCATAATAGTCCATAGCGGTCCGAATCCTTAGATAGAGGTTGTGTAAATACAAGCTCCACATACCTACGTAATCAAATTTATTAGCATCCAACTAGTAATCTACAACTCTGCAATATGGAAATATTAAGGTAATCTACAGCACTTGCTTGGAGTAAACATTTTGCTTTGTACTTCGAGATGGCGCCCCCCTTGACCAGGTGCCTTTGTGCGGTGCACAACCTGCATACCTATACGCGGCGGCCCAGTCTATCCCCATTACAATTACGTAAAAAACAATAGTTGTAATTGTATTCTGATCAAAAACCCAATGGATCCTATACAATTGGACCCCAAACAAGGCACGTTTTTTACGAGGAATAGCAGAATTCAACTTAAGATAACTTTTAAGACGACTGAGAAACCATTGTAACAATTTTAGTATGGTGTCCCACTTTGTTCCCGCAAAACTTTTTACTTTATCATACGCACTACGATGAAGTATTGTAATCGCGCCGAAAAAAAAAATTGAGATTTTAGCGGCAGTAGGTCTTTATGGGTCCCCTGAACATTTTGACCAAGGTACAAAAAAATGTCTGTGTGTGAGAGGTTGGAGAACCGCTATGAAACGTTGCCGCTCTAATGCGGCAAAATACAAAATGCAAATTTCAAATAAAATAAGATCACCAATTTGATTGGTTTGTTGATAAGAAATATCAAACCGATGTTATATCTATTCTAAAAACGATAAATTGAGAAAATTGTAAATAAAGTATACCGATGAGTGTAGTTTTATTTTAGTATGTTGGTACGGATGTGGCATCTACAGTGTCTAGAATAAATATAAATATGTATGTCAGAATTTGAATTAGCTTTTTAACCTTGACGTTTCTTCAAAGTGGTACCTACCTAACATTTCCTATACAGAAATATATCCATTTTTATTAATTATTTTAATACATATTTCTTAAAAGCAACACATAAAACTTTGATGTCACTACTGCTGAAAACTAGATAGCGCGACTCGCTCACATGCGAAGGCGACACGCCCTATCACCGCTCGTCGCGCTATTCTGTACTTTCGGCACTTGTGAGATAAATAACTATTATTCTAGTGACGTAGTGTAAGTAGTGTCATATGCTGATGCTTTGACAATACCTACGATTTATCTCAATAAAATAGATTCTCATGCAGCTAAACTATTAATTTTATATATTGTATGATAAAGTTATGTGCCTGGCCACCATCAGATTTTTTTAATGTAGTTAATGTCTTACTGATTAATAAGTTGCATATAGAGTTCATGGTTTTTTCAATTCATTAAAACGTTACTACCATTTGATATATTAATAACTCTGTATTTTAAACTGAAGCCGTTAACTTCTTAACGAATTGAGAAAACCAATAAAAAGTCTATATAAAACTTTTTACTCCGAATAAAATTTAATACGCAGAAAAAAATCTGTAGAAGGTGTGATTTGGAATTGTGTTTGTTGATTTGTTTATTCAATTTTACTATTATGACTTAAATTTATTACTTTTTTTGCGATGGGTATTGATTGTGATATTTCGATTTTGCGTTGTTTGAAACGTATTTTATTTTTAACTTTTCCTTGTTTTTTTTTAATATTTTAACTTCTAAAAGAACTAAAAAAAAATAAATCCATATAAAACATTTTAGTCAGAATGACGTTTGCTCTCTAAAAAATAATCTTACCGGGGCAAAAGTGGGATACCCCGTCTATACGGACAGTTCATAGGACTTCCTTCTAGAATTAAAAACGGAAATTAAGCGCTAAGGAAGACACCATTAATTCAAATAACGTTTTATCCTGATTAATTAATCAGCAAAAAATATTAAAAATTCTTAATATTCCATTGAAATTGTTTTTAATGTACCTATTTTAAGACACATATTTAATACAATTGTTCGAAAAATTCGGATCTGTGATTAATAATGTGTTTTTAATGCAATGTAATGCCCGGATCGCTTTTACCTCTTTTAAATGTTTGACATATGTAGTTTTGTTTTATTACCCTATTAAATCACCCACTGTGTTTTTTTATTATTTGGAAGCAAGTGAACAAATGGGAAGCATTTATGTGAATAAGTAGCTACCAAGGACAACTGCCGGAACACAAACAACAATTCCTTTTCAAAGTACCGCGCGCCCGATACAAATGCATTGCGATTCAATCGGACAAAACACAGAGTGTCGTCCACAATGGCCCATAAACGCCACAAAGTAACCAAGACAGGGGGCGGCCGACAAGCCATTCGCAAATTGATGCTATTCTTTACAGGCGGCGGGCGGTACACAGATGGCGCCTCAGTCGTCCAAAACTAGGCGCTTCGTATACTACACGCCGTGCCACTAAACTCCGTATACACCGATGACATTTTGCGCAAACAAAAACGTTTCGCTCGGTTCGCTTCTTTTATTGAATTTTATAGAACCAGCGCCTCCGCCAAATGTGCAAAAGGTCGGTGTTTGCCTGACGAACTTGACCTTTAGAGGGATAATGAAGGGAACCGCGCCCGTTGATTAATTGGGTCTGTTTATTTTGAATGCGTGCTTTTCAATTCCTTTCAAGGCGGTAACTTGTACGGTAATGGTTTATGGACTTCGGAAGTTTTGGTGGGCCAGCCAGGCAAAAAGTTTGGTGCTTTGTCATGCAGGCTTTATATTTTACCGTGATTGACGAATATATCGACCGCCTTTTGTCCTTTCTTAGAGCATTATTGTTTTTTTAGTGTTCACATATAATCTATATGAATAATAGATAATTAAATTGATTGCAATCATAAACATTACTAAAATAAGCACAAATCGCTTAACGACCTACCTATTTTGGTACGACTTGCAGGACCCTTTGGTTCAGTATCCATACTCAAGTTCTGTGTAATTATAGACCCCACGGTGCTCAAAATCAAGAATAAGTTTAACTAATCAAACTAAAAACAAAATAAAATAAAAGAAAATCTGATGTGGCCAGGCACATGACTTTATCATATAATATATAAAATTAATAGTTTAGCTGCATGAGGTTCTATTTGATCGAGATCGATCGTGTCTGCATTAAATTAACACAAGTTAGCCATGATTTAGCCATGAGCGCCGTATAATCCCTAATACATATATGGATAATATTGAGACTAGATATTGTCAAAAAGACACAGCCTTTGAAATCCTCGCTAACTAAGTTTTAGTGCAGACACGACCTCGATCAAAAAGAATTTGCTCATGCAGCTAAACTATTAATTTTACCAAAAAATGACATAGACATAAGTTATACAAAATTTCCTCTACTTTAATTTATTATTTAACTATTTTGACGAAATTACAGATATTGCGGCTCATTTCCAAAATCCTTGAAAAATGCTTTGAGGAAACAGCTAGTTCCGTTTTGGACCCTTTTGAACCATAAGCTTATCAGCTCTAATAAAAAGACCTATTTCCGCTAAAATCACAGTTTCTTTTTTCGGCATTATTACAATACTTTTTCATACTATGTATGATAAAGTAAACAATATTTGCACTGTGTTTTCTTATTATATTATATTACAGAAAACATAAACGTAATAAAAAATAATCATTTACCTTTTGAGTATAGGTATCACAGAATTTTGATGCAATTTCTTTATCACAAATTTTCGCAAAAAATAGACCGTGTTCAGAATTTCTGCGTTCCGATTCAGATTCGACGGAAAAAAGCATATCAAAAACAATTTTACCTTGTTTGATTTTGTTCATTGGCCAAGATAGTTACTTTATTTGTTTTGATTATTGTATTTCTGATAACATAAGTAGGAATTTGGAAGAATGTAAAATGCTCTGAATTAATAACTCAAGTATCTATTTTTTTTAGTAAAATAAATATTTCTTGTTTATTTATTACTTTATCATACGCAGTATGTAAAGTATTGTAATCGTGCCGAAAAAAATTTTTGAGATTTTAGCGGAAATAGGTCTTTATGGGTCCCCTGAACATTTTTGACCAAGGTACAACAAAAATGTCTGTGTGTGTGTGTGTATGTGTGTGTGTGTGTGTGTGTGTGTGTGTGTGTGTGTGTGTGTGTGTGTGTGTGTACCCAATTTTTGTTAATTCATTTCCGGAGAAACTACTAAAGGTATCGGCACGGAACTTCATATTTAGAAGTTTCATGACCAAACTTAGAGTTGAAAAGCTTTTGGTTCAAAAGGGTCCAAAGGAACTGGGTGTTTACTCCAAGCCTTTTTCAAGGATTTTAGAAATCAGCCGCCATTTCTGTAATTTCGTCAAAATAGTTAAATAATAAATTAAAGCAGAGGAAATTTTGAATAATTTATGCCTATGACGTTTTTTGGTAAAATTAATAGTTTAGCTTTTTAGTTTATCTTAAGCCTTTTTCAAGGATTTTGGAAATGAGCCGCCATTTCTGTAATTTCGACAAAATAGTTAATTAATAAATTAAAGTAGAGGAAATTTTGAATATTTTATGCCTATAACTGTTTTTGGTAAAATTAATAGTTTACCTTCAAGAGCAAATTCTATTTGATCGAGATCGGTCGCATCTGCATTGATATGAAATTACATAGTAGCCAGGATTTTGACAAATATTTTTTTGTGTTGTCACATTCGAAAACAGCTGATCTCATCAGAGGTTGGAGAACCACTATGGAACGTGCCGCTGTAGTGCGCAAAATTATAAAATACAAATTTCAAATAAAATAAGATCACCAATTTGATTGTTTGTTGATAAGAAATATCAACCAGTCTTTATATCTAATTCTAAAAATGATACATTGAGAAAATTGTAAATAAAGTATAGCGATGAGTGTAGTTTTATTTTAGTATGTTGGTAGGGATGTGTCATGAACAAATATAAATATGTCAGAATTTGAATTACCTTTAAGGTGCGTTTTCATTAGTGATAATGGCAGTGGTAGCAGACGCCGTTGTAGTAAATCCAATAGCAAATTGCTAGTGACTCATGTTTATGTACATGCAAACTAATATGTGTCATTATCACGATATGTAAGAAATACTATAATTTCGTTTTCTACCACCGCCATTAGCTACCATTACCTACCAATCGGAACGCACCTTTCGTCAAAGTGGTACCAACCTAGCATTTAATATACAGAAATCATTTATTTTTACTTTATCATACGCAGTATGTAAAGTATTGTAATCGTGCCGAAAAAAATTTTTGAGATTTTAGCGGAAATAGGTCTTTATGGGTCCCCTGAACATTTTTGACCAAGGTCCAAAAAAATGTCTCTGTGTGTGTGTGTGTGTGTGTGTGTGCGTGCGTGCGTGCGTGCGTGCGTGCGTGCGTGCGTGCGTGCGTGCGTGCGTGCGTGCGTGCGTGCGTGCGTGCGTGCGTGCGTGCGTGCGTGCGTGGGTGCGTGCGTGCGTGCGTGCGTGCGTGCGTGCGTGCGTGCGTGCGTGCGTGCGTGCGTGCGTGCGTGCGTGCGTGCGTGCGTGCGTGCGTGCGTGTTTGTGTGCGTGTGCGTGTGCGTGTGCGTGTGCGTGTGCGTGTGCGTGTGCGTGTGAGTGTGAGTGTGAGTGTGAGTGTGAGTGTGAGTGTGAGTGTGAGTGTGGGTGTGTGCGTGGGGGTGTGCGTGGGTGTGCGTGGGTGTGTGTGTGTGTGCGTGTGCGTGTGCGTGTGCGTGTGCGTGTGCGTGTGCGTGTGCGTGTGCGTGTGCGTGTGCGTGTGCGTGTGCGTGTGCGTGTGCGTGTGCGTGTGCGTGTGCGTGTGCGTGTGTGTGTGTGTGTGTGTGTGTGTGTGTGTGTGTGTGTGTGTGTGTGTGTGTGTGTTTTTGTGGCGACGATTCCGGAGAAACTACTAAAGGTATCGGGACGAAAGTTCATATTTAGAAGTTTTAGGAGCTAACTTAGAGCTGAAAAGCTTTTGGTTCAAAAGGGTCCAAAGGAACCGGCTATTTATTCTTAGCATTTTTCAACGATTTTGCAAATGAGCCGTCATTTCTGTAATTTCATCAAAATAGATAAATTATAAATTAAAGTAGAGGAAATTTTGTATAATTTATGTCTATAACATTTAATGGTAAAATTGATAGTTTAGCTGCAGGAGCAAATTCTATTTGATCGAAATCGTGTCTGCATTAATACTAGGTACCCAGGATATTTTGAAGTTTTTGACAGTATTTGGAACGTCAGCGTTTGCGAAACGTCAATTCAACACGCAAATGCATGGAGAATTGCCATGAGGAGCTAGGTGAAACAATATTGAAAAACAATATTTCGAATGCGGATAGCAATGTTATGTTTTCGCGAATAAATACAAGAAATATTGTAAGACGGTATGTTAACCTTAAAACTTATTTGGAATATTGAGCATAATTCTTTATGAACTTTTGTAGTTAGCACTGAAGACGGCGTAATGCTCGAAAATATAGTATGCTAGAAGCCAATATAATATATTAATCATCAGAACCAGAACCTTTTTACTTTATCATCCGTAGTATGACAACACTCCATATTTAGAAGCTTTCTGTTGAACCAAGGGTCCAAAGGAACTGGAGTTTTAGTCTTAGCATTTTTGAAAGATATTGCAAATAAGCCGCTATATCTGGAATTTCGTCGAAATAGTTAGATAATAAATTAAAGTAGAGGAAATCGGAATAATTTATGACTATGACATTTTTTGGTAAAATTAATAGTTTAGCTACATAAGCAAATTCTATTTCATCGAGATCGCTCGTACTGCATATAAACTAGTTAGCCAGGATTTGTCAGATTTTGTGATTGTAATGACAGTAGGTAGTGTCAAATGCTGATGTTTTGACATTACCTACTGTAAATATAATCAAAATGTCTCTAGTCTAATTTTAGTAGTTTTATTTTAATGTAGACATGGCCGCTCTCGATCAAATAGAATCTCATGCAGCTACACTATTAATTTTATGTATGGTATGATAAAGTCATGTGCCTGGCCACATCAGATTTATTATTATTTATTTTTTTTTAATAAAGAAATATTTTTATTTTTGAATAAGTATTTACTTGGAAATATTTATGTGAAATGCTCTGATATTTAGACTCAAAAGTAATTATGTAAACATTTTTACGTTTTATTTATTTTTTAATTATTTTGTTTATATAGTGTATTTGTATACCGGGTGACCCACGCTAAAGTTACGCCGTTTTATTTTACCCCCGAATTTGACAGTTCTCTGTGGGCGTCACCGTCTTGATAAAAAGAGGCGTTGCATTAAGGAAAGGCATTTTAAAATTTCAATTCAAACAATAATAATGGTGATGTAAACAATAATAAATTTTTCTACTTTGCGTTCGTTATAAACTCATAACTAAACCGCTTTCGGTGTCGTTATGAAAACACTAGATAACAAACTTACAGTAACTTTTAGTTTTCCAAGATTGATGAAATTTACGCCATGTGTCAAATGAGGCTGACATCTCAATCGCTATTAGCTCGCCTCAATCGTATTTGTGAATTTTACTACAACTACCAACTCTTGAAGAAAAAAATACACTAGATTGTAAGATGACAACGGCAAATTTTGACGTTTATGTAAAATTAATTTCGCAAAGTAGAAAAAATAGTATATAACACTCGTTTTATAAGACACCTTGGCGCACTCGTTCCATTTGGGCACTCCTCGCTACGCTCGTCGTACCCAAAACAATTCGTGAACCAATTTTTGTCTTATTAAACTTATAATATAACTTATAATATACTATTTGCACACCCTGCGTGCGTATAGAAGTGTGTGATTGATTTTAGGATCAAACTATAAAGTGGTTTTACAAGTTTATATTAATGCTACATGAACACTACTGAACAATTATCCTTCAAGAAATACCAGGAAAAGCTTTGGCGTCATTTTTCTTTATTTAAACAGGTGTAGTTTTAGCAACGCAAGGTTTTGTGCTGTTTTTACTTGCTTTACAGCAGAATGTTGCAAGGTATAAATAGAATTGATTTTCCAAATTGGACTGTGGTATACTGACGCCCGTGGGGCACGCCTTTATGTTTCAGCAAAGCTTAGTACAACCCATTTGCTCTAATACTGTGTTTTTGTCAGTTATCAATTACCTAATAATATGGATCAATTTGCTAATATCGTTGGTACTTCTTTTCCACAGAACTAGGCAAATTAAAGTATAAAAAGTTAGTTAAGAATCATGCGAAACTGCAAGTGCTATGCAGTATTAGCCTACCATTACTCTACACATTAAGATTAACTTAAATAAGATTCATCCACAAATTAGGCACCGTATAACCAGTAACCTGTAAACAAGGTTATGCCTGTATTACTTAACAATTTCGCTACTTACAGGAGCGGAGGGGATCATTTGCATATGTAAACAGGGTTTTAATCGACGGCAAGAGGCGATTTGCCAGTTTATTGCATTCATTTGCAACGTTATTTGCGCTCATGGCCGCTGCAGCTATTTGCTCTTGTAATTGTCGGCCATTACCGTGCTGTGATTATTTACACTAAGTGCCTTTATTTTCTTGCCTGGTAATGGAAATACCACGAATTTGTGTCCCATTAACGATTTAGTTCTATAAACGAGTCTCGTGCAGTAAATTGGCATTTCCTGAATATGTAGGGTACATTGTTGGTTTCATGGATGCAGTTTGTGCTTAGTTACAATGAGAATTGATTGAAGAGAATGCAAACACGCGTTGTTTTCATGTTTTATTCATCAACACTGCGCATGTGTAGAGCGGTTTAATGCACACATGTTCACTGCAGCGCTTGGCCCTTAAGTTCTGAATCCCCCAGTCCAGATATGTAGATACGGCCACGTCACGAATTTTTTATGGTAGCGAAGTTCATTTATACGCCCACCCTGTGCATTGCGTTTTAGCGATTAGGTGTTTTATTGCAATGTGCAGATTTGATGGCCGTGTAAATGAGAGTCAGCGTCAGCAGAGCCCCTCGAAAAATTTATGTCCGTACAGTATGCGCCAGTAGTGTTGGCATTAAATGTGTTAAAAACATACTCATACAGGGTGTCTCACGGAACAGGTACATTAGAAGTTTTTTATGTTCTACTATTTCTGGAAACTTTAAATTTTTGGGTTAGAATTTACTCGATCTGAGCTCTTCAGCTATTTTCAAGCTAACAGTCACGTTCGGTCACCGGAAGTCGCTATCAACTTTGTTATTTTAAATGGAATGATATAATTTAAATTTTATTTTAGGTTTCTACGTATCTCATTTTTAATAAGGCCCTATACCTAAATATCACAATTTTTTAGTTTTTTTGATTTTACTATTTTTTTGTGATTTACGCGGTTACGTTTAAAATTGAATATCTGGGTTATTATTGAAACTAGAAGTTTCATGATTGGCGATACCAAACTAGAAACATAACCAAATAATACGATGTTTAGTTCATCTTATACATGGTGTTCAAAAATTACAACACAATAATTGAATTTTAAAACGTAATAAACTATTTTTTTTTTCAAATGGTACACCCTTCTTTATTAGTAGTTTTTGAGTTATTGTTACTTTTTCTATAAATCCATTTTGAATACTCCCATTTAATAATGAAGGACAAAATTAAGTACGAAATTTACAACGAAGATTTAAATAGTGAAAGATATTTAGAAATTTTGCGTGGACATGTGAACAATTTTTGCAAAACTCTTCCCCTCAATATTTTACGCGACGGCTTTTATCAAATGGACGGTGCACCGGCACATTCTACGCATGTGGTATCCATTCAACTTAATCATATGTTTGACGATAGGTGGTTCGGAAATAGGGCACCCTGGCGGTGGCCACCAAGCTCACCAGATTTAACACCATTAGACTTTTATTTCTGGGGCCATCTGAAAAAGTCAGGTCTATTCCACACCAGTTAATACTGGAGAAGAATTGACTAACAGAATGGACTTCAGCGACAAGAAATCCGAAGAACGATGATGACAGAAGTCCAAGGAAGAGTTTTAAAATCTGTGGAGTAGAACGGGCAGGATTTCGAACAAAATAATTAAGTTTTAATTAAGTTAGATATCCCAAATATATTATTTTAGTTTTAGTAAACCTTTTCAATATTTTTGTGTTTTCCTGCTGTTCCAAAGTTGTTACATTCCTATAAATAAAGAATAAATCGTTTTGTATTTAGTTTGCATTCTTTTATACTGACAATACCACAGAAACTAATAAAGATAGATATAGGAACCCTAACATGGATTGATAGGGAATAAGATTTCCTATCGGTATACAGAGTATTCCATTTGAAAAAAAAAACAGTTTTTTTTCGTTTGAAAATTCAATTATTGTGTTCTAAATTTTGAACACCCTGTATAATATATCATGATGGACTAAACATCGTCTTATTTGGTTATGTTTCTAGTTTTGGACCACCAATCATGAAACTTCTAGTTTCAATAATAACCGAGATATTCAATTTTAAACGTAACCGCGAAAATCACCAGAACATTAGTAAAATCAAAAAAAAAAAAACTCAAAAATGGTGATATTTAGATATAGGGAAACATTATCAAAAATGATGTATTTTGATACGTAGAAACCAAAAATAAAATAAAAATTATATCATTCCATTTAAAATAACAAAGGTGATACCGACTTCCGGTGACCGGACGTGACAGTTAACTTGAGAATATTTTAGCAGTAGAGCTCAGATCGAGTAAATTCTAGTTCCAAAATTTCAAGTTTCCAGAAATAGCAGAACATGAGAAACTTCTAATGTACCAGTTCCGTGAGGCACCTGTATATTTCTGTACCTTGTGCGTATCATCAAAATAATCTTGGGGGTTTTTCGAATATATCAGTTAAACACAGTTTAAATAGGGCAAGTTTGATAACGGAAAGACCTGTTTCAGAAATGTTGATTTTAGCACCGAAACTGGTTAATCACCATCAACCTCTGAAAAATTAGAAACAAGCTGAATTCTTGTACACGTGCACCTTTATACTTAACCGACTTAAAAAAATCTGATGTGGCCAGGCACATGACTTTATCATACAATATATAAAATTATAAGTTTAGCTGCATGAGATTCTATTTGATCGAGAACGATCGTGTTTGCATTAAAATAAAACGAATTAGCCAAGATTTGACAGATATTGACAGTACGTATAGTCAAAAAATCAACCTTTGACACTACCTACTGCAATTGGAATAAAAATATCTGGCAAATCCTGGCTAACTTTATATTAATGGAGACACGATCTCGATCAAATAGAATTGGCTTCTACAGCTAAACTATTAGTTTTACAAAAAAATGTCTTAGACATAAATTATACAAAATTTCGTCTATTTTAATTTATTATTTAACTATTTTGACGAAATTACAGAAATGGCGGCTCATTTGCAAAATCCTTAAAAAATTCATAACAACATTGCTATCCGCACTCGAAATACACATTGACTTTTTGTATGACACCAAGATGTTTCAATATTGTTTCACATAGCGTGCGCGCGTGTTTCTCCATGCATTTGCGTGTTGAATTGACGTTTCGCAACGGATGACGTTCTGAATACTGTCAAAACTCGCAAAATATCCAGGCTACCTACTATTAATGCAGACACGATTTCGATCAAATAGAATTTGCTCCTGCAGCTAAACTATTAATTTTACCAAAAAATGTTATAGACATAAATTATACCAAATTTCCTCTACTTTAATTTATTATTTATCTATTTTGACGAAATTACAAAAATGACGGTTCATTTGCAAAATCGTTGAAAAATGCTAAGAGTAAATAGCAAGTTCCTTTGGACCGTTTTGAACCAAAAGCTTTTCAGCTCTCAGTTTGGTCATGAAACTTCTAAATCTGAACTTTCGTCCCGATACCTTTAGTAGTTTCTCCGGAATCATCGTCACAAAAATCTGGTACACACATACACACATACACACACACACACACACACACACACACACACACAGACATTTTTTTGGACCTTGGTCAAAAATGTTCAGGGGACCCAAAAAGACCTATTTCCGCTAAAATCCCAATTTTTTTTTTCGGCACGATTACAATACTTTACCATACTGCGTATGATAAAGTAAAAAAGGGAAGAAATCACATGATTTATACACGGCTGGGAAATCTTATTCGTAATATTTGATTTTCTTTGAGAAGTTGCCCTAACGCATGGAACAATTTGGATGATTGTTGTCTTGTTTGAAAAGTTGTTTTTCACTGATGGTACCCTATCAATCGAAATATAAATCTGATCATGAAATCGAAAGTTGATGGACTCTGAAAATTGACAAAGCAACTTTTAAAGATAGAACGTATAAAAAAATTAAATAAAATATTTTGTATGTGGATGGTATAGACCAAAATAACTCAAAAAGCTAAATCAATATGACTCCTAAAATTGCTCATTTTTTGTGAGATATATACGCAACAAACAAGTTTTGTTTGGCGCTTTGGTTTAAAGTCGTTTAATATTAAGAACGTATTACTTATTATTATTATTATATCTCAAATATTCCGATCAATATTGCCAGAAAAGAACTTATTGGGTGGGAAAAGGGACAAGATTTGGTGTGAGAATCTCTGAAATGGTAGTGTTTCGGAGAAATTGTTATTATAAAAATTACAGCTAGTTGGTCATAATGTTTATGATAAAACTTTTAGTTTTCGGGATAACAGGAAAACATTAGTATTCTGACTTTCCTTTTCATTTAATTAAAAATACATAGAAATATAAATTAATATTGAATAAAATTAAGTTTTCAAAAACTTCGCTTCCACGACCTAGCCCCAGCAAGAGTAAAACGAATGTCGCGACAACCATATATCCATATTGTTCCATATCCATATGGCCACAGTTCATAACTGATTTCTTCTGTGCATCCAACTTGCCAAATCTCACCTCTCGAAAAGACCTCCGAAAAACAGCACTTTCTTGGCTGGGTACACAATATGCTATCACAGCAATATCGCATGTATTAAATAACCAGACATGTTGCAATAAAGAAGCAATTGCATGATAGAACTGTGTACATTGCAATGCAAATGGACAAACTTGCCGGGTTTTTACATCCAAACCCAGCAATTTTTTTTCGTATTCGTTTGCGTAAGTTATTATGTGGACTTTATTTTAATATTACTGTATTTTTTATAGTATTGTAGGATTTGTATCTAGTTTATTACATGAAACGTAAATGATACAAATTTTCACAAAATATGTGCTATAGTTAATCCTTTGGCTCACATTTCTTAGACAACTAATATTTTCTCCTAACTAATAGACGAACCCCTAATAGGTAACGTTCCAAATTTCAATTTCCATACCATTCAGTAGCACCATAACTCAAGCACCACCCTAAATAAAACTGTTAACAACATCTCGATGACTTAGCATCTAAATTACAACGAGGCAATTTTAGGTCTACCCCCGGCTTCGCTCCCTTTGAGCGGTACCTACTACACCGTATAAATATTCTAATTATATCGAGGGTGGCAAACCGACGCCAACGCATTTTAAAGTTTCCGACCCAACCCCGGAAGACCCACGGGACACACTCCCTCCAACTTACTATCCGTCCGTGATGTACCCTCAGGCACCTCCACCACCAGCATCAAACGCACATAGTGTGGAGAAATTGTTTCCCGAATCGTTTCCCTCCACTCTCGACAATAAATAATACGGTCTAGACGAGTTCGCCAGACCCAGCCTACCCTGTTATTAAAGCCATTTCGGTGCAGGCGTTAGGGACGCAGAGATTACTGTTTGCTCTGACGTTTAAAACGGATGAACGGAAGGGGTGAGGCAAGGGGGTGGTGACGTACATTTTGTTTTTGTTGTCGTATTCGAGTCGCTTGCAGAAGTTTCCTTTGTCCTGCACTTCAAACGATCGCCGGAGATTAAAAGTTGAACCTCGATGACGTTCCGGATCTGTGGACTTAAAGTGGCATAACTCCGGATTCTCGGGCGATATCTTCAATTAGAGCGGTCTAGACGTTTCTTTTCTCGTGGTCGGTAGCTTGGAGGAAAGTTTTTTTAGCCGGTTTGACGATCATGCTGGACTTTAATACTTTTTAGTACCCTTTTTCACTGACGTTTATTTTGAAAACAATTTACCAATTGACCAAGTTAAAGTAAATTGCCAAGTTACCAGATGAATTGACTTTTGAGGCATGATATGAGAGTCACTGGTATTCTAGTCCGGTGATGACTCAATGCGAGGCTAAAGAGGGTAAGAGCCTCTATTTAAAGAATTAATTTTCAAAATAGCAACTAAGTTTTAATTAAAGTTACAAAGTAGTTGATTGTACCAAGGCTGGTTTAGAAGCTTGGATTGAGCATTTGTTTTATAAACTAGGATGTTATGTTACAGTGTGGGTCGCTTGGCTTTCCTGCCTTTCAAATTACGTCAACCTGGTTTGATTGTTTGTAATTTTTCCCTATTATTTATTTGAATTTACAATTTGTATATTATAAGGATTTTAATATCGTCCTAAAGACGATATAGTAAGATCAAGATCAAGCGGAATAAAGACGACAGGGACCATTTACAACCAAATTGCGCAAATTATGGCCTATGCAGACGCTATTATAATCTTATCGAGAACAAGAGATAGTCTGGTGACAGTAATGAAAAGCGTAGAGATAACGGTGAGCAGCAGAAGTGAGGAAACGACGGAGGTGGAGGAAAGAATAGCCAAGGGCAACAAGTGTCTGGGATCACTCAGAACTATTTTTGATCCCAGCAATTTGTGGACGAAGACAAAAGTGAGAGTGTACCAAACAGTTGTGAGGCCTGTGCTGACATACGGTGGGGAATTGTGGCAACTAAACCAGAAAGAGAAAGATGTGCTGGGGGTGTAGGAAAGGGTGTTGAGGAGAATTTATGGCGGTGCAAGGGAGGGTGAGCTGTGGAGGAGACGAACAAACGGTGAACTAAAGGAAATATATGGGCATCCAAGTGTGACGGGTGTGGTAAGGGCTCAGAGAGAGCGGTGGTGAGGGCATGTGGCGAGGATGGGAACAGAAAGAACTCCAAAACAAGTGTTGTGCGGTGGCATCACGGGTGTTAGAAGAAGAAGAAGGCCGAGAACAGAATGGTTGGAGACGGTGGATAGAGACCTGGAAGAGTTGGAGGTGAGCGATTGGAGGAAGTTGGCAGCCAACAGGAAGGAGTGGAGAAAGACTGCAAGCCATGGCACTGCAAGCCATGGGCCTGCAGTGCTGATTTATTGGTTGATTGATTGATTGATATTATAAGGAACGAGATTTATTTAAATAATTATTATTGTGTTGAGTGAAAGAAGTATAATTTTTAAATTAACGGTATTGTTGGTTGACTTAAAAAGCGATATTTTAAGGTTACGACAAATGGTTTTTTCATTAAACAAATTATTAATTGTGGAATGAATTAATGTGGACCGTTTCTTAGCAAGAACTTTTCGGGGGTACAGTAGAACAAAATATCCACGTGTTATCTCCGTTTCTTAAGGATACGTAAGTATACGCTGATTCCGAATAGGAACTTGAACCTGTATGCACTGAGCTCTATACTGCCGTCCAACGGTAAAACGCCGTATGTACATACTAAAAATTGCAACAACTTTTCTGTTTCAATGCAAAAACCACGCACATTTTTTACATTTGAAAGAATTTACCTTAGCCTAGCATGTTACCTAACTATTTGTACGTAAAACAGACTAACTTGTTTTAATTATTAACGTCATATTTAAGAGAAAACGGGAAATATTTCAATCAATGTGATTTGTATACATACGGCACTTTACCATTGGAGGGTAGTATACTGCCAAACACACGACCTTTTTAGCATCTTTTCCTGACGCATGCTCTCAACTGAGCTCTGAGCGGCAAGCATTCGCCAGTCTATTTCAGAATGTGTAGTAAAAGCTGCCCGCACCTACTTCTAGCAGCGGATTTTATAAAATTCCTATAAATAACGCTATTTCAAAGATCATATTTCATCAGTAGGCATTTTATCAGTTAACTTACCTAAAATTTTAAAGATATTGCTGGAAGTGGGGTCCTAACAAAGGAGATTTTTTTTTGTTTGACACTGACCAGGAAACCATCACAAACGTTGAACCTGTGTAAATAACCCTGTGGGAGAAAATATTGGACACGCGTTTCCCGATACACGGGAAGTAAGTTTAAGTATTCACGTATTTAGTGTTCATGTTCGGTGCACTGTCCCGTGAGAAACTCTGACTTGTCGAGCAGATTTTGGTGTCATCTTCGTAGATCATCGCCCGATCGAAATCGCAGCTGATAAAGTCTTTGAGCGGCCGCAGCATTTTGCCTAGATTCACCGTAATAAACAACCTATTCGCTTGTAAAATTATCCATTTTGATAAAACAAAATATCTAACAAGAAACGACATGGACGCAAACAGAACTCCCGAATGCAAACAAACCACACGCAGCTTGCACATTGGCTGATCGCGCAGAGTAGGTTCACTAGTCAAGACTCTGCATTTTCAGTAATTAACTACTCAAAACTGGTGCCAGATAGAGAAAAAAAAAACAATTTGAATTTCCTACTCCATTTTATCAAGATCCGTAACGCATAAAAATTATTGTATTTATTTAATATACTGCCTGTATATACTTAAGATATGGCCGAACTGCAAGGAGAGAGTTAACAGCGCCATCTAACAATAGTGTTGGATGAGCGATTCACACTAACATTATATTTATTTGAATCAAAACATGATTTCTTTGACGGATGTAAACCTATTTTTAAGCCAAAACATTATATTACATTAAAGGAAAATATCTGTTCTTGTATATAAATAAATTTCTTAGAATCAAAATTAGATTTCGTTGGCGTTAAGAATTTTTATTAAACCGAGACTAGAATATTACTTAAATGAAAGGAATTTTTAACCAAAGGTGACTATACGGACATTCCATAAGTATGTTTGTATCCATATACTGGTTGGAACCGTCATTGCGCAACGGTGTGGTCTAGACATGCCCCCACTCTATCATATTTTCGCAGCATACGTTTGATGCTCTCTGTCCCCACTGCCTGGCGCGCACGTATAGGCGTATACTTTGTGGTGGGATGAGGGGAATACGATTAGAGTCGTTTCGTGATGACTGTTCCAACCGGCATATTTAAATAACTTATATAAATGTTCCAAATAAAAATTAATTACTACAAGCAAATAAACTTATATATTCAAGAAAGTAAATATCTTTTTGAGTCAGAGAAATATGTTTTGATCGAAAATAATAAATTCAAAAGGATATACATACTTCTTAAAACCAGAAATCTATATTTAGACTACCGTAAACATTAATTTTACACGAAATTGTACAGATAGTTAATAAGCTAATAATATTACTTTGAAGTAAACTGTTATTTCGGTAAGTTTAAAATTATTTTTGTTTTTTATATACCCTGCAGAAAAGGGATATATTTGGCCTTTTTTTGAAGATATATAGTGGAAATTTAATCTAAATTTAAAGAAAAAAATCATTCTAACATTTTCATTAACGTACTTTAGAAAAACCTTGTCCAATCTTCTAACAAACGCGATAATTTTACTAATAGTACTCAATAGTACTATTCCTCTATTTATCTCTTTCGCCATGTTTAAAAATACCTACGATTGCTAAATAAAAAATAAACTGAACCGTAACGAAATAAAACTGAAATTACAGTTACACACTCCACTTGTACCTATAAATTTGTCTTGAGGTCCAATCTTCTAACAAATGCGATAATTTTACTAATAGTACTTAATAGTACTATTTCTCTATTTATCTCTTTCGCCATGTTTAAAAATACCTACTATTGCTAAATAAAAAATAAACTGAACTAAACGAAATAAAACTAAAATTACAGTTACACACTCCAGTTGTACCTATAAATTTTTCTTGAGGTAAATAAATAATTCTCATCCGGACCTTCGCGTCGGATAATTTATTCAGTAGAATTTGCACTTAACGAATTAAAATTTTACGCCTTTTCCGTATGAATAGGGCCAATAAATTAAATTCCACGTCGGAACGCGGACCAAGTTTTCATCTTCGTCGGTTGCCCATTCATACTTGAGCTTTTTTCTTTCATTCTGCAGCAGACTAGAGTTAGTTCCATCCCAGCAAAATGGAGAGGTGCATAATAAAATGAAAAAGGAGAACGGTTATTCAAACGGGTCATAATGAAATGCTAACCGCACACTGGATTAAAGCAAACAAGCACCGTCAATGCTTACTTAATGGACTTTTCTACGTGCCTGTCTAGCGTTTCTCAAATGTAACTGGAACGTGAAAATCTATTTGTCGGTCTCTATACGGGAGATTTAGCTTAGTGAGTGAGCTCGGCTCAGCCCGTAAACCCTTTAAACGAGAATCACGTGAATGTGACACAGATGAGAATACGGAACGGACGGTTTTCAACCGTTTTCAATATCTGTCGCACTCCCTAAACTGAGTCGGTGACAATTTGTATTGCCTTGGTTGGCAATTGACCTTTTGTAGTATGGCAACGTAATACATTTGCGAAAATTATTATTTATTTACAATTTATGGATGCCCGAAGGCTTATACAAGCAGATATGCCTTCTCACTTATGCTCTTCTCCCTTCCCTTCCTGCTCCTCGTCCTTCTCCACTTTCTGTATGTGCATGTGCCAGTTTGTCCTTTACTATCTTTATCTTAATCTTTGTTTCTTAGCAACTAAATACACAACAACACTGGACGCAGTGCGTTGTAGAATAGTTGTAAATCATTGTAAATTATCAGCATCGGAACATAAATGCCACAAAATTATCAGCATCGGAACATAAATACCACACAAAAAAAAACGACAAGACGATGTCTTCAAAAGGCATGCTGGTCAGTTTTAGTTCTGCTGAGTTGAAAATCCATAGATTTAAGTTATAAAGTATAGTTTGACACTGTTCTATTGATTTGGAATTGGAGTTGGAGGGATATGGCTACAATAAGCTTTCGGTTGTCAAAATTATTAAAACAGTAATTCCTGAATGCTTTCTAAAACTTAAAACACTTTTGCTTACAAGGAAAATCTCGAAAATACGTTGAAACTTGTCAATAGGTTGAGAATAGCTACCCTAGAAAATGTCGGTTTTCTGCACCTGTTGATGAATACATTAATTATCAGGACAATTAATCTGATACGTCATACTAAACAATCCCCACACACATGACGTTTAAAATCATTCCTGGCTCGTCATTAGGGTTGCCAGGAACAAAAATAGAGGTTGCAGGAGAAATTCAGGACGCATGTAAAAAACAGGACACTACTTATGTCATAAAACTACTTTATCATACATACGTAGTATGAAAAGTAAGGAAATATGACGTTTATGATCCCCTGAACATCTTTGCCTTTGCATGGTCGAGTCACTATTAGAAGTGATAGGAAATACACGTTGTTTATATCTCTCCGTGCTGTCCTCTGAATGATTCGACAATGGTAACTTTTTGCTTTACAGCTCCGTTCTAAAAATTGTTCTTAAAAAATCTGTTTTTGTATCATGAGTTGGGCTAGATATTTTATATTTGAAAAAACCAAAGATGTATCTTGTTGAAGTATGAAGGTCCAGATGGTGTAGCGTAGCGAACATCAAATATATGTGGTTACCATGATTATGTATTATATAGAGTGATAATAAAAGTTTTTCTGACGTGCTTCATCTTGGAGTCTACGTATTTCACGTTATATTACTTCCACTGATAATTACCCCGCTAAGAGGTTATGGGCCCAGAGCAGATAGAATTCCAGAAGAACCTATCAGAGTAATCTACCAGAAAAAGTGAAAAGTAGTCCAACTTACGAAGCTTCGAACGACAGCAAGAAGAATGTCCATTAATTCAGTGAGGATTGATGTTCTACAGAAGAATAATTATGATACCTGGAAGATACAGATGGAAGCCATTCTAATCAAACATGAAGTATGGGAATATGTCAATGGAAATGTCAAGAAACCAAAAGGGAATGAAGATAATCCAGAATTTAGAGAAGAAGTGAAGCTATGGGAGAAATATGACCAGAGAGCTAAAGCTGATATAATTTTGTCCATGAGTCCAGTCGAATTGAAGATTGTAAAGGGATGCAAAACTTCAAACGATGTATGGAGAAAATTAGAAGAAGTTTATCAATCAAAAGGTCCTGCTCGAAAAGCCACCTTGTTGAAACGGCTAACACTTCACAAAATGACAGAAAACGAAGATATTCGGGATCATGTCAATAAATTTTTTGACATTGTTGACAAACTCACTGAAATGGATATTCAAATTAATGAAGAATTATTAACCGTTATGCTTTTATATAGCTTGCCTGCTAATTTTGAAAATTTCAGAATTGCTATCGAAACTCGTGATGTTCTTCCAACGCCAGAAGTGCTGAAAGTGAAGATATTCGAGGAGAATGATGCTAGAAGAAACGGGGATCATTGTGAAAACACAAATGCTATGGTTATTTCAAAATTTGGTAAGAAACCGCAATTTTATAAAAATAAACCTAAAGCTTCCCATAGTACACAAAATGATACATTTAAGTTTAGATGTTATAAGTGTAAGGAGATTGGGCATAAAGCGATTGATTGTAAGCGCAAAGTATGGAAAAAACCTCAACAGGCCACATGTAGTGAAAATATGGATTTCTGTATGGGAGTTAAGAATTCTTCCAAAAACTGGGTTTTAGACAGTGGAGCAACCTCGCACTTCTGCAGAGATGAAGAGACTTTGATAAGCAAAGTAAGTTGCAATTCCGAATGTTTAAGTTTAGCAAATAATACACACACAGTAATTGCTGCAAAAGGAACAAGTAAATTTACAACTAATTATAATGGAAAAAAAATTAAGAATATATCATTAAAAAATGCTCTATACGTACCAGATCTTAGAGTCAATTTGATGTCAGTTAGTAAGATAACAGATAAAGGATATGAGGTAAATTTTAGAAGAAATGATGCCAGAATCTTGAACTCTAAAGGAGAAGTATTTTTAGTTGCAAAAAGAATTAATGACTTGTATTACATACATAACAATGAACAGTCAGCTTGTATAATGAATGAAGAATCCCATGACATTCATAAATGGCATAGGATTTTAGGACATTTGAATTTTCGAGACTTGATTGTTGCACAAAGGAAAAAAAGTATTTTAGGATTACATTTCGAAAAACCAGATAGGAAAATAGAATGTAAAATATGCGTTAAAGGAAAAATGACTGAGTTACCATTTCCAAAGAAATCAGATAGAAATACAGAAGTTCTGGAAATTATTCATTCTGATGTATGTGGACCTGTATCTACCGAGTCTAATGGTAAGAAAAAGTACTTAGTAACATTTATTGATGACTCTTCAAAATGGACAGAAGTACGATTTATAAGACATAAGAATGAAGTTCTTAAATGCTTTAAAGAATTTGCATGTTTTGTTGAGAATTTGTGGTAAAAGAATAAAATACTTACAATCAGATAATGGTGGAGAGTATATCAACAATGAATTCGATAATTTTCTGAAAGAACGAGGAATTCAAAGAAGATTAAGTGTTTCTTATACTCAACAAAATGGTTTAGCTGAGAGAATGAATAGAACATTTTTTGATACAGCTAGATGTTTACTATTTCAATCAAAATTGCCACCATCTTTTTGGGCAGAAGCAGTTAACACCGCCTGTTACATAAGGAATCGGTGTCCTAACAGCAGCTTAAAAGGCCGGACGCCATATGAAGTTTGGTTCGGTAAGAAACCGAATGTTGGTTACATGAAAGAATTTGGAAGTAAAGTTTACTTACTGAATAAAAATCCAGGAAGAGGAAACTTAGATCCGCGAGGAATTGATGGAGTATTTGTTGGATATGCATCTGAATCCAAAGCATTCCGAGTTTGGGTAACAGATCGCCGAAGAGTTGAAATTTCAAGAAATGTAAAATTTTTCACTGATGGTTCTACAAAAAGTCAGGAAATTCAACCAGTAATTAATGAAGATAAACAAATTGAGATTATGTTTGAAAACACTGGATACAGAAAGCCAAACGTTCGAGTAGAAGAATATACAGAACAAGAAAATCAAGAAAATTTTGAGGAACCAGAACAATCTGGTTCAAACGTTCGAGTAGAAGAATATACAGAACCAGAAAATCAAGAAAATTTTGAGGAACCAGAACAATGTGACGAAACATTTGCAAAAGAAAATACAGTAAGAAGAGTGCCTGGCCGACCAAAAATTTTACGAACAGGAAAAGTAGGTAGACCAAGAAAAATTTTCAACTCCGTTCCAAAAGAAGCAAATTTAAATGAAAAGGCATTTGTTTCTGAAATACCATTGAAGCTTGCTATGAAAAGCAATGAGAAAAATGAATGGTTAGAAGCAATGGCAGAAGAAATCAAATCGATAATTAAAAATGGTACATGGCGACTGGAAAAGCCTCCTGAAACAGATTTGATTGTTGATAAATAAATATGATATCTAAATTGTAGACTTCCGCGGTCTGAGTCAATGATATATTGATTTCCGGGTGGAAACCGCGTTGAGGACTTTGAAGTAGTCGACGTTTCGCGCTCTGTTGCAAGAGGCATCTTCAGGACTAAGTTATCAAACCAAGCGCTAAGAAGATACTGTCGTCTGTTAGGGCGGGTCTTTATATATGAGGGGACTGGTGTGACCAGATGGTGTTTGGAGTGGGGGTAACGTAGTGGAAGGGGTGGGGTTAACAGGTGGGGGTAACGTAGTGGAAGGGGTGGGGTTAACAGATGGTCGGCCAGCAGGTAGAAGCGGTTTTGGGACAGGACTGATTTCCAGGTATGATGTAAGTGAAAACCATCATCTCTATTAATATTGGAGGGGTGTTTTAGGATTTCTATTGATTCACGGATCCTTCTAGGGTAGTAATGGGATTCACGGGCGAGGACTTTGGTTTGTGCAAACAGGATGTCATGTCCCGTGTTATATCTGTGTTCAGCGAGAGCTGAACCAGCGATTTGTCGCAATCTAGTGCAGCGTTCGTGCTCAGATACTCGGACGCTTACTGATCGCTTCGTCTCGCCAATATAGACACTTCCACAGGAGCATGGAATCCGGTACACACCAGAGGAAAGAAGAGGAGGGATTTTGTCCTTTGTAGAAGGAAGTAAGTCCGATAGTTTGGAAAGGGGTTTGAATATCGGTTTTATGTTGTGCTTGCGGAGGATGCGTCCAATACGATCTGTCGTACGATCTGTAAAATATAAAATGAAGATCAAACAATTTGATGTAGCTACTGCGTATTTGAACGGAACATTGGACGAAACATCATTATAGATGATAATGGTTGTGAAAATCATATTCGAATTGAAGCGAAAAAAATGTTAAAAGAATTAGAAAAGGAAGACGAAAAAAAATGTCGACTAATGAAATCATTGTATGGATTAAAACAAGCTGGTAGGAGTTGGTATAAGAAATTAAGTAGTGTTCTTATAAACTTAGGAGCAACTCCATCTAATGCAGATCCCTGCATATATCGTTATTGACAAGGGGAAGAATTTACCATTATAACGACGTATGTTGACGACTTGTTGATTATGTCTGCTAACGATAATATAATTAGAAAATGCAGTAAAGGACTGGCTGAAAGTTTTGAACTTAAAGATCTAGGAGAAGTGAAAAACTGTTTAGGAATTGAATTTTCCAGAATCGGGAACAAAATCAGAATTTGTCAAGAAAAGTACATTTCTGATATTTTAACGAAGTACAAGATGGAAAATGCAAACCCTGTATCGACACCTTTGGATCCCAATGTTAAATTGTTGAAATCAAAAACAGGAATTAACTCAGAAGAACTTAATTTACCTTACAGGGAGTTAATTGGAGCATTAACTTATTTGGCCGTTTCGACGAGACCACATATTAGTCATGCTGTAAGCAAACTTGGACAATTTAACAACTGCTACGATCAAAGTCACTGGAAAGCAGCAAAGAGAGTTCTGAGGTATTTAAAAGGAACAATTCATTTTGGTTTAGTTTATTCATCAGGAACGGATGATAACATCAACGGCTATGTAGATGCTGATTAGGGAAATGATGTGGATGATAGACGATCGTTCACTGGTTATTGTTTCTTTTATGGAAATGGATTAATTTCATGGGAATCTAGAAAGCAAAGAACTGTTGCCTTGTCTTCAAATGAAGCAGAATATATGGGCATGAGTGATGCCGCCAAAGAATGTATATATTTGAAAAATTTCCTCATTGAATTGGGAGAATCAAAAAATATAAAATCATGTTTACTATGCGATAACATGGGTGCTTTGAAAATGGCTGAAAATCCCATTTTTCATGCTCGTAGTAAGCACGTAGATTTACGACATCATTTTATACGAGATGCTATGAAGAATAAATTGTTTGATATTAAACATATTTCTACTAATGAAATGGTAGCTGATATTTTAACAAAAGGATTGCCTCGTATAAAACATGAATTTTGTATGAAGATGTTGAAGTTAGAAGTGGAATTTTAAATGGTATTATGTATTGATTTGTTGTTCGAGGGGAAGTGTTGAAGTATGAAGATCCAGATGGTGTAGCGTAGCGAACATCAAATATATGTGGTTACCATGATTATGTATTATATAGAGTGAATAATAAAAAACAAGTTTTTCTGACGTGTTTCATCGGAGTCTACGTATTTCACGTTATATTACTTCCACTGATAATTACTCCGCTAAGATATCTTGTCATCTTTATCTTTAAAGATGTATCTTGTCATCTTTATCTTAAAAAAAATACTTTTCATCTAGCCCAACTCGCTATTTATCTAAGAAGTTACACTGAAAATTTCATAAACATTGAACAATACATAACGGTTTTATTTAAAAACGCGTTTTAGGAGAGGTAGAACTGGGTCTCAAGTGCAGAGTGGTAGAAATCTTTGCATGAAATATTAAAATTAGTCTTACAAGCCCCTTACTTGAACTCTAGAAGCAGTTTGTTTCGAGCATCTGCCCAGGATTCTGTGCATAACTAAAATACTCTTTTATATGGATAATATAAATTGAATAATTTTCAGCAAATTTGGTAATTAGCTTTCTGCCAACAAATGCTGTGTAGCTGTATTTTTATCTCAACAACTGGTTTTATTTTATTATTACTTTATCATACTTAGTATGATAAAGTATAGTAATTGTATCGAAACAAATGAGATTTTAATGATGTGGCCATGCGCCTGACTTTATCAATAGATACAGCACTGTGAAACTGTGTCAAATTGTTTAAGTTGTTATATTTTGATATTATTATTAATTATATATCTGTTATATTATATTATTATTATATTTATGTTATATTTATATTATTGAATATAGTAGCTTATTTATTTTATACCTTAATTTAGATTTCTAGTCACGATATCCATATTTAACTAGTCCTCTATAGTTTAAATGGGAGCGAGCCTTTTTGGTGCAATCTTACAATTGAAGAAAATGGTGTAAAAGAACTTCATATTTTAGAGCTTCTAGTTGGGTAGCGCTACACAGATGAGAGTAGGTCCATAAAAAAAATTAATAACAAATATTATCGTTAACTACTGTTATACGAGTAGATGCTAAGTTTGCAACTCAGCTATATGTGCCTCACCTAACTTCCCCAAATGTAGAAGCACTATTAGAAACAAATATTGGAAGTACTCCACTATCGGAACGGAAGCATCTATAATCAGTTTTGCTAAGGTAGATAATACTTCATAGTTTATACTATATTGATAACATGACTAATGCAAATTATTTCAGACTCCTGGCAATATCGAACAGGAAACTGAGAAATAAAAATATTTTATCTACAATATCATTTGCATATTTTATTTACATAGTTAGTATTGTTATTTAGTATATTGTGGTGTCTGTGTACAAAGGGACTGTACTATTGTACTACTCTGTACTACTGTACTACTCTTTTCTAACAATGTATTGTATAATTGGGGATTTTTCAAATACTCCGTCTCCCCGACTGCCGCACAGACAAGCCACTGGCTTTGTGCACATGGCAACATCCCCAAAAAAAAAAAAAATTAACTTTATGTTGCATCTGGTAAGTATCAAACTTCTTCAATTCTACTAACAATAATGAAGCCGTGATTGGACGATGCTGTTGTTAGTAAATCAAACTTTCAAATATACTAGTTTTTTTTTGTCAATTTTGTTCAGGAATCAATCTAAGCAGTTATAAGAATTTATTTAGCCCCAAACATATAATTGATTCGATGGATTGAAGCTGAACAAAATTATTACGAAAAAACTTTAATTTACTGTAATGTTTGATTTTGTAACATAACACCTTCATCCACTCACATCTTCAATTTAATTAATACGAATATCAATCAAACGGTTACTATTACTCTTTTTAAAACAAAGAAATAGTTTATCAGAATCAAGGTGGGAGTTAAGTTGTTGAGATAAAATCATAGTTTCATTTTGAATATATGATCTGATCATTTTAACAAATTCTTACAATCATACTGATCAAACGGTTTCCTTAAATTTGATTAAATGGTATTCTTTACTTGACGTGCGATATAGTCAATGTGAATATCTGTACATTCGTTCTAAGCACATCATACAATCAACTTTGAATATATTTATGTAGCTTGGTTAAATATTATATTTAATTCCTTATATAGGATCTTACCATTTACTCACCCTAAAGCACATATATTCATGCCAACTATTTCTTTTTTAGTGTGGCAATGTTGGCCAGCAGGGAGATAACGTAAAGTTCAATGTTTTCTCGACAGCAAGCTAGGGGCCATCACATATAACTTAGGTTAGAAAATATAAATATAACAATTCAAACTGTTTATTACAGATTGGCCTGGCCTTTGGGTTTTTCTAAGTTTCTTTGCAGTAAAGGCTATAAACAGGATTTTATGGTACACTCGTAAAGTTTTGCTAATTGCAACTATGGAAATAGAAACACTTTCGAACTGTTCGTTAATTTTATAAAGCGATATAATTTTGCGACACCGTTCAGCACGTAACATCGCCGAACTGAAGCTGCTGAAGTAGAAAGTTGTGAAAAATTGTGATTTGAGTTTTGTATGTACGTCGCACCAGAAAAGTAGTGCTTATGTGATTAAATAAAAAGTAACCTGTGTCGTCTTCGAGTTAATTGGCGTAATAATTTTGATATATTTATATTCCTCTTGATTATGTATCTGGTTTGTTCTGGTATTACTTTATAATTTACTGCACGGAAATGATAGTTATAAGTCTACAAGTATAAGCATTATTATTATAAGTGTGCTTTACTCTGGTTGGAAATCACCGCGGGAAATTCATCCCAACTCAGTATCAACTGAACGGCTAGTCCTCAGCTGGATTTTCCAGACGCAGAAGCAAACACAAACACCGCGCCGGGAGATGACGATATGAGTGATGGGGAGTGGTGCTTTTATTACGCTTTTAAAGGCTCTTCTCATATAAATATTGTCTTATAATATCGTTTAAAAGCTTCGACGGTAATCTGGAGTAGAGGAGCCGCTCCAGCGGAAGACTATTGTTATCCAAACACACGTTTCGGTTTCGGGAATCGAGGGTGCTGCGAACTTTGACTCTAGTCTCGGCGAGATTTATTTGCTCACCGAAATCGGGTGAGCAAACGCTATTGCAACGAGCGTTCCCTACCGGCGACGGCCCGAGTTCGTGAAACTGTTACTACGTCTCATCAAAGTTGGCGCGAACTTAATTTGGACACATTTGATCATCTCTACTCAGGGCACTGCTTGCACGTTTTGATAATGTAATTTATACGAAAAGTGGAACTGGATGTGAAAATCTAATTAAAAATATCGTTCAGACCGACGATAAAATACAAATTTGCTCTCTAAAGGTGGAAACAGTATTATTTCAAGTCGGCTATTTGAATTTTATGTTCAACACACTACAGTTTATACAGAAAAAAACTGATGTGGCCAGGCACATGACTTTATCATACAATGTATAAAATTAATAGTTTAGCTGCATGAGAATCTATTTGATTGAGATAAATCGTGTCTGCATTAAAATTAAACAAGCTAGCCAGGATTTGACAGATATTTTGATACTATTGACAGTAGGTTTTGTCAAAGCATCAGCATTTGACACTACCTACAGTGATTAGAATAATAGTTATTTATGTCACAAGTGCCGAAAGTACGGAATAGCGCGACGAGCGGTTAAGCGACACGTCACCGAAGGCGGAGCGTCGCCGTCGCATGTCAGCGAGTCGCGCTATGTAGTTTTCGGCAGGAGTGACATCAACGTTTTTTGTGTTGCTTTTTGAGAAATATGTATTTAAAAAAATAATTAAAAAGTTGTTATATTTTTGTATAGAAACTTTTAGGTTGGTACCACTTCGACGAAACGTCAAGTTTAAAAAGCTAATTCAAATTCTGACAGACTTATATTTGTTCATGACAGTGTAGATGTCACATCCGTACCAACATACTAAAATAAAACTACACTCATCGCTATACTTTATTTACAATTTTCTCAATTTAACGTTTTTGGAATTAGATACAACAAAGAATTGATATTTCTTATCAAGAAACAATCAAATTAATGATCTCATTTTATTTGAAATTTGTATTTTGTACTTTGCCGCACTAAAGCGGCAACGTTCCATAGCGGTTGTCTAACCTCTGATGAAATCAGCTGTTTTCGAGTGTGACAGCACAAAAAAAATATTTGTCAAATCCTGACTACTGTAGTTTCATATCAATGCAGACGCGACCGATCTCGATCAAATAGAATTTGCTCTTGCAGCTAAACTATTAATTTTACCAAAAAATGTCATAGGCATAAATTATTTAAAATTTCCTCTACTTTAATTTAGTATTTCACTATTTTGACGAAATTACAGAAATGGCGGCTCATTTGCAAAATCCTTGAAAAGGGCTTAGAATAAACTACCAGTTCCTTTGGACCCTTTTGAACCAAAAGCTTTTCAGCTCTAAGTTTGGTCATGAAACTTCTAAATATGAAGTTTCGTCCCGATACCTTTAGTAGTTTCTCCGGAATCGTCGCCACAAAAATCGGATACACACATACGCACACACATACACACACACACACACAGACATTTTTTTGTACCTTGGTCAAACATGTTCAGAGGACCCAAAAAGACCTATTTCCGCTAAAATCTCAATTTTTTTTTTCGGCATGATTACAATACTTCATCATACTGCGTATGAGAAAGTAAAACACTGGGAATCAATAGTCAATTCCACATTCCTGAATATTAGCAGTACTGACAACAGCCAATTTATTGCGTTAACTATTATATAATATCATTTAAGTACTCATAATGCATATTTCGCGCTTGTTATGGCATTAAGAAAAATGTTTGAATCAGTTTGAATTTAAAAATGGCTAGACAATGGACATAAGATATAAAAAATCCTTGTGACTTTATCTAGAGTACCATTGTTGCAGAAATAATATAATTTATAACGAACACAGAACCTCAATGCTGGAAATGTTTGGTTAGAATACTGTAGCAATTCTATTACTAAAGCTCTAACAATGCAAGGTTAAAACAGTAACTACGGGTTTAATTTAGGTTAACGCTTAACTTTGAGTTTACGAGTTCGTCAATGGTCGGGTTAACCCTAACTACCACTTAAATCGTGGTTAATTTTACCCACCAGTATTTTTGATAGTTAAAGCGCTAACTCCTAGTTTACGGTGGCGCGCGCATACAGTGATGCGCATAGAATAACGCAGTTGATATTCTAAGCTAACGTTCCATATGTTGTGAGATCTTATTTATTTACTATAGTGATGAATCTTTTGGATGATTCTTGTCGACTAGAGACTAGATGATGGTGAAGAAATCGGTGATTTCAAAAGAATTTTTTTTTGGTTTTATCTCTATTGATGTTTTTGTGTTAAATGGTGTTTCATTTTTAGAAATCATACTGTGTCCTCTATTAAAAACTTCTGCTAACTCTCCGAGTCCAGTTCTGCAGCTAAAAGGGACAATGGACCGTACAAATATAGGTACGCAATGTCCAGGTATATAGAAGTAAATAATTTTTACTTTTATTAAACTACGTTTATTGTAGGAACTGACTAAGCTGAGATTGTTAGAAACAGCAAGCGCTTCCGATAAAGATTCCGACAAAATTATTACGAAACATGACTTTGCTTTATAGTATTATCTTACGGGGTATGAAAACACATACTTCCTGATTTGCATTGAGCTTACGCCTGATACTACAATCTTGGTAGTAACTCTTGCAACATCGGCTGGGCATTGCCTGCGACCAAATGAAGAAATTTGTCCGGAAGATCTGTATGTTGCCATTATACCACATGAAGCGGAGTGGACTGGCATAGTACCAATACAAAATAATCATTGTAATGCTAGGGCACAGCTATTGGCCAAATATTTACCCATACTATACAATAAACAAATTTTCTGATATAAATAAATAAATCTTGTGGTGTTTTAATTTTTTAAGTGTAAAAAATAAGTGATAAGTAACTATAAACCTTCTTCGGTAAGTATTAGGTACACAATGTGCTCTTATTTGCCACTTAATTGATATCCAACAGTATTGAACACGAATGAGTAACGGTGAGTATTAATTGCAAATACAGAAGACTTTTGATATTCCGGACTAACCTGTACTCTAACTAATCAAATAATGTGAAAACATAAATGATCGTTTTTGTTAAATTTTATTCTTCAAAGATCTTTTACGTATTTTTATTGCGGTTTGCCACGTAAGGTTGAATCAATATAAACAGAAGGTTAGGTATATTGTTATAATAAACATAACATGATTATAATATAACTTAACAAATGAGATATAATACAATCACATGTGCGTAATAGTCTATAGACAAAAAATCTACAGAAAGCAACATAATATGCAAACTCGTAAACAAAGAAAACGTCGAAGCTTTGAAATTCAAACAGGAATGCGGTAACATGGCGATAACCGATGCACAGCTGACAGTGAAGCGCTATATATCACTAGAAAATTACTAAGATCTTATTTTTCTATGATTGGCGACGTTGCTTTTCCATTGCCAACCTCTTCTTAACCTATAGTCGCCTAACTAGAAGTTTAGACTGCATTGAAAGACCCGATATTTTCGTAACTAGGAGTTAACGTAAACTACCAGTCTGTTAACTAGAAGATTTAACCTTGCATTGATAGAAAGTAGAACAGTCTATTCTAGACTGTTCCGTATTAACATTCCTTTTCGTCGTTTTGCCCTCAGCAATGCACTCAACTCAGTCAACTCAATAGTTCACTATGCTTGAGATATTTATTGGCCTCGTGGCGCGACTAGAATAGGGATGGATGAAGTGATGTGTATCGAATGGAATAAATTAATATTGGGTTATCGTCATCTGTAGTTAAATCAGGTCTCCGATAGCGTCGTGCCAAAGGCATCCGATCGGAAAAGGGGATCAATTAAAGAAGTCTGAGTCATTCGCGGATTGAACTATTGATTACCGCTTCAGTATAGCTGTGTCGCTCGTGCGTTACAAAGTGGCTAAACGAAGGGATACTATTGTTCAACGAGTATATTGAACGGAGCTAGTCTGGATGTAAGCCAAGAGGGTTTGTATGACAAATGTTTGCATATTATTTAGGGTATTTGATTATTTTGATTACGACGGCTTTTACACTGGTGCTTAGAGGTACTATAGGTTAGGGATCAAAGAAATTCATGTTATACCATGTTATCATGTTAATTTCTTAAGGCTCCCGTATCCCCCATTCAAACGTGAGTTGCCGCTCTTTTCTCCAGAGCTTCCAAACAAAAATGTTACTAGATGTAGATGGCGACACAACTACCAAATCTCTAATTATCCCGTATTTTTTTTATTTGCGGCAAGAATCCACCCCGCCACAAATATCTAACCGTATACAATTTCTCGTAACCATAACAGCCACGGAAAATACCAGAAAGAGGTTATCTACTTCCATCTACTTCTCAATATAGGGTTATGTTCGTTATTGTAAGCAGTTCTTTTCGAGAGCGATTTATTTATGAGTGTCTCTCAAAATGAATATTAATCGATTGTTTATTTATTAGGGATTTATTGATAGACAATTACGTACACAATTTCACTGGTTTTCATATTTCCTAATTAAATATTGTTTAAGGTGCTATTTCCATATTGAACTTTACGTTACCATCCAACAACAGCAGCTCACTATACTTTAGTCTGAATACACGATGTTATTAGCGGCTGGTTTAAATTTAGATCAGAGATGGTACGAGTTAAATATCCTTAAGTACGATTAGACGGTAACTGAAATGTGTTGTATTACATAACGTAGTTAGTTACCTTTGCGCTCAGTAAAATGACCGTCTGATCATACCTTTAACGCAGCAGCACATTCCAAAATAACGCCATACAATGGAGACCGTATCATTCGTCATGTTTTTGTTGCTCGACGCAGTTGGAATATTGCAATATTTTTTTACGCAATCTTGAGGGTGAATTTATGTTTTAAATGATGCTTACCGTAAAACCCTTTCATATAGAAAAGATAATTCTTTGTGCAATTTAAATGTAATAATTCTAACACCTTGAGGTAGGAAGGTATATGCTTAATAATTCTTTACTAAAATGTAGAAATAAATAAAAATTGTGTGTTGTCTACTATTTACGTCAAGTTCAGCAGCAAAAAAGAATGTCAAAAGTGAAAAAAAGTTAAAATGCTAATAAAATGCTGACTAATTTTTGTTTTAACATATGATTATTTAGCTGTCGTATAGCCTGTACTTTACAATGACGGTATAATATATATAGTATTTGATCGGAAACTATTTTACAGTTCATCTGTGATTTTTAAAGACCCGTAGATACTGCATTTGAAGGTCGTTTATCTGAATTTAGTTTGATTCGTTATAAGTTCAAGATTTTTTGTGACATTTTGCGGTGATTACAATAACAGATTTTTAAGTTATTATTCCTACAACTATTTATATTTTTTTAACACAAACACAGTGGCATCATTTATGTTACGTCTTATTTTCAGTATTACCGATTTTTAGTGTACTTTAGGTCATATCTAAATAAATTATTTATGTTGTTTTTATATTTTCAATTTGAAACAGCGCCATCTATCTACAGACCGTTGAACTATTTTGCAATGCCAACAGACTAAACCTCTCCCAGAATGGTATTCTAGTTACGTTCACTAAAAGATAACTCCCATCGTTATACGTAACATTTAATGTACTTTTATAATATATTACAGTACACAATAATCATACGCCAGTAAGACTATTAAGCATTTATATATTTGTAGTTTAGTTTTTTTAAGACTAACATTTGCATAAATATTGAAATTCTTTGTGGATGCAGTTGCGTATGGACCTATTCAATCGAATAGTTGCTATAGTTTCACAATTTAAACAATAATTTATTGTGTGGTATATCGGCGCGTTTTCGACGTAGGATACGGGAGCTTTAAATCCAGAAAGCTGACACTCAACTCATCAGAGCAAGAGCAACTATACAATTTTCAAGTAAAACTGAAGTGCGGGAGATTGTTTTTGCAGAAAACGTTGTGCAGAGCTTATCACGTCACATCAGCTTACAAAGACCAGTCCTATACATCCAGACTCGGCATGACTGATTATTGGACAAGGAAGATTGTCCTTGAAGCAACATCGGCACCTTAGTCCACGTGGAGGGGTTCGAGATATGGTAGCGGAACATCCAATGGCAACTATACGGGCAATGGGAAACGGTATTCCATAAGAGCGGTACAACAAACCTTTTTCCAGTTGAGTTTACACCAGAACAAGCCCGATATAGTTGTAGAATATGCGAACCCATACAAACGGTGTACGTATTTGTAATATCCACCCCATCCATCAGAACTACACTATTATAAGATAGAATTTATTATTTATTTATAAGATAGAATTAATTATATGATAAGGTAGGGATCATTGACAACCATTGACTACAAATTGTAAATTGTAAAAAATTGCGTCATTGATGAGGGATTAAAAAATCGTTATTATTAAAATCCAACGATAGGGTATGATAACAAGGCAACAAAAAACGTTGACAACGAATAATAATTATTAAAATGTCAATATAGATCATTGACGAAGGAAAACAACATTATTATTGAAATCCTGCTATTGGGGCCATTAAAAACAGAACTGAAATCTATAATTATTAAAGGAAAGATGAGGGTTATTGACAAGAAAAAAATATTAAGATCCAACGATATGATTCAAAAGCGACGATCTGACAAAAAATAGTCATTATTAAAATCCTACTATAAGGATCATTGACAACGGAAGAAATATGTAATTATAAAAGCTACAACTGCGCTGATTGACGACAAAATCAAAAATCGCTACTTTTATAATCCTATGATAACGATAATTGACGATGGAATAAAAACATTATTATTATGATCGTGCTGCAGGGATCATTGATCATTGAATCAAAATCGTGCATCAGACCACAGAATTAAGAATCGGTATTATTTAAATCCAATGACGGGGCGATTGACGACGTAAGAAAATTATTGTTATAATAATGCAATAATTTTAATAGGGTTACCTTAAATAGTATGACAGAATGTGCACTTATTACAGCAAATAAATAGGCAAAAGAAGTGCGATGGCCGGGAATCGAACCCGGATCAACTGCTTGGAAGGCAACTATGCTGACCATTACACCACGTTTAGACTCCATCGAGTGCGGACGCGTTATAGTGAGCTCGGATAATTATTTGTTTATTTAAGTATCTGAGAAGCAATAACGAGTCAACTAGACGTAACAACAATCGACAAGATCCGAACAACATACAGACGATCAGTGATTGTCCACAGTTTACCACAGGAATACAGCTACACCTCTACAACAACGAAGGCGCGAACATCAAGCGCTGCCATTGCCACATAGTTCCAGCACACCACGCCCCAAGAGATGTCCACTTGGAAGCGCGACGAGCTGCAGAAACTACGGACACTGCTCCTGGAACACCCAGCGGCAACACTCGGTAAGGAATTCTTAACATTATTAAACAAAGAAATTCCGAATCGTTCGATCGCCGCCATTAAAAAGAAAGCGCTAGAAATAAAGAACGAGAATGACCGAGACGTACCCGATGCTGCACAAACCAAGAAGCCAAGATCCCAACCCTGGACCGATGAGGAAGAGCGCCGACTTACCGACCGGTATCAGGGCCGCGTTAAGGCATGATAGCGCCCTAGGCATTTTTCTTTTTGCCGCCCCCTTATATAAATAAAAATTGATTCAGAATAGTATAACTTTATTAGAAAAAAAAACTTCAACTCTGGGTGACAAAAACAGAAAATATCTTATATTAGAAAATAAAAACAACAATACAAATTAATTTTCAGTTTTGGTAAAAAAATTTATGTAGTACAAAATAAATATTATATTTCAAAAGGTTTCTTTCTTGATTTTTCTTTGGCAAAATCACTTATTATGTTATCGTAACTTATATTTCTTGTAATATCATGTTCCAAGGACAAAATCGATCAAGCGTTAAGCCGTCCTTGGTTCATCTAGAATTGCTCTTAATGCTAGATAATTTTGAAAATGATCTTCCCGATGACGTATTAGCCACTGGAATTGCTAAATAAATACGCAATGCGATGTCAATATTTGGAAAGGTTTCTCTTAATCCGGTTGCCCTCAAGTACTTGCAAATTTCTAGTGGGGATTTAACTGAGTTATCTAAATGCGCTTTTAAATGAATGCATTAATGAATAAACGAAGAATCTAAATCTTTTTCATAGATATTTATCAACTTTTCTGCTTCTTTAATTATTGTTTTATTTTCCAAGTTCATATAATTGGTAAGAACGTAAAATCGTTTATTGATACGTTGGTAAGCGTCCAGGCGTCGATTCAAATCAGTAAGTGTATCAATAATGACATAAAATGTGCCGACTTTCATATCCTCTCTTGCAGAAAACTTTTCTTCACAACCAACACTGTCATCAAAATGAAGCTTTCTTCGTTTTTTTCTGCATTCTTTATACGTCTTGGAATGATTTTGTAAAATATTTTTGCTTCTTCTTCATAAATTTCAAAATTGTGTCTTATCGAGTTTAAATATTTTATAAGTGCCTCTAATTCTCGAATCAGTGCTCGTGCACATTGGCGAGCGTTAAGCGGTGAGCGGTGAGCTGTGAGCGGTGCGCGGTGAAAAAAATATTTTTAACATACGGATTATGTGTTTGTGTGCACATCAACAGAGCGGTGCGCGGTAGCGGAGAGCTGTGCCGCTCAAGCTTTAGGTTTGCTTGAATTGCAACGCTCACCGCTCAGTTGCTATTGGTTGGTTGTGAGGGAACACAGTAATAGATGTTGGAAAAGTAAGGAATGTGATATTAAGTAACATGACCATTGCTATTTACTTGAAAAGGAGGACATTTAAGAGGGCCGTCGTAATAATTCCGTTGACGGGCTGGGGGGCAAGTTAAAATAAGCAATCACATGACAAGATAATGTAACTCAGTGGCGTCTTATCTACCGAAAGTCACTACTGTTAAAAATTTGTAACTACGGTATATATGTATTACATTACACTCTTTTGCAAACACTTTCAGCATCTTGAACATCAATACACGTCATCCGAAATAGAATTTTGAGTTCTACAAATGTCAGCAAGTTTCTGAGAAATTGTAAACTTTTTATTAAATCCACTGAGTGAAAATTAACGCTTTTATTGGCCTTGTGCATAAGGATGAGTTCTGGTTGAACGGTCAAAAGAGAAGACCGTTCATGATAACGGATCGGCTTGATCTTATTGTAAATAATTACAATTTGAATTGTATTTATTATGATCAACAGAGAAAGCATTCAGAAGTAGGATAAGGAGGCCATTTAACAGGAAAAGAGGTCGTTAAGATTAATAAATTAAGATTATTAAAGAATTCTTAATCTTCAAAGAACTGATCGATACCTTCCCTTTGGAATGATAAGGATGGAATTATAAAAAAAGGACGTTACCGCCAAACTGGGATTTTTGTATGGATTTCAGGCTATAATAAAATCAAATACCTTTATACTTTTATTTAATTTATGTTATGTTTTTTTAAATATTTAAATGTACTGTTGCGATCTGTGTTTAGAAACTTGAAAAGTAATTTACAAAATCTTACTATTATTATTTTTTCTGCTTCACTTGACAATAATCAAGATCTGCATCAGCATCCGATTGTCGTACAATATTAGGTAATTCAGGCAACTGTTCTATTAGAAGTTATTGATTTTCCACTATTTCTGTCACTTGCGTTCTACCGGGAGATGTTATTTTAAATAGAAACATATAATTTTTAATACATTATTTGTTTCCAGGTGTTAAAAATTGACACCCATCGGGTTTTCGCATACGTTAATGCCACAAATTTTGAGTTATGTTGACAGTAATAAATTTGGTCAAACCAAATAATGTTTAGTAAATTATTATGTCAAACTTTGCATATCTACGGAATCGTAGTCCGTAAAATCAGTGCTGAAATTCACTATATCTGAGAAAAGCTTGGTTTACTTCATGAACAGCTTTTCTTCTCTTTTGCCCTCTTTCCAAAATTAATTTAATCAATCGTGGGGTTTTTCTTCATATACTTCTACGAACCGATGAACATCCTCGTTGTCGACCGCAAACTCACAAATTACCGCTTACCAATATGCACACAACACCGCGAGCGGTGCAACGCTCACCGCTTATCGCGCACCGCTCACCGCTTAACGCTCGCCAATGTGCACGAGCACCAGAGCCCAGGTCAAGCGCAGGATTTTGCAAATATTTATTTGTCGCGTTCATTCTTTCTAAAATATGGTGCCAAATGACAGCAGTAATGAAGTTTCAAATTCATCAATTTTTTCAAAGATTGCTTGTGCTTCATGTCTTACAGCTCCAGTTTGACTTTGATCATTGCTCAGCTCGGAAAGAGACATCTTAATTTCCTTATATCCTGTATGGAGAGCTTTTGTAGCATCCGCTCTTGCAGACCACCTAGTTTCTGAAAGGGATTTCACAACCGGTGACTTTAAATTCCTTTTCTTTAAATTCCTTGTCAAAATTTCCCATCGGTATTTTGAAGCTGAGAAAAACTTGTAAAGATTTTGCAAGAAATGAAAGAACAAAGTAGCGTTTTGACATGACTCTGCTGCAACAGATCCTGTTAAGTTGAGCAAATGTGCAGAACAAGGTACATACTCTACAAGTTTATTGTGATTTTTAATCCTGGCTTGCAGGCCTGAATATGCACCGGACATATTCGATGCATTGTCGTATGACTGACCACGGCAATCCATAATATCTATAGTATACTCTTCTAACGCAGAGGTTACTGCCATTTCTAAATCAGCAGATTTATGCCCGGCCGATGGAATGTATTTAAGAAACCTTTCAATGGGTACACCTTCAAACGAGATATATCGGACTAAAAATGCCAATTGGTCAATATGTGACGCATCTGGTGTTGAATCTACTATTATGGAGTAATATTTAGATCTCTTTAATTCCTCAATAATTGATTTTGATACCTTATTTCCCATTAAAAGTACTAATTCCTCGCATACAGTATTTGACAAATAATTGCAATTTCCCTGGCCCACATTTCCAAACTTGGCAAGATGTTCACGTAAAAACGGATCAAATTCAGCAATGAGTTCCAAACAGCCTACAAAATTTCCATTGTGAACTGACCCAATTTTGGAATTTTCACCTCTAAGTGCAAGTCCCCTGGTTGTCAAAGTAACTATAGTCGCGACGACACGTTTTAAGACGTCACGCCAGTACTGCACTTCATTTTTATATGCATTTGTAAGAGAGCTATCTAATCGATTAATTACTTTACTTCTTGTAAATAGACATACATTGCTCGATCTGTGGTTCGGCGATTCTTCATGTTGTTTTAGTCGCGCATTAGCATTTTTCCAGTCATTAAATCCTGTAGTAAAAGAATTTTCTTCATGCTGAAGAAATAAACGGCAAGGTATACAAAAGACACAACGTTTAGATGTGGAATAAAGTAGCCAATCTCTGAATTGTGTTTCCCCATTAAGCATTTTTTTGTAGAAATGATACAATTTTTGGTTAAATACCTTTTTGCACCTGTAGAATTTTCTATAACAGCAGAGTCTACAAAATCGGCATTTGGATTTTGTTTTGGCGGATTCCTAATAACCGCTTCTATAGTCTTATCGTTAATTATCCAATTGGCTGGATCTTCCGGTATCATATATTCTACTGCTATTTTTCCTAATGATGAAGGTGATGTTTGTATTGCGGTAGTTTCAGCGTCGTCAGTGTTCTTAGTTTGTAATTGTGTCATCATTTTTGTTCTGTATTCGTAATTAAGCTGAGGTTGAAGTAGATGCAGGATTCTCAATATGTGTAGATACAGAAGTAAAAAAGGAACTGATCTTTGGAATTTTATTTAAAAGCGATTTTTCATTTTCGTTTTTATCTTGTGCCTTCTTTCTATAAGCCTAGTGGTGCGGCTTCCGATTCTGTTTTTCCATATTTTAAAATTGACTACAATAATAATTGTTACCCGCCAGCAATTAAATAATAAAATTGTCGCTTACCAAATTTAGTTACTTAAGGAAACTCCAACACGAGAACACATAAATACAAAAACAATAAATGAAAAGGGAGTGTTTCCAATACGCTGTCACAATCTCGACTAATTCCCCGGGCGCATTACGTGGCATTGCGGGAATCACCGTAAGATGCCTGACATTACAGCAGGGAACTCAAGTCAACAGAAAAAAGAAAAATAGGTACTATTTATTATTATTCGGCCGTAATAACGCCTCCTACAAACCAGCAACGAACAATTGTGTACGTACCTGTACACCATACACTCCGTTCTGTAGGTATACGAATTTTATATCTACGATATTCGACATAAATTTATAAATTTTGTTTTTAAAGAAAACTTGCCGCCCTAAAAAAGGCTGCCGCCCTAGGCAGCTGCCTCACTCGCCTAATGGATAAATCGGCCCTGACCGGTATGCGGAACAGATTCCTAATTTCTCTACCAAGAGAGAGCGCATTGCCAACATATGCGACCAGTTCCCGGATCGTACAGAGAGGGCGCTCGAGAAAAGATTGCGCGAGCATCATCCAGAAATATATTATGCGACACGTACCACAGCCCGACCGCAAGTGATCGCGCCCGCTAGGGCGCTAGCCATCCACATGTGAACGCCGATCCGACGGACGGCCGAGAGATACCGACGCTAGCCGAAGAGGAACCAGTCGCCGCATGGACACAAGCTCCAAACCAAGCGAGGCTGACACCGAACCGAGATAGAGAAAGCAGAGCCGTCCCACCGGAGAGCGATAGAGATAAAGAACCGACTAGAGAAGAGCGACAATAAGATAGACCGAGAGATGAAATTAATGAAAGTCAAATGAACGAACTTGAAGAATCAATCTTCTAATAGATTTCCCAACTCCGGCCACAACACACGACAAACCAACACCAGACCCACCACCTGACCTACCACAAACCCAACCACTAATAAACTAATAAACATTCACCCCAACCAACCTGACTCAACATCCAACGAGCTCAGAAGACATCTTAACCGCATATACAACCTTGTTCACTCTAATCAACCACCTAAAGGCCTTCTAAAATTTAATATTGGCAAACACAACCAACTAGTTAACAGTATTAATACACTCCTTGCCGAAAAAATAATACTGATCAAATCGAACACCAAAACAGAAGGAAAAAAGAGAAAGAACATCAAAAAATCTATCCTGGCAGCCGGTTATTTATTACGAAAAATGGTTGTGGGACGAATAGGAAAAGTTAAGTTGGAACCAAAATACCTTGCTACGGAAAAACGAATTAAGACACTTGAGCAAAGAATACAACTTGCCAAAAACATACTGAACAACAAGGGCACAAAGTTCACTAAAAGCGAATACGAGCAAAACAAAATTTTAAAGAAATATAAGCTTCACACAAGCAACACACATAAGCCAACACAATATATAAAAGGCGTTGAAGACCAAATAAAGATGTTGGGGAAAAATTTAGATTGGCAGAAGAAAAGGCATGAGGAACTACAACAAAGGACAGCGTGTGAAGAAAGACCTTCCCTTGCAATACTAACCCCAAGAGAATCCCAGCCAGATCTTGACCCACAAAAAGCCAATGAATTTTTCACCAATCTCTACGAAAAAGGAACTACCCCAGCAAAAACACCAATATTCGACGACTGGTTAAAGATTTTAATCACCAACAAAGATGGCCAAACACTTGAAACTAAAGATCAAGTATTAAAAAGAACCGCCAATGCGATAAAAACAACCGCATCGTGGAAGGCCCTAGGACAAGACAGCATCCCATATTTTCTTTATAAAATTTTTCCAGCAGCCAGAGACTACCTGGCCAGCTTTGTGTATGACAATTTTACAGGCAAGTCCCGAATTACAGAGGAAGATGTAACAGGATTGGTTACACTCATACACAAGGATGGCCCAGAAGACGATCCCCGAAATTATCGGCCAATTGCAGTCCTTAACACCGACTACAAAATACTAACAAAGGTGATAGCTGATATGTTACAGGAAAACGTAGCAAACATAATACCGCACGAACAACTAGCGAGGAAAGGAGTATGGGGAACGATGCATGGCTTGATCCTGGACAAAGCCGAGATTCAAGCTTCCCGATACCGTCGCCGCCATTATTGCACCGCCTGGTATGATTTCAAGAAGGCCTGCGACTCAATACTCCACACCGGACTACATAAATTGGTACGAGCACTTCCCGTTTGTAAAGAAGTCGCCAACTTGATCAGTGCCATTGTTCGGTTGTGGAATATAAAGTTAAAACTTCCAAAGGCAGAATCAGGTCCCAGCATCCGTATCAACCGTGGAGTCTACCAAGGCGACAGTCTCAGTCCACTCCTCTTCGTACTGATGACAGCAGGGATCTTTCACTCCATCAAGAAAGACCCAGTAATAGCCAAGCAATCTAGAGGCAAAACGAGATTAATAGCGTACATGGACGACATAAAATGTCATACGAACTGCAAATCCGCGTTAGACAAAGTCACATCCAAAGTTCGAGAAGGAGCAAAGGAGCTTGGTTTAGAGCTCAACGTGAACAAATCGGCAATGTATGCGGAAAGAGTGGATGTAGACGAGACTAACCCAGATGAAGACACCTTTATGCCACAAATAAAGAAAGCATACAAATACCTGGGGATAGAGCAAACCGGCCGAGATGCACATTCCAACTACACCAACATAAACAACAAAATGACCACCAAAGTAGAGAGCATCTTCAAGTCCGGGCTCACGTCATTCCAGAAGATGAAAATTTACAATACCACCGTAGTCCCCATGATCATATATGTCACAGGAAACCTCAGCCCAGAAGAACCTGTGGGAACCACTCTAAATAGGTGCAAGATGATGGATAAGGACGTCAGAAGGTTAGCAGTGAAACACCTCCTTAAGTTCCACACAACATCCAATGAGCGGTTCTACTTACCACCACACCTGGGGGGGCTTGGATTCAGATCGCTAAAAATAGAAACCATGGCGCAGTACATCAGGCGCTACTGGTATATGAGAGAATCCAAAGAACTCGAAAACACCTACAAGCAACTATTGGCACTGCACCGAGCCCAAAGAAGAACACCAATCAGTGACTATATGCACGTCCAGAAAAAGTATGGATTGGAGCAGTCGCAGAATGAAGAGCTGACGGGCAGGGAATGCAGCATGGACATGAAGAAGATGCGAGAGGTCGACTTAGAAAAGCGTATAGATAAGTGGTCGAAAAGCATGTTTTACCCAAAACTAGTAGTAAAACATCGCAAAGATATCATGTTTCCTGCTGCAACCTCTCAATTCCTTGACTCCAAAAAACTGGCACTGCTCAATTCTGCAGCGGAAGAACAAATTTACAATTTTCGTGGGAAATCAGGAGAAGCTAATGGTCTTTGTAGAAGAGGTTGTGGCGTGGCTGAAACAGCATACCATGTTACATCAGCATGCAAAGGCCACTCCTATACACCCAGACACGACATGGCGGTCTACTGGACACTCAAGATTATTCTTGAAGCAACATCAGCACCAGAGTCAACGTGGAGGGAGTTAAGATATGGCAGCGGAACCTTCAATGGCGACTATACGGGCAATGGGAAACGGTATTCCATAAGAGCGGGACAACCAATCTTTACCCAGAGGAAATTACACCACAACAAGCCCGATATAGTTGTCAGGGTGGCGACCCCATACACAAAATTTATGGATTTGAGATATCCACTCCTCACCTCCAAAACTACTCTCTTCAAGAAAAAATAAAGTCTGTGAAGTACACTAAAAATTCCGTGGATGACATCGACCACACCAACTGCCACACCATTCCTAGAAACCTGAATTTAATATCAGAGCTGAGAGCAGAAAACTAATGCAGAGTAGATTTAGGCATCTTTCTGGTTGGATGTCATGGTGAGATCCTCCGTACCGAAGAGCACAATAAATTCGCGGTCCTTCTGAGAGAACTGGGTGCCACGGAAGAAATGCTACTACGGCTTATTCAACGAGCAGCATATGGAGTACTGACAAGGACCGCAGGGATCCTGATGAAGCATATGGGCAAATAAAAAGAGATAACTGTGATAAAATTGTGATTAAAACATTATTATATTGCACTATATATTGTTAAGTTTGAATATTTGAAATGTATATATGCATAGATGTAAATAAAGAATATACACCACTATCGCCAGATGAGTAATATCTGGTTTGTGGAAACCTGCCGGTTAGATATGCTCATCCGACCATATCGTCTCTGCACGGCAAATCTTCTGAAACTTGAAGTGAACGGTGCTGGAGACGGATGCGCCCACACAAACATAAACCTAAGAGTAAGAAAAGTAAGTGGACCATAACTCGTGCATTGTAAATTCAAGTTATTAATTAGCAAATATTAAGTGGAATGATACATTGAAATTATTGAAAACAAATTTCATTAGAATGAATCAAATAAATGGGCGTTAAAATTGAACAAGAACATGCTCTCATCTACAAACTCATTAGATAAAAAAATGATATTTCAACAAACATCACTAAGCCACTAAAATAATCTAGCACAGTAGAGGTTTACGTATATGATATATCTCCCCATCTTCCAGAACCACACTATTCTAACATGGAATTTTATTATAAGGTAGGAATATTGACAACAAACTGCAAACTGAAAAAAATTGCGCCGTTGACGAGGGAATAAATAAATCGTTATTATTATAATCCACCGATAGCTAGGGTTCATTAACAACGCAACAAAAAACGTAATTATTAAAATGCCATTAACGCCGAATAAGGAAAATATTATTAAAATGTCAATATGGATCATTGACAAAGGGATATAAATCGATATTATTAAAACGCAACGATAGGGTTCAATAACAACGCAACAAAACATTTTATTATTAAAATTGCCCTAAGAACCGTTGACGACGAATAAAAATAATAATTATTAAAATGTCAGTATGCATTATTACGAAGGAATAAAACTAGTTATTAAAAATCGTTATTAAAAACATCGTTATTATTGAAAACCTACCAGTGAAAACAGAACATACTGTAATATTCAAAAAGATATGAGCGTCATTGACAAAGGAATAAAAAATATCGAGGTCCAACGATATGGCCCAAAGGCGACGACTCAATAAAAAAACGTTTAGAGACATTGACGACGGATAAACGGAAGAAAAATGTAATTATTAAAACCTACGACTTGGCTCTTTGACAATAAAATATAAAAATCGTTATTGTTAAAAATTCTATTATAGGGAGTTTTGAGTTTTGAGTATTGAATAAAAAACATTTTTATTCAGATCCTAGTATTGACAACAAAATAAAAATTGAAGTTATTAAAATCGTACTGTTGGGATCGTTGACCACAGAATAAAGAATCGTTATTATTTAAATCCAACGATGGGATCATTGACGACGGAATAAGAAAATCGTCGTTATTATCATGTAATTTTTTTTATAGGGTTCAATGACGTCGTATGACAGAATGTGCACTTATTACAGCAAATAAATAGGCAAAAGAAGTGCGATGGCCGGGAATCGAACCCGGATCAACTTCTTGGAAGGCAACTATGCTGACCATTACACCACCTGATCCTGATGAAGCACATGGGCAAATAGAGAGAGAGACAACTGTGATAAAATTGTGATTTAAATATTATTATATTGCATTATATATTGTTAAGTTTTAAATTTGAAATGTATATACGCATAGATTTAAATAAAGAATACACCACCATCGCCAGGTGATAGATACCCGGTTTATAGAAATCTCCCGGTTAGATTTACTCATCTGACCGTATGCGTATCGGCTCTGCACGGCATATTTTCTCAAGTCTATAGAAACTTGAAGCGAAAGGCGCTAGATTAAAACCTACGGCTTAGCTCATTGACAATAAACTAAAAAAATCGTTATTATTAAAAATTGTATGACAGGGATTATTGACGATGGAATACAAAACATTATTATTTAGATCCTAGTATAGAGATCATTGACAACAAAATACAAATTGAAGTTATTAAAATCCTACTGTTGGGATCATTGACCACAGAATAAAGGATCGTTATTATTTAAATCCAACGATGGGATCATTAAGACGGAATAAGAAAATTGTCGTTATTATCATGTTAATTTTTTATAGGGTTCAACGATGTCGTATGACAGAATATGCACTTATTGCAGCAAAATAAATAAGCAAAAGAAGTGCGATGGCCGGGAATCGAACCCGGATCAACTGCTTGGAAGGCAACTATGCTGACCATTACACCGGCCGAGATGCTCATTCCAACTACACCAACATTAACAACAAAATGACCACCAAAGTAGAAAGCATCTTCAAATCCGGGCTCACGTCATTCCAGAAGATGAAAATTTACAACACCACCGTAGTCCCCATGATTGTATATGTCACCGGAAACCTCAGCCCAGAAGAACCTGTGGGAACCACTCTAAACAGGTGCAAGACGATGGATAAAGAAGTAAGAAGGTTAGCAGTGGAACACCTCCTGAAGTCTCACACAACATCAAATGAGCGCTTCTACCTACCACCACACCTGGGGGGGCTTGGATTCAGATCGCTAAAAGTAGAAACCATGGCGCAGTACATCAGGCGCTACTGGTATTTGAGAGAGTCCAAAGAACTTCAGACCACCTACAAACAACTACTGTCACTGAACCGAGCCCAAAGAAGAACACCCATCAGTGACTATATGCACGTCCAGAAGAAGTATGAGTTAGAGCAGTCGCAGAACGAGGAGCTGACGGGCAAGGAATGCAGCATGGACATGAAGAAGATGCGAGAGACCGACTTAGAAAAACGCATAGAGAAGTGGTCGAAAAGCATGTTTTACCCAAAACTAGTGGTAAAACATCGCAAAGATATTATGTTTCCTGCTGCAACTTCTCAATTCCTTGACTCCAAAAAGCTAGCACTTCTCAACTCAGCAGCGGAAGAACAAATTTATAATTTTCGTGGGAGATCAGGAGAAGCAAATGGTCTTTGTAGAAGAGGTTGTGGCGTGGCGGAAACAGCATACCACGTTACATCAGCATGCAAGGGCCACTCCTATACACCCAGACACGACATGGCGGTCTACTGGACACTCAAGATTATTCTTGAAGCCACATCAGCACCAGAGTCAACGTGGAGGGAGTTAAGATATGGCAGCGGAACCTTCAATGGCGACTACACGGGCAATGGGAAACGGTATTCCATAAGAGCGGGACAACCAATCTTTACCCAGAGGAAATTACACCACAACAAGCCCGATATAGTTGTCAGGGTAGGCGACCCCATACACAAAATTTATGTATTTGAGATATCGACTCCTCACCTCCAAAACTACTCTCTTCAAGAAAAAATAAAGTCTGTCAAGTATACTAAAAACTCTGTGGATGACATCGACCACACCAACTGCCACACCATCCCTAGGAACCTGAATTTAATATCAGAGCTGAGAGCAGAAAACAAATGCAGAGTGGATTTAGGCATCTTTCTGGTTGGATGTCATGGTGAGATCCTCCGTACCGAAGAGCACAACAAATTCACGGTCCTTCTGAGAGAACTGGGAGCCACGGAAGAAATGCTACTAAGGCTTATTCAACGAGCAGCATATGGGGTACTGACAAGGACCGCAGGGATCCTGATGAAGCATATGGGCAAATAAAAAAGAGATAACTGTGATAAAATTGTGATTATAACATTATTATATTGCACTATATATTGTTAAGTTTGAATATTTGAAATGTATATATGCATAGATGTAAATAAAGAATATACACCACCATCGCCAGATGAGAGGTACCTGGTTTATGGAAATCTGCCGGTTAGATATGCTCATCCGACCATATCGTCTCAACACGGCAAATTTTCTCACGTCTATAGAAACTTGAAGTGAAAGGTGCTAGAGACAGATGCGCCAATACAATCATAAACCTAAGATAAGAAAAGTAAGTAGATTATAATTCATCCATTGTAAGTTTAAGTTTATTAATTACCAAATATTAAGTGGGAAGATACATTGGAATTATTGAAAACAAATTTCATTGGAATGATTGTAAAAGTAAAACTACAACTTACCTTAATCAAATAAATCGGCGTTGAAATTGGACAAGAACATGCTCTCATGTACAAACTCATTCTACAAAAATGACATTTCAACAAACATCACTAACCCACTAAATTATCTAGCAAAGTAGCGGTTTACGTATTTGAGATATCACCCCATCTTCCTGAACCACACTACTCTAACATAGAATTTTATGATAAGGTAGGAATATTGCCAAAAAACTGTAAACTGTAAAAAAATGGCGTCATTGACGAGGGAATAAAAAACCGATATTATTAAATTCCAACGATAGATAGGATTCATAACAACGCAACAAAAATACGTAATTATTAAAATGCCATTAACGACGAATAAAAAACTATATTATTAAAATGCCAATATGGATCATTGACGAAGGAATATAAATCGATATTATTAAAGGCCAACGATAGGGTTCAATAACAATGCTACAAAAAAATTTATTCTTAAAATTTCCCAAGAGAACCGTTGACGACGAATAAAAATAGTAATTATTAAAATGTCAGTATGCATTATTACGAAGGAATAAAAATGGTTATTAAAAAAAACAGCATTATTTTTGCAAACCTACCATTGAAAACAGAACAAAAACTGTAAATATTCAAAAAGTATGAACGTCATTGACAAGGGAATAAAAAATATCAAGTCCAACGATATGGTTCAAAGGCGACGACGCAACAAAAAACGTTTAGAGACATCGACGACCGACAAGCGGAAGAAAAATTTAATTATTAAAACCTACGACTAGGCTCATTGACAATAAACTAAAAAAATCGTTTTTATCAAAAATTCTATGACAGGGATTATTGACGATGGAATACAAAACATTATTATTCAGATCCTACTATAGGGCTCATTGACAAAATAAAAATTAAAGTCATTAAAATCCTACTGTTGGGATCTTTTTTTTGTTATTGGTAATTGCTACGGATGGAGGGTACGAGGGCGATGAGGATTGTGGAGCGATTGACAAGGCAATGTATTTTAGAAGTATAGTTTTAATTCATTTTCTTTAGGTTGAAAGCGCAGCTTGGAATGATGTGGTAAGGATTGTAAGGGAGAGCAGACGGTAATACTTGTATTGCCGGTCTGATTACAGTCCTTTTGATCGGCTTATCTGTGTATATTGTGTATATTGTTAGGCGCAAAATACTTATTTTTTTTACATGTTGATAAATACATATGTTGTCCCTTTATACAAGTGTATATTATTACTGCTAATCAATAAATTACCATTATTATTTTTTTATTATTATCGACCACAGAATAAAGAATCGTTATTATTTAAATTCAACGATGGGATCATTGACGACGGAATAAGATAATCGTCGTCATTATGAAGTAAAATTTTGTATAGGGTTCAACGATATAATATGACAGAATGTGCACTTATTGCAGCAAATAAATAGGCAAAACAATTGCGATGGCCGGGAATCGAACCCGGATCAACTGCTTGGAAGGCAACTATGCTGACCATTACACCACCATCGCCAGGCGAGAGATACCTGGTTTATGGAAATCGGCCGGTTAGATTTGCTTATCAGACCGTGTTTGCTCTGCACGGCAAATTTTCTCAAGTCTATAGAAAATCGAAGTGAAAGGTGCGAGAGACAGATGCGCCAACACAAACATAAACCTAAGAGTAAGTGGTGAAATGTAAGTGGACCATAACTCTTGCATTGTAAATTCAGCTTTATTAATTACCAAATATTGAGTGGGTCTACCGTGAGAAGATACATTTGAATTATTGGAAACAAATTTCACTACAATGATTGTATAAGTAAAACTAAACGTTACCTTAATCAAATAAATGGGCTTTGAAATTGAAGAAGAACATGCTCTCATGTACACTCATTAGATAAAAAAAATGAAATTTTAATAAACATCTCTAATCACTAAAATAATCCAGGTAAAAATCGTTATTAAAAAACATTCTTTTTATTAAAATCCTGCCATTGGGATCATTGACAACAAAGCAAAAAGCTGTAATTATTAAGAAAGAGATAAGGTCATTGACAAGGGAATAAAAATATTAAGATCCAACGATATGGTTCAAATGTAACGACGCACAAAAAAAAAACGTTTAGACACATTGACGACGGATAAACGGAAGAAAAGTGTAATTATTAACACCCACGACTTTGCTTATTGACAATAAAATAAAAAATCGTTATTATTAAAAATTGTATGATAAATCCAACGATATGGTTCAAATTCAACGACGCACAAAAAAAAACCTTTAGACACATTGACGACGGATAAACGGAAGAAAAGTGTAGGTAATTACTAACACCTACGACTTCGCTTATTGACAATAAAATAAAAAATCGTTATTATTAAAAATTGTATGATAAATCCAACGATATGGTTCAAATGCAACGACGCACAAAAAAACCTTTAGACACATTGACGACGGATAAACGGAAGAAAAGTGTAATTATTAACACCTATGACTTCGCTTATTGACAATAAAATAAAAAAAATCATTATTATTAAAAATTGTATGATAAATCCAACTATATGGTTCAAATGCAACGACGCACAAAAAAAACCTTTAGACACATTGACGTCAGATAAACGGAAGAAAAGTGTAATTATTAACACCTACGACTTCGCTTATTGACAATAAAATAAAAAAATCGTTATTATTAAAAATTGTATGATAAATCCAACGATATGGTTCAAATGCAACGACGCACAAAAAAACCTTTAGACACATTGATGACGGATAAACGGAAGAAAACTGTAATTATTAACACCTGAGACTTCGCTTATTGACAATAAAATAAAAAAGTTGTAATTATTAAAAATTGTATAATAAACCCAACGATATGGTTCAAATGCAACGACGCACAAAAAAACCTTTAGGCACATTGACGACGGATAAACGGAAGAAAAGTGGAATTATTAACACCTACGACTTCGCTTATTGACAATAAACTAAAAAAAAACGTTATTATTAAAAATTGTATGATAAATCCAACAATATGGTTCAAATGCAACGACGCACAAAAAAAACGTTTAGAGACATTGACGACGGATAAATGGAAGAAAAGTGTAATTATTAAAACCTACGACTTGGCTCACTGACAATAAAATAAAAAATCGTTATCATTAAAATTTCTATGGGGCATTGACGGTGGAATAAAAAACATTATTATCAAGATCTTACTATAGGGACAATTGACAACAAATATAAGTTATGAAAATCCTACTGTTGGCATCATTGACCACTGAATAAAGAATCGTTATTATTTAAATCAATGATATAGTATGACAGAACGTGCACTTATTGCAGCAAATAAATGCGCAAAAGAAGTGCGATGGCCGGGAATCGAACCCGGATCAACTACTTGGAAGGCAATTATGCTGACCATTACACCACGTTTAGACTCCATCGAATGCGGACGCGTTATAGTGAGCTCCGATAATTATTTGTTTATTTAACTATCTGAGAAGCAATAATGTGTCAACTAGACGTAACAACAATCGACAAGATCCGAACAACATATAGACGATCAGTGATTGTGCACAGTTTACCACAGGAATACAACTACATCTCTACATGAATGAAGGCGCGAACATCAAGCGCTGCCATTGCCACATAGTACCAGACTGCTCCAGGAACACCCAGCGGCAACACTCGGTAAGGAATTCTTAACATTATTAAACAAAGAAATTCCGAATCGTTCGATCGCCGCCATTAAAAAGAAAGCACTAGAAATAAAGAACGAGAATGACCGAGACGTACCCGATGCCACACAAACCAAGAAGCCAAGATCCCAATCCTGGACCGATGAGGAAGAGCGCCGACTTACCGACCGGTATGCGGAACAGATTCCTAATTTCCCTACCAAGAGAGATCCGACGGACGGCCGAGAGACGCCGACCTTAGCCGAAGAGGAACCAGTCGCCGCATGGACACAAGCTCCAAACCAAGCGAGGCTGACACCGAACCGAGATAGAGTAATAGCCAAGCAATCTAGAGGCAAAACGAGATTAATAGCGTACATGGACGACATAAAATGTCATATAAACTGCAAATCCGCTTTGGACAAAGTCACATCCAAAGTTCGAGAAGGAGCAAAGGAGCTTGGTTTAGAGCTCAACGTAAACAAATCGGCCATGTATGCGGAAAGAGTGGATGTAGACGAGACTAACCCAGATGACGACACCTTTATTCCACAAATAAAGAAAGCTTACAAATACCTGGGGATAGAGCAAACCGGCCGAGATGCTCATTCCAACTACACCAGCATAAACAACAAAATGACCACCAAAGTAGAAAACATCTTTAAATCCGGGCTCACGTCATACCAGAAGATGAGAATTTACAACACCACCGTAGTCCCCATGATTGTATATGTCACAGGAAACCTCAGCCCAGAAGAACCTGGGGGAACCACTCTAAACAGATGTAAGACGATCGATAAGGAAGTAAGAAGGTTAGCAGTGGAACACCTCCTGAAGTCACACACAACATCAAATGAGCGGTTCTACTTACCACCACACCTGGGTGGGCTTGGATTCAGATCGCTGAAAGTAGAAACCATGGCGCAGTACATCAGGCGCTACTGGTATTTGAGAGAATCCAAAGAACTTGAGAACACCTTCAAACAACTATTGTCACTGAACCGAGCCCAAAGAAGAACAGCTATCAGTGACTATATGCACGTCCAGAAGAAGTATGGGTTGGAGCAGTCGCAGAACGAAGAGCTGACGGGCAAGGAATACAGCATGGACATGAAGAAGATGCGAGAGGCCGACTTAGAAAAACGTATAGGGAAGTGGTCGAAAAGCATGTTTTACCCAAAACTAGTGGTAAAACATCGCAAAGACATCATGTTTCCTGCTGCAACTTCTCAATTCCTTGACTCCAAAAAGCTGGCACATCTCAACTCAGCAGCAGAAATTTATAATTTAAAATTTTCGTGGGAAATCAGGACAAGCAAATGGTCTTTGCAGAAGAGGTTGTGGCGAGGCGGAAACAGCATACCACGTTACATCACCATGCAAAGGCCACTCCTATACACCCAGACACGACATGGCGGTTTACTGGACACTCAAGATTATTCTTGAAGCCACATCAGCACCAGAGTCCACATGGAGGGAGTTGAGATATGATAGCAGAACGTTCAACGGCGACTATACGGGCAATGGGAAACGGTATTCCATACGAGCGGGACAACCAATCTTTACCCAGAGAAGATTACACCACAACAAGCCCGATATAGTTGTCAGAGTAGGTGACCCCATACAAAGAATTTTCGTATTTGAGATATCCACCCCTCACCTCCAAAACTACACACTCCAAGAAAAAATAAAGGCTGTCAAGTACACCAAAAATTCCGTGGATGACATCGACGACACCAACTGCCACACCATCCCGAGAAACCTGAATTTGATAGCAGAGATGAGAGCAGAAAATAAATGGAGAGTCGATTTAGGGATTGTTCTGGTTGGGTGTCATGGTGAGATCGTCCGTACCGAAGAGCATAGTAAATTCACGGTCCCTCTGCGAGAACTGGGCACTACGGAAGAAATGTTGTCAAGGTTGATGCAACGAGCAGCATATAGAGTACTGACAAGGACCGCAGGGATCCTGATGAAGCACATGGGCAAATAGAGAGAGAGAGAGAGAGACAACTGTGATAATTTTGTGATTTAAACATTATTATATTGCATTATATATTGTTAAGTTTTAAATTTGAAATGTATATACGCATAGATTTAAATAAAGAATACACTACACCACCATCGCCAGGTGATAGATACCCGGTTTATAGAAATCTCCCGGTTAGATTTGCTCATCTGACCGTATGCGTATTGGCTCTGCACGGCATATTTTCTCAAGTCTATAGAAACTTGAAGCGAAAGGTGCTAGATTAAAACCTACGGCTTAGCTCATTGACAATAAACCAAAAAAATCGTTATTATTAAAAATTCTATGATAGGGATTATTGACGATGGAATAAAAACCATTGTTATTCAGATCCTACCATAGTGATCATTGACAACAAAATAAAAATTGAAGTTATTAAAATCCTACTGTTGGGATCATTGACCACAGACTAAAGAATCGTTATCATAGACGACGGAATAAGAAAATCGACGTTATAATCATGTACTTTTTTTATAGCGTTCAATGATATAGTATGACAAAATGTGCACTTTTTGCAGCAAATAAATAGGCAAAAGAAGTGTGATGGCCGGGAATCGAACCCGGATCAAGTGCTTGGAAGGCAACTATGCTGACCATTACACCACACTACGTTTAGACTCCATCGAGTGCGGACGCGTTATAGTGAGCTCCGATAATTATTTGTTTATTTAACTATCTGAGAAACAATAACGGGTCAACTAGACGTAACAACAATCGACAAGATCCGAACAACATACAGACGATCAGTGATTGTGCACAGTTTACCACAGGAATACAACTACACCTCTACATTAACAAAGGCGCGAACATCAAGCGCTGCCATTGCCACATAGTTCCAGCACACCACGCCCCAAGAGATGTCCACTTGGAAGCGCGACGAGCTGCAGAAACTACGGACGCTGCTCCAGGAACACCCAGCGGCAACACTCGGTAAGGAATTCTTAACATTATTAAACAAAGAAATTCCGAATCGTTCGATCGCCGCCATTAAAAAGAAAGCGCTAGAGATAAAGAACGAGAATGACCGAGACATACCCGATGCCGCACGAACTAAGAAGCCAAGATCCCAACCCTGGACCGACGAGGAAGAGCGCCGACTTACCGACCGGTATGCGGAACAGATTCCTAATTTCACTACCAAGAGAGAGCGCATTGCTAACATATGCGACCAGTTTCCGGATCGTACAGAGAGGGCGCTCGAGAAAAGATTGCGCGAGCATCATCCAGAGATATATTATGCGACATCTACCACAGCCCGACCGCAAGTGATCGCGCCCGCTAGCCAACCACATGTGAACGCCGATCCGACGGACGGCCGAGAGACGCCGACCCTAGCCGAAGAGGAACCAGTCGCCGCATGGACACAAGCTCTAAACCAAGCGAGGCTGACACCGAACGGAGATAGAGAAGGCAGAGCCGTTCCACCGGAGAGCGATAGAGATAAAGAACCGACTAGAGAAGAGCGACAACAAGATGGACCGAGAGATGAAATTAATGAAAGTCAAATGAATGAACTTGAAGAATCAATCTTGCGTCTAATAGATTTCCCAACTCCGGCCACAACACACGACAAACCAACACCAGACCCACCACCTGACCTACCACAAACCCAACCACTAATAAACATTCACCCCAACCAACCTGACTCAACATCCAACGAGCTCAGAAGACATTTTAACCGCATATACAACCTTGTTCACTCTAATCAACCACCTAAAGGCCTTCTAAAATTTAATATTGGCAAACACAACCAACTAGTAAACAGTATTAATACACTCCTTGCCGAAAAAATAATACTCATCAAATCGAACACCAAAACAGAAGGAAAAAAGAGAAAGAACATCAAAAAATCTATCCTGGCAGCCGGTTATTTATTACGAAAAATGGTTGTGGGACGAATAGGAAAAGTTAAGTTGGAACCAAAATACCTTGCTACGGAAAAACGAATTAAGACACTTGAGCAAAGAATACAACGTGCCAAAAACATACTGAACAACAAGGGCACAAAGTTCACTAAAAGCGAATACGAGCAAAACAAAATATTAAAGAAATATAAGCTGAAGCCAACACAATATATAAAAGGCGTTGAAGACCAAATAAAGATGTTGGGGAAAAATTTAGATTGGCAGAAGAAAAGGCATGAGGAACTACAACAAAGGACAGCGTGTGAAGAAAGACCTTCCCTTGCAATACTAACCCCAAGAGAATCCCAGCCGGATCTTGACCCAGAAAAAGCCAATGAATTTTTCACCAATCTCTACGAAAAAGGAACTACCCCAGCAAAAACACCAATATTCGACGACTGGTTAAAGATTTTAATCACCAACAAAGATGGCCAAACACTTGAAACTAAAGATCAAGTATTAAAAAGAACCGCCAATGCGATAAAAACAACCGCATCGTGGAAGGCCCCAGGACAAGACAGCATCCCATATTTTCTTTATAAAATTTTCCCAGCAGCCAGAGACTACCTGGCCAGCTTTGTGTATGACAATTTTATAGGCAAGTACCGAATTACAGAGGAAGATGTAACAGGATTGGTTACACTCATACACAAGGATGGCCCAGAAGACGATCCCCGTAATTATCGGCCAATTGCAGTCCTTAACACCGACTACAAAATACTAACAAAGGTGATAGCTGATATGTTACAGGAAAACGTAGCAAACATAATACCGCACGAACAACTAGCGAGGAAAGGAGTATGGGGAACGATGCATGGCTTGATCCTGGACAAAGCCGAGATTCAAGCTGCCCGATACCGTCGCCGCCAACATTTCACCGCCTGGTATGACTTCAAGAAGGCCTACGACTCAATACTCCACACCGGACTACATAAATTGATACGCGCACTTCCCATTTGTAAAGAAGTCGCCAACTTAATCAGTGCCATTGTTCGGTTGTGGAATATAAAGTTAAAACTTCCAAAGGCAGAATCATGTCCCAGCATCCGTATCAACCGTGGAGTCTACCAAGGCGACAGTCTCAGTCCACTCCTCTTCGTACTGATGACAGCAGGGATCTTTCACTCCATCAAGAAAGACCCAGTAATAGCCAAGCAATCTAGAGGCAAAACGAGATTAATAGCTTACATGGACGACATAAAATGTCATACAAACTGCAAATCCGCTTTGGACAAAGTCACATCCAAAGTTCGAGAAGGAGCAAAGGAGCTTGGTTTGGAGCTCAACGTAAATAAATCGGCCATGTATGCGGAAAGAGTGGATGTAGACGAGACAAACCCCGATGACGACACCTTTATTCCACAAATAAAGAAAGCTTACAAGTACCTGGGGATAGAGCAAACCGGTCGAGATGCTCATTCCAACTACACCAACATTAACAACAAAATGACCACCAAAGTAGAAAGCATCTTCAAATCCGGGCTCACGTCATTCCAGAAGATGAAAATTTACAACACCACCGTAGTCCCCATGATTGTATATGTCACCGGAAACCTCAGCCCAGAAGAACCTGTGGGAACCACTCTAAACAGGTGCAAGACGATGGATAAAGAAGTAAGAAGGTTAGCAGTGGAACACCTCCTGAAGTCTCACACAACATCAAATGAGCGCTTCTACCTACCACCACACCTGGGGGGGCTTGGATTCAGATCGCTAAAAGTAGAAACCATGGCGCAGTACATCAGGCGCTACTGGTATTTGAGAGAGTCCAAAGAACTTCAGACCACCTACAAACAACTACTGTCACTGAACCGAGCCCAAAGAAGAACACCCATCAGTGACTATATGCACGTCCAGAAGAAGTATGAGTTAGAGCAGTCGCAGAACGAGGAGCTAACGGGCAAGGAATGCAGCATGGACATGAAGAAGATGCGAGAGACCGACTTAGAAAAACGCATAGAGAAGTGGTCGAAAAGCATGTTTTACCCAAAACTAGTGGTAAAACATCGCAAAGATATTATGTTTCCTGCTGCAACTTCTCAATTCCTTGACTCCAAAAAGCTAGCACTTCTCAACTCAGCAGCGGAAGAACAAATTTATAATTTTCGTGGGAGATCAGGAGAAGCAAATGGTCTTTGTAGAAGAGGTTGTGGCGTGGCGGAAACAGCATACCACGTTACATCAGCATGCAAGGGCCACTCCTATACACCCAGACACGACATGGCGGTCTACTGGACACTCAAGATTATTCTTGAAGCCACATCAGCACCAGAGTCAACGTGGAGGGAGTTAAGATATGGCAGCGGAACCTTCAATGGCGACTACACGGGCAATGGGAAACGGTATTCCATAAGAGCGGGACAACCAATCTTTACCCAGAGGAAATTACACCACAACAAGCCCGATATAGTTGTCAGGGTAGGCGACCCCATACACAAAATTTATGTATTTGAGATATCGACTCCTCACCTCCAAAACTACTCTCTTCAAGAAAAAATAAAGTCTGTCAAGTATACTAAAAACTCTGTGGATGACATCGACCACACCAACTGCCACACCTTCCCTAGGAACCTGAATTTAATATCAGAGCTGAGAGCAGAAAACAAATGCAGAGTGGATTTAGGCATCTTTCTGGTTGGATGTCATGGTGAGATCCTCCGTACCGAAGAGCACAACAAATTCACGGTTCTTCTGAGAGAACTGGGAGCCACGGAAGAAATGCTACTAAGGCTTATTCAACGAGCAGCATATGGGGTACTGACAAGGACCGCAGGGATCCTGATGAAGCATATGGGCAAATAAAAAAGAGATAACTGTGATAAAATTGTGATTATAACATTATTATATTGCACTATATATTGTTAAGTTTGAATATTTGAAATGTATATATGCATAGATGTAAATAAAGAATATACACCACCATCGCCAGATGAGAGCTATCTGGTTTATGGAAATCGGCCGGCTAGATTTGCTTATCAGACCGTGTTTCTGCACCGCAATTTTCTCAAGTCTATAGAAAATCGAAGTGAAAGGTGCGAGAGACAGATGCGCCAACACAAACATAAACCTAAGAGTAATGAATGTAAGTGGACCATAACGCATGCATTGTAAATTCAGGTTTATTAATTACCAAATATTGAGTGGGTCTACCGCGAGAAGATACATTGGAATTATTGGAAACAAATTTTATTACAATGATTGTAAATGTAAAACTAAACGTTACCTTAATCAAATGAATTGGCGTTGAAGTTAAACAAGAACATGCTCTCATGTACAGACTCATTAGATTAAAAATGACACTTTAACAAACATCACTAATCACTAAAATAATGTAGGTAAGAATCATTATTAAAAACCATTGTTTTTATTGAAATTCTACCATTGGGACCATTGACAACAGAACAAAAGCTGCAATTATTAAGAAAGAGATGAGGGTAATTGCCAAGCGAATAAATATATTAAAATCCAACCATATGGTTCAAATGCAACGACGCACCATAAAAAAAAAACGTTTAGAGACATTGACGACGAATAAACGGAAGAAAAGTGTAATTATTAAAACCTACGATTTGGCTCATTGACAATAAAATAATAAAATCATTATTATTAAAAATTCTATGATAGGGACATTGACGGTGAAATAAAGAACATTATTATAAAGATCTTACTATAGGGACCATTGACAACAAAATTAAGCTACGAAAATCCTACTGTTGGAATCATTGACCACAGAATAAAGAATCGTTATTATTTAAATCCAACGATGGGATCATTAATGACGGAATAAGAAAATCGACCTTATTACAATGTAAAAAACTTTATAGGCTTCAATGATATAGTATGACAGAACGTGCACTTATTGCAGCAGATAAATACGCAAAACAAGTGCGATGGCCGGGAATCGAACCCGGATCAACTGCTTGGAAGGCAACTATGCTGACCATTACACCACCATCGCCAGGTGAGAGATACCCGGTTTATAGAAATCGACCGGTTAGATTTGCTCATCTGATCGTATCGGCTCTGCACGGCAAATTTTCTGAAGTCTAAACAATGTTAGACTTGCATTAGTTAGACTAGCATTGTTAATTCACCTTTATTAATTACCACATATTGAGTGTGTCTCAAGCGAGAAGACAGATTGATCTTATTGCAAACAAATTTCATTAGAATGATTGTAAAAGTAAAATGAAAAATAACCTTAATGCAATAACCGGACGTAGAATTGAACATAAACATGCTCTCATGTACATATGTAGTATGTACTCATTGAATACAAAAATGACATGATAACAAACATCACTAACAACTAAAATAATCTAGCGAAGTAGAGCCCAGTTAATCTGAAACCCATTCAAACGAGGTCTGTGTAATCCGTACAGGGTAAATTATGGTCCATTACTGGGAAATCATACTATCGCATCGTATCGCTATCAGAAAAATGGACAAAATATAAAACCCTATGATAGCGTGAATTGACGATGCTACCCAACGTGCTACGCCAACAATCATTTCAAAGTCGGCAATATCAGTAAAAATTTAGAAATAATTATTAAAAACTGTTTTGTAGACGTATAGATACATACACAAATTCAAAAATATTAAAAATCTAAAATACATTTTATAGACGATGACTAAAGAAATTATTTTGAGTAAAATCCTACTATTGGCAGCAATGAAGTGAGTCCTACCCATGCCACAAATCATCCGTATTTTGTATAATTCCGACCGTGTGGGCGTCAGCGTCGTTCGGTCCTAATAAGTATTATAATTAATAATAAGTATTAACCTATTGTGGTCATCAGTCTCGTGCGTGGTTTTAAGACGCGTGGACAAATTCTGTAACTTTTCGCTTTTTAGATTAATTCTTATTAAATTTGGCGTGATGTTAAATAAAAACAACAACAAAATTAATACTTTGTTTATCATAAAAAATATTAAACACTATAAAAACTGCACAATATTTTAGGAATTAAAAACTTTATTCCACATAATCTAGTGGATTTACATCGTTTGAAGTTCTTTATCGACTGTGTTTTTATGAAGGTTGGATCTTCATTGGCTGTTGATCTAGAATAATTCCTAGAATTATAAATTGTAAATTGTTTATATTCTTTATTTCTATCTTCTTGTGCATATTCTGAAAGCTGTCTAAGAGGTAAAATGCTATGGCATCTAATTATATTCTTTCAGTGAAAAAGAACTTTGTGAATCAACTAATGCGTTGCATGTGTAAACCAAATCTTGTTGCATTAATTTTCTTACCAATTCTTATTATGAATTCGTCGTCAACTACTGTTATTTCAGAGGTACAAGTAGAAAAAACTTTCTTGCAGCATTACCGGCATTGATATTTCTGCTAACTTGATAAGGGTAGTCAATGATCTATCCCAAATTTTGACGGAAACGTTCCTGCACTAGGTTTTTCTTGTTGATGTTTTTTCCTTCTTATTTTGTTCTGTAATTAGAGCAGTTTTGGAATGTCAGATTATCGGATATTTCACGCATTAACTCCATAAATTTGATCCAAACGTGTAAAGTTGAGAGCCCATATCTGAAGGTTTTCTCTCTCTGTGGATATTGCATTGCGCTTGCAAGATCGTTCATTTCTGTTGGCTTAGCTAGGCATACATTTTAAGACTTTAACCAATTTACCATCTGTCCTGTGACGTGTGCGTCACAGAAAACCCTTTCTGGCTTGACATTACGGAGGTAGGACAAAGTGCAAGTATCTACGATATAATATCTTAAACAATACTCCTGGTTTTCTTTGGAGTTTCATTTGCAAATAGGGCGACAATAACGGACTAACGAAGGTAATCGTTTTTTCAGTTAATATGTCTACTATTATAGCAGAAAAAGAATGATATCAACATATGATAATTTGTTTATGTTCGCTTTGCCCAGATAAATCATCAAACCTCCACTTACTGTATTAGGACTATCTAGCACCACCATCAGCTATATTAATAGAATCAACCAATAACAAACTATTAACGGTGAGGTAGTTATCCTATTATTTTCCTTAATCTATACTACTACTAAGATTAGACTAAGATTGCTAGAGCTTTTTTCTAGTAAATCTTTTTGAATTCACCCCAGGTTTCTGACGATGCAAACTGTAATTCCTCAACAACGGCAGGTTGCTTTGATTCTCCGATCGAAGTTCGGGCATGTAAGAAGGATGGATTTGCTGTAGTCCAGAATCCCGAAATAACTTAATCGCATTTCTTTGTCCGGCTTTCTTCTGACAATTCATAATCCTTGAAAGGTCTTCCTTGGTTTGTTTCCGATGATGTAGTAGGCACCTTCCGTCCATCGAAGTGTATAGGGAAATCTTCATCGAGCCAATCAGCATACCTTTTCAAAACATGTCCTTAGATCTACAACCATTATTCCACCGCTCCTTGAAATATGACAAGAAAACCGTCTATTTTCTCATCATAGCATCACACGTGTAATTTGTTTAATTGAGAAGCAGATTGGCTGCTTATTCGCCAGATTAACGAACAGTCAGTGGTAAAACAGAAAGACTTCCACGTTTTTATGTGTGTAGAGCGCACTGCATAAAATCCTCCACAGTATCAAAAATAAACTAAGATAATCAGCATTTCGCAGGTAAACCAACAGTTTCAGATGAACCAACGCAGGCTTCAATATACTAAATAAAAAACAACCCCTTTCCATTATTCAGTCGACAGAGATATATTGCTTCTTCAATATTTTATGAATAAAGAAGCGATTACTTTAGAAGCCATTCATACTGGATGCCTCCGAAATTAATGGAGTCTACCATCTCAGGAAGCATCCGCGACATCTGTTCATAACCCGCAGAACTAAGGGGGATGAACCCCAATGACGACAAGATCGGCACATTCGTTTCCCCACGTAATATCTGAAATTCCTCTACGAGGGTCTCTAATAAAATAAAGTGCGATACTGAAATACATTAACGTGCTCCAAAATTGCACTCTCGGATTTTATTCAATCTTTCATATCTCATCAGTGCGCATAGATCTAAGCCGGCGTGGTGAAAATTCGTATCTCGTCTCAGTGTTTCTGAATATTAAACAGGAGCGAGAAGAACGAACCGCGGCGGTATAAGCTAGAGCCGGAAGATAACATGACGGTCGCTGACTATGACGGTGAATTACGCTAAAAGCACCAAAATTAAATCATCGCGGGTGGCGTCGGAGGCGTGGGCGTTGCTCGCTTGTTACTGGCATCGGAGGCAAACTGCAGAACAGAGACGTTCAATGCAGCAGCTCCGTGCCGTCAAGATCGGTTAAGATATCAGGCGCAGTCATTGCAATTCAGTAATTTCAGTTACTAGACGTATGCATAGAAATGTACTCTTTAGAGTGTAAATTCGCAGATTTGTGTTAGAGAAATTGTGCGTCTATTGTTTTAATACGAACTTTAATACGACGACTATCTCATTTAGGGTTCAACGGTTTAGTCGAATTAGACAGGCATGGAAAATAAACCTGGAAACGGTAACAAAAGAACACTGCCTTCTAGTTAGGGAAAGTTACGATTTTTATGGCATATGTGAAAAAAGGTTACCCTAAAATAATAAAGGAAACGCATTTTTCTTCTTGACATATTTTAACAAATGCTTAAAATAAATGGGAATTTATTTAAAAAAAGTGAAAACAACAATTAATATAATAATACAGGGTGAATCATAACGTGCGGAGGAGATTGAGGGGCCACAATACCTTTCAAGCTCAACTTGAGATAAATCTATGTCAATTTTAGATTTAACAAATTCAATTTGAGACATTCAGATTTCAAATGGGATGTGTTTGTTAATATCAGTTTGATACCAAACAAAAATAAATTGAGACTAAACAAATTCAATTTGAGATCAAATTGGGATCTAACAATTTCAATTTATAATTAATCAAAATTTATTTAAGATTTAACAAATTCAATTTGGCTGAAAACAAAATCAACTGAACATTTCAAATATATAGTAATAATCAAGTTGCCGATGCATGTCAAAAAGGCAGTCTAATAAAATCTGTAATGCACTTGAGTCGGTGTATGTAATTATTTCATACGACTTAAAAATAAAATTGTATTAAATACTGCCATATGTTAAACAAGTGAATACGCTACAATTACGTACGCAATTGTGTGCAGTTTATATAACAATGGAGACTTGGCGGCACTCGCGGCGACCCTAGGCAGTGTTGCCAGATTGGGGGATTTTGGTTACTATTTTGGTTTACCCTCAAGGTACTAAGGAAAAATCTCCAAATCTGGCAACCGTGGCCCTAGCTGTGAAGAGATCTATCTACTGGCCAGCGATGGGTAAAAAATTCTGAGAATCCTCGTAAACTACGTGGTGGAAAGCGTCGAGAAAAAATAAATGAAGCTCATTTGCGTTTCGTAGAGCAATGCATTGAAGAACATTAAAAAAAAAAAAACATTAAAAGGAATAAATGAATATATCCCTAAATTTTTAGGTTATTGTATGTACTTACTGCATTTGCTTGCATTTGGACGGTTAATTATATACATCGAAAAACATATGAGCCAAAAAAGGCGAATTCTAATCAAAATCAAAACAAAGAACAGAAGATGGACATATATTCAAGATTTGTTAAATTATAAAGTGAAATTTTAATTTATATTGCTCAATAACACAAGGGCGTTCAAAGAACGAAGGCAGGTATTGAGTCGTTTTGGCTGGAAGTCGAAGTTCCCACATACATGCAATTGGATGCATTGCAACAATGGTACTAATTCATTATGAAATTAGAAGAGGATCGTTCAGGAGTCCAGATGCAAATGAATTTGTTCGTCGAACACTTCGACTTGCAATGCAGTTGTATCAATCAACTATAGCAATGGTAATTGATAATGCACCCTGCCATGCATCCATTGAGGAATGTTTGTTGTAGAAGAGTTTGCAGAAAAGAAACTATTCAGATTACGGCATTATAGTCCGATGTTAAATCTTATCTATATAGGTGCTCTTTTCTAAAGTATGGCGTAAACCAACAGTTGGCAGTTACAATACCACATATCTTAGGCGGCGAGGGAAGAAATTGCTTAACTCAAACTGAGTTTCGTTTGCAGCGATTGGAAGAAATAATAACTTACATTGCCAAAATAACCGTGGCGAATAGCACGCGGCTTATTGCCTGTGTCCAAAAGTTTATACCTGCCTTGTTAATTGAGGAAGGTATAATTTTAATTAACTTTTGTTCTAATTTTGTAATTTTGTTCTTAATTTTGTCATTGTTTTTTACCTACCTTTAGCATTCCCATATATTTGTTATATGTAATTTCTAAAAATATAAAGGTTCTATGACGTAGTATAGTTACGTTCTTTATTATAAAGTATTAATTCAAGTTGGTTTTGTTTTCAGGCAAATTACATTTCTTAAATCTTGTTTAATTATAATTTGAAATTGTTAGATCCCAATTTGAAACAAAATATCTCAAATTTGTCATCGGCGAAAGGAGGAGTTTCAATTTGACTGATCCAACAGCAGTAACTTGGTGCTAGAACATATTGTACAGGTGTCCCAGCGAAGCGTCAAACTACGTTAATGGCCTTAAGCAGAGGCGGATTTCCCATAAGGAACTTTAGGCACGTGCCTAGGGGCGCGCAACGGAAAAGGGCGCAATTGCAACTATATGAGCAAGTACATGGCGCTGAAATTTGAAAATTAGCGAGGAAAAACAAGAGAGATAATAGATTTTTGAATCAATTCGGTAAACTTGGTGCTCTTTTTTTGAGATTTTCTTTTTGCATAATTTAAGGTCTTGGGAGGGCGCCCAGACATATAGAGCCTAGGGGTGCCGCGGCTCTTAAATCCGCCACTGGCCTTAAGGAATTGAAGTACACATTTCTTTCATATAGGAGAGTTGTAGATAATCACTCGGTTGTAACCAACAATTTATCTCCGATAAATCATAAGAAAAACTCAAATCTATTATAGCTATCAAAAAGAGTATTATTTTTACTGTTTGGAAAAACTTGGCTTTTGAAAAATGAATATTCTTGACATTATGTTGACAATATCTCGGAAACAGTTGATAAAAGCCTAATATAAGTTGATATCAAAATACTCAGCCCATTATGATACACCCTGTATACATGCCATTATTTTCTGGGTGTAGACCGAGTGATTTTCTACCACTTTCCTATATGAAAGAAATGTGTACTTCAATTCCTTAAGCCCATTAACGTAATTTGCCGCTTCGCTGGAACAGCCTGTATATAAAAGTTGAAAGGTAAAGCCAAAGGATTGTTATATTATCAGTTTCTGGTTTAAACCGGACGTAGGTGACATTGGTACAAAATTTGGGACTAAACTTAGGGAAAGTTGGTCGTACAAAGTATTACATGATAGCTATTTTAAAAGCAAATCAAAAAGTTTATGGGGATTTGATTGAATATACGAATATTTACTTCATTAGAACGGCACCATTATTATTATCAAACGTACAAAATATGAATTTGGTTGATAGTATACAAAAAAAGTAAAAATTTGTAAACTCGCAAAACGAATTAGTACCAACTTTGGATGTGTAGTTTTGTAAATTATTATAGTAGATTTGTGCTCGGTACACTTTCAGTTTATATGAAGAAAGTTTATATTTTTAGTTATCTTACACATAACACATCAAGCAAATTGTAAACCAAGTCTGATTCTTAATTTAACTTCCTAAAATCTTATTAATGATTATTTACGATAGAGGATATAAGATTATTAAGCCACTGCCCCAAGTGAAATTATGATAAATTTTAAAACAACGTCGTCTACTTCACCCTCCTACCATTACTCCTTTTTGGTAAAGTAAATATTATATGAAATGATAAAACATCCCTGGAGGGGTGTTGAAATGCACGGAATACGAAGAATACTAATCACTCAGAGGGACCCGTGTAATAAAAACGGCAAGGTACGATGAAACAGAAAACAACCCAACATAAAAACGGGCTTGCTAATGCAGACCATAACCGGAAAGTAAATAAATGGGAACTAACGGGGAAATTAAATTTTTAAAGTATGTTTTGTTTGTTCTCGTCGGGGCGCGTGTCCATTAAATTTGTTTATGAACTTGATAATCCGCGCAAAAAATATATTTGGGAAAGTTTGCCTTGCTTTGTGAAATACGTGGCTTTGCGCTGTCCGGATTATTCGTTTTGAATAATTATAATGGAAAAACTTCACACTTATACGAGCACATATTTGAAATAAAAAAATTCGCACCTCTGCAAGTTGGTGTTTAATTAATAATATAATGTTATGTTATTCCTTCACCAATAATAAAGAGTGCTTCTTTTGAATGGAATTGGCAACGGATGACTCCTGAGGACGCTCATCACCTTTCACTCTCTACGTTCTTTCGACCTGCCGTGGGTGGGGACAGTCTCCGGATCTTCTCGAATTGGCGTAATATAAGGTGTAATTTTGGACGGACAGATTTCCGTCAGTTGTATGCTGACATCGTCAGTATTGAGTGGATATTTCTTGAGGAGTCTGCGGATTTAAACTATGGTGTCGATGACTTCTATTCTGTAATCTATGCTACACTTGACCCAGCATAGCTTGACCGGTCTGTGCTCAGGTCTCGGGTCGCGTCATCAGATTATCCTTATTTGTATACGCCTGAGATAATCCGAAATATAAGGACCAAACAATACTATCGCCAGAGGCATTTAGCTACCGGGAATTTGCGGGAATCTTCGGGAGTCGGTGCCTTGGTCAAGCGACAGTCAACCTAAGCGTATACTGTATTTCTTCGGGAAGTGGGGGGTAAGATTGGATCTGAACCTGCAGGGTTATGTAAGTTTATCAGACTTAAAAGTGGTAGTTCGCGGGTACCTAGAACTATGTATAATAGTAATGCCTGCTTTGAGATTCCTCAAGACGTTGTGAATGTGGTTGCACGCCTTTTTATTCCCCTCCATATGAGATATCCTATCGCAGTAACACTTTTCCACCTGTATTTGCGCAGAGTGAGCGCACCGCCCCCCCCCCCCCTTTCGTATTTTGGTATTATGTTTATTACATACCACTCTTTCCCTTATGGACACAAGGGTGGTTATGTTTATAAAGAAAGCAACGATGCTCCCCAAATTGTTTCCGAATCAAAAAAAGTAGACTAAATATATATTTTTTTAATTTTGATTTATAAAAGTGCCTATCGAGGCCTAAAATTTACATGGGAAAAAGACTTTTTTGGTATTTTTCGAATAATAGTTTGGGGTTTGGGAAAATTTACTTGTCGAGGTCTTTCCAAGGAAGAATTTAACGTATTACAAATTACATTCTTCAGAAAATTTACCGTTCTAATCATTTAATTATCTTTTTCTCATAGAAATCATGACTATACGTCTAGTAGAATGTTCAGAAACATTTGTCAGTTAATTTTTTTTCAACAAATTCTATTTGTTGAAATAATTCGTTTTTCTCGAAAAATCCGTCTGAATTCTGTTTTCTGAGTTCAAAATGGTAATTTATTACCTTAGAATCACAGAATTCATTAAAATAATTCTTCCTGTTGTTTAAACATCAATTATAATTCATTTTCAGGTTTTGTTTTGAAAAGTCGGTTGTTTTGTGAATTAACTTATAAATTTCATGTTCGAGATATGTAGCTTATATCTAAATTGTAGACTTCCGCGGTCTGAGTCAATGATATATTGATTTCCGGGTGGAAACCGCGTTGACGACTTTGAAGTAGTCAACTACTTCAAAGTCGTCAACGCGGTTTCCACCCGGAAATCAATATATCATGTAGCTTATATTATCTAATAAACCCACATTTGTTTAAACACATGCAATTTCTCTAAACAATTTTTCTTACAATTTGCCTATATATATATATATATATTTTAGATCTATCTGGTCAACTATTATTCTCAAGTGTAATCATTTATATTTTGGGATGATTACCATTGTTTGAATAATAAAGTAATATTTGTTCAATATTTCATCCAAAATAGAGTACGGGGCACAGATTGCAGACAGCAACAAATCAACATTATCTTGAACACATAGTGGTAGGAAATGATAAGAAATGGAGAAAGAAATGTGATTATAAAATTTGTTGACGTTAGGAAATTTAATATTTTAAAAAGAAAAGTAACCAATTTTCCGAAAAAAGGATTACAAATCATTTATTTTTTTTCTAATAACAAATAATATTTTATTATTACACAATGGAAATCATCCCAAAATATAACAAATAAATGATATTGAACACGAAAAAAGGAAAACAAAAAATTTTTTCGAATAAATTATTGACAACGAATAATATTTTATTATTGAAACAATGGAAATCATCCCAAAATATAAATGAATTCACTTGAGAATAGCAGTTGGTCAGACTGATATAGAAATTAATTTAGGTGAATTGCTAACAACAATTGTTTAAACAACTATAATTTGTTTAAACAAATGTGGGTTTATTAGATAATATAGATAATAGGTTTATTAGATATGTCGAACATGAAATTTATAAGTAAATTTCTCAAAATAGCTGACTTTTATATAATTAGAAAAAAAATTAACTGAATAATTCATTGTTTAAACAACAGAAAGAAATTTTTTAATGAATAATGTCACTGTAAGAATAATAATAATTTGACATTTCGAACTCAGAAAACAGAAACCAGACTGACTTTCGAGAAAAACGAATTATTTAAACAAATAGTATTTCTTTAAACAAACGTAAATTAACTAATAAATATTTATAAACATTCCACTAGACTGAAATGATTAGAAGGGTCAATTATCTGAAGAATGTACTTATTTTCATTTATGGGTACTTTATGGGCACTATGGTACGTTGGGGGGCGTCAAATCCATATGTATAATAGGTCAAATTCATTGGAAAGTCCTCTACAAGTCCCCTTTACAGTCCTCTACAAGTTTGCCCAAACCCCGAACAATTATTTGAAAAATACTAAAGATATTTAAGGCTTCCGATTTGAGGTGGATACACCCATGCTGGCAGGTATACGACCGCTTGGAATCATTATCAACCTGTCAATAAGATTATCAGCATTCCCTGACATTGTGGAAAACCGCAAAACTTGTCCCAGTTTTTACAAAGGCTTTTTATTATTTTTTTCTGTACCCACTTCAAAAATATTATTATATATTATTATATAATATGATTGTTATCTTGGCCTGTAATTGGGAATTTCCTGTAGGATAATAAAGATTATTATTATTAGGTATAGTGTAATGTAGGTACTTTGTGAAATTAATGGTTTAAAATGTATGTAATAGGTATGCGTACAGATAAATAAAGAGAGTACAGCACCTTTGCAGACAATAACAATTAATCCATCAAACATTATATCTGAATTTACGCTCCAGAACTTAACTGTCAAAGTTTACGGTAATTAATTTGTAATTGACCGTGGTGCCTAGGCCATAGTGAAAGGCACTAGCATCTAGTGCACTGATTTCAAAATAAATCAATAGCACGAAAGTGCTCCATTACATTCATTCACCTCCATCGACCATCAAGTGTGCAGTGCACTTTTCGATTTAGATTGAATGGTTGGGTAGCGCATAAATCCAAGTTGGCTATTTGTTATTAGAGCGATATCCGGTAGAACCGACCCAGGGGTGAACCGTACGACACAATACCGGCGAGGGGTAGCTTTATAAAGAAAAAAAAAACATAATCAAAAACGCTATAGATGGGGGAGAGTTTCCCCCATGCTCTGCGGGATTTTCGTAGTTTTAATCACGTCGAATCGTAAAGCGGATCGGTGCCGCAAATGAAAACGCATTACGAACGTATTCTAACCCTCACGGGGTCGACGCAACCCCTGTTCAGTGATGATCCAAGCGGATTCCAATTCTTACCTCGCATAGCCAACCGTGAAATAACGGTTTACTTTGGCTGAGGATACGTTGCGTGGCGCTATCTCGATTTTGTATACTCACAAACATTGAATTGTCAAATGCAAAATGCTATTTTAAGAAAAGCAATTTTTTTTTGTTTTTGGTTAATTTAATAGTTCTGTTTGACTGCAGCTGTTGTTACGCAAAAGTTGGCAGCAGTGATGGCAGATGCACTGTTTTTAGCAAATCTACTCATCTGGTGTTTCATATCATCTAATGGCTCTTTCTATAAATAGTTTAAACGTTTAACTATTGAAATAAAAAACTAGTACCGCGTACTATTTGCTTTGTCAATTACGATATACAACAAATGGATGAAATAACAAAACAGCCTCGACGACCTCTCCAAACGTTGCTTTCGCGCAAATTTGCAAATATCTTCGTTTTCGTGCGAATAGCGATTCCCATTGTTGTCATAGTTTTACGGACGACAGAAAAGCCGTTTTTATAAATTCCTGCCGCTGCATAAACTGCAAATTTGATAGATTTTGAGCCACGGTAAAGATGTTTGGGTGCGAGGCGCCAGAGAGTAGAATTGAGGCTTTAGGTTGAGTTTCTCCTCCCCAAACACCGTTCTAGCAACTCTCTCTCGACAAGTTGTTGTAAATCGGTTTGGTGGCATTATCGACATTTTTATCAAGAGTTATTGAATTCATCTAGAGTTTTCTCGGCTTCGGTGTTTCGCATTTGTATACACTGTGATCCCGGAGGGCAATACATATGCTGGGGATTTTCATTCGTAGAGATCTCATGATAGAGTTTGGGCCACACAGCATTGTACATATTATCAACAATCTGAATGTCTTCTGATTGGTAAAACATAGAAAGTTGTCTATTCTTTTCAATGTACAAGGATCGCATCGGACCCAGTGCTCCAACCCACAGCCCCGCGGAATATGTCTTTGGTCAAATCCACAATTTTTCCCGCCACCCATCATGATCGCAGTACAGTTGTCTGTATGTACTTCGATGCAATTGTCATGTTGCCAGATTCTGATTCCAAAAACTCACAGGCATGATAACAGGAAAATGTCACGGCAAACACAACCACTTTGTTAGTATATTTCTTCATAAGTAGGTACTGTGATCCCATAAAACGAAAGTGTAATCTGTCTTCTTCCATATCCCATCTCCAAACCCATGTACTATAATTTCTTCGTCTTCCGCTTTTGACAATATATCGCCAGACGTATTAGCAAATGCTTTTCTTTCACGAGTGTGAAATCCCAGAAAATTTTCTTTTTTGTTGTCTATCAGCACGTGAAGGAGGTTTTTCTTGAGTGTTTTTTCCATGACTCTTCACGACAGAATTTCACATAACAATAAACAAGACACTGCAAGATCTCTTGTGAAAATACGCGCGATCCGACCGATCCACGCGCTCCGTATTTTTGGCCCCTGCACGCCGTCGGCTAATTGCTTATAACTTGGCTAGTTTTGCAAATATTGTCTTAAAACTACGTAAATACATTCTTAAGACCTTAAGTAATGAAATAACGTATAGAAGAAAAATCGATTTTTGTTCTCCAGAAAATCGGCGAAATTTATACTCTGACTATAAAAGTTAATTAATAATTCCAGTTTTTATGTAAAAATTGAGACTTTTTTGGGAAAATAATGCAACTTCAAATTAAGATAGGTAACCATAGAAACCACGTCTTTCGATATTACTTCATTATCGAATTGATACAAACGAATCAAATTAAAATAAGACTAAAAAATTGAGTTAAATATTTTAAATGTAAATTTATGTAATAACTCATTATGTAAGTAATAAATAGTTAGGTACACTGTGTTACACACGTGGTACACAGTGAAAATATACTTTTCACGAGCCATAGTGTAAGTTGTTGAGCCGGTAGTGCTGAACATAATGGCATATACAACATTTTCCAAACACCCCCAAAGACTCGATTTTTTCGATTTTCTTTGGATACTTACATGTGTATACAAATGCAGAACACCGTCATTTTCCATTCGATTTCCAAAGTAAATAAATGCTATAGAAAGAGGGAACACAGGCCGTTATAAGGATGTACTGTTCGGTCAGATCCAATAAAATGTCGAGAAGTTATGGAGGTTGAAATTCAGAAGTTTACCATTATTTGCAGATTTTCTGAACTTTAACAAGAGTTGGATGACCTGTTTCAACCGATAATATTTTATTTCTCTTTTTTTATTGAAAGTCCATGTAAAGTTGCGTTTAGTACGAGTTTGTTTATTAGAATCGGGTGAAATTTGACTGAGTTAACGAAGTTTAATCAATAGTCTTGACATTCACACTAGGCAGAAGGAATATACCTACGGCTCGACCGTATTGAATCCGTACTCTTGATTCACATTAACTAGACATTATTGTGTTTCTTTATTACCCTTTTTTATTGTATTTTATGCTATTAGGAGGTTTTTAGTATCACCAAATTTCATTCACTTTTTGCATTATCATTTGAATTTCTTTCCGGACAGTCTTGGCCAACTCAGTGACGAACAAGGTGAACGATTTCATCAGGAAATGGAAGTTATTGAAAAATATTTTCAAGAAGAAAATACCATAGACATGATCGCAGACTACTGCTGGTTACTTAAATGCGAAACATATGATGTATTGTACAAACGACGCAGATAGAGTCAAAAATTTTAAGTCTTGTTGTATTTCTTGTTTTTTCTTTTATTTTTTTATAAATCACGATAGTGACTCAGTACTGTTCCAATAAACGAGTAAACATTTTAGTGTCAGTGCAATTTATTTTGAACCCAAATATATCTGGAAATGAACGTAAACTGTAATATACTGATAATGAACTTAAACTCTAATATACTTAATAACATATTGTGATAGTCTGGCAGGTACAAACAAAAAAAAAGGAAAAGAAAAAAACAGTGTCATAATTTTAGTATAACATTGTAAATATAAGTGCTGGTAGTCTAATTATAGTGCATAAGGACTACAGTTTTATTACATTCAGCCTGTATATTTCTTCTCCGTAGTGTGATATGTCTAGCCGGTCAATACAATTTTATAATTCTGTTCAATTTCAATCGATTGTAATAAACAAACGCGTATTAGACGCAAATTTAGACGATTTTTTTTTTTAAAATCGAGATTTTGGGAATTTGGAAAATTTCAGCTATGCCATTATGTTAAGCTCCACCAGCTCAACAACTTCCGCTATGTGTCGCGAAAAGTTTATTTCGTTTTTTTTTTGTACACAGTTTAAGTGAGTAAATCAATTGTTTTAATTAACCAACACCTCCTAGATTACTTATAGGAATTTCGAATTTCCGCGAGTTGTAGACACTCTATCTATCTACCTATTAATTATCTATCTATTAATTATTGCTAGTTTTATTGGTTTTGCAGCGTGTTAATGTTAGAAAAATCAGTAATAAACATTTTTTTCCTCTTTTGTTACTCGATCCGACGACACATTGTAAGTAATATTATATTACATATTTAAAATTTTTTAATTGCCTATAAAAAAAGACGAATCTTGTTTTTTTCTTCTACTAAACCGCCATAACAACGTTGAATTCAGATAATATCGTGTACCACATTTGAAAATAATCAAAAGTAAAAAAAAAATTAAACTAGTAATTTTTGTTACTTTCTATAGATCCTGGATATTCAGTGTCGGCCATTTCAACACAATTCAATTTTTAAGTCTTTTGTGCTCGGACATACCACACCCATACGACGCGTTGTCACGACGCACTGTGAGACAAAATCCCGAAAAGCTGGCCAAAACCTCAAATAAACTTCGATTTAGCCAAAAATTGGTTTACAGTGGTTTATGAAGTCGCTGATTACGAATCCAACGCCAAAATTACTGTGAAGAAAATGGCGGGCCCGATGTAGCGGACATATGTGACAGAGTTATGTCAGATTTCAAAGATAACATGTATAGGGGGGTTTTGGAGCACGTTGTTTAAGCATTTCAAAATAGTATATTATAATACACGTTTTATAAGACACAAAATTGGTGCACGAGGTGTTTTGGGCACGATGAGCGTAGCGCGGAGTGCCCAGATGGAATGAGTGCGCCAATACGTCTTATAAAACGAGTGTTACATACTATTTTTCTACTTTGCAACATTAATTCTACATAAATTTCGAAAATTTCGGTTGCCATCTTACAATCTAGAGTAATTTTATTTTCAACAGTTGGTAGTTGTGGTAAAATTCTTAAATATGATTGAGGCGAGCCAATAGCGATTAAGATATCAGACTTATTTAACACTTGACGTCAATATCATCAATCTTGGAAAACTAAAAGTTACTAAAAGCTTGTGATCTACTGCTTTCATAACGGCACCGAAAGCGGTTTCGTTATGATTTTATAACGAACGCAAAGTACATTTTTTTTTATTATGTTGTACAATACTGTCCAAATTTTTTCCCAACAATTTTTTCCCAGATAAAAATGTCATACTATGTAAATATTTCATATAGATTTCATTTGTTATCTTTATTCTATAAAAAGTTACGACCCTTTCATACATTAAAAAACTGTTTTTTAAACAGCTATGTCTTCTTCAGGAACAGAAAAACTCAATAAGTCCGCATGAAGCTTTTACTCAGAATAACATTTTCACCCGCGAACACCCCTCACCCCCCCCCACCTCCGCGAGGCATGATTCGACATACCTTGGAGAGTCATACGGTATAGGAATACCAGGACTGAGGCCAACGCTCTTCGATATGGACGGTAACTATTACGGCGGTACCTACTAGACACTGTGAGAAAGGCACAGGAAATTAAAACTGGCTTCCATATAAACGCCTTAAAATATACAACGTGTACTAAAATAAATACAGTATCATGTTAATAATTTGATAAAGTAGGTATTATAGCGTTATTGTTGTATTTATTTGTTTTCTAATATTTAGTTATTTTTAATTAATTTTGCAGTTGTTGTCTGATGAAGATTGTCAACAAAAATCGAAACATTGAAAACAAACAATGAAATAAGGTGCTGTTCTTTGATTGATCAATCCCTTAAAGTATTTCCTAATTTGTGTTATCAAATACGACTGCAACAGCTTCTGTCTGAGTTTACAGATATAAACATCTGCAGGTAATACTTATTCTTGTAATTTATAAATAATAAGACTATAATAATACATAATGGCGCTTCTCAGGAAATGTTGAACACAAATTAATAACATTTATTATTAACAATCTGAATCTAAAATAATCGATAGCGAAATTGTTTAAAGTAAAACCTTACAAACAAAACATTGCGTTTTTATTTTTGAACTATTTAAATTTGTAAAAGCGATAGTAACATTATCAATTTAATTATCACTTTAATAAAATAATCGAGTTAGTTTATGATAAGATAGGTGCTGGTATTAGTTTCCTATTCTACGAAGTGAAGTCCTGTGCTTGCGCGCTGCAACCTGCACCCCGCTCGGCGCTCACGCCATGCACCATTAGAAAAAAACACCATTGCATTCGCAAAGGCGAAATCAATTCCTAATGAATTTCGTTAGCTAATACAATAACCTATGACTCTATGTTTCCCACTTTGTGGAATATGGTGGTAAATGTTACTTTTCATCTATTAGAAAAATTAAGTATCGAACATTATAACGTTTTCGCGAGGGTAGCAAATATGACCGTATTTCAAGCCGATAAACATTACTTTTTAAGTCAATTAAAACAGAAATAATTTTACATACTTCAATCAGTCGAATCCATATCGTAAAAATTAAATATTACTTTTCATTTCCGAGATATGGAAGTTTAAAGTTCGCCGTTTTTGGTCTATGTTCTCGCCTTGGTCCAACGCTCTCATGAAAGAAACTACCGAGTTAGGCTTTTCCCTTCCAGGGCTGAATGCAGTAATCATCTGTCTATGAAACCAAACAACTAAAATTCTCCGAATCAAATTTTCATTGTTTGAGGTTTTGGCCAGCTTTTCGGAATTTCGTCCCACAGTGCGACGTGTAGATACACTAGAACGGCGAAGCGGCGGAGTTTCAGTAGTAGTCCACTCTGATCCCAACTGCTACCAGGAACAAAGCTAGCTGCTCACTTGACAAGGGTTCACGGGTTTTAGTGGACTCTACTTATCTAGTATTTGTATGGATGTGTTAGCTCATAATTGTTCGCTTTTGTATGATTTTTTTTTTGAAAATTAAATGCCCGTAATATACGCTGCATCTCCCTTCCGCCGAATGTCGTCATTCTTCCCATTATGCGCAGTTTTTCTATAATCGTATGCCCATTGAATCATGTACAGGTCCGCCAACTTAAAGTTAACTGAAAGTGTGCGCAGAAGAAGAACAAGGACGGCATTCGGCGGAAGCGAGAGGTACTGTACGCTCGTATGATCCCCTCTACCAAAACCATTCCGTGTCCACTGCGCATCCTAATGTTTACATTTCTTCGAACGAGTTCTGAGCGGTCGGGCTGTATTTTCAAGTTATTATTGTTTTCTTCGTGCCGTAACGTTAAGCATACGTTTAATCCCATGTGTAGGTACCATTAATTTCAGAAATTTTCCGTAAAGAATCTTATAGAAACTTTAAGTTTAAACTTACTTAACTAATTGTGCAAATCTGCAGTCCACGCCATGTTTTAATTTCAGCTAGTCGCCTGGAAAAATGTGAAAACTTTCAGCTTGGCCTAATATATATAAACTCTATTAGTGAGGGGAAGAGCGCGTTGGAACTTTTCCTCGAAAACATGGTACAAGCAGTTCGGCAAAGTACATTAAATGCACTTCCGTTAAGTTGATCAACTTCAAGTTCGCTCGAAACTTTAAATTATACTTACGCGTTATTAATTTAGACCCTAATTCCTTGCCTGGGAAAGAGGGATTAAATTAAACAAAACTTGTTTTATGTCATTTGATAATTATGTTCGCGCTTCCATTTTCTCGCAAGCGACGTATTAAATTAATAGCAATTTTGTGGAATGTTGAAATAATTTATCAGTGATATGAATTAGGACTGTGTACAGTGTACACTGTACACTATACAGTGTACAATGTATGGAATAATTAATGACTGTCGTTATTTTACAACTTTTTTTTTTCCTGCAGACCTTCGCAATTTGTTCCTTTATATCAATACTTAGTTCGTGCGACGTTTGGGATTGATGAATACATAATAACCCGTACCCCAAGAGGCTCTAAATAAATCCGCACACGATGAGGAGTATACGGCATAGCATTCACGGGCATGCGGTCAACCCTCTTGAGGAGCGGACCGGCACCTATGTAGATATATACTCGTTCAACCGCTCAAAATAAGGTGTAATAAATACACACATGGTTGGATGGAGTGCAATAAATTATAAAATACTGTAAAACTTTTATGTAATAATCATGCGTCTGTTCATTTATTGCACGCAGAAAATAAACAATCAAATTTTCTATAACAACAATTGACCAATGAAAAATGCTAATATAATAATATGTTGTTTGTAAAGTAAACCTTCATAGAGACGCGAAAATGACATTTTTGCGTAGTGTTGGATAAAAACTATAATTTTATATATTTTGGACCCTTTTGGTTCAGGAGGGTCCAAAGGAATTGGATGTTTCCTCGTGTTTCCTCTAAGTATTTTTCAAGAATTTTACAAATGAACTGCCATTTCTGTAATTTTGTCAAAATAGTTAAATAATGAATTAAAGAAGAGGAAATTTTGTATAATTTATGTCTATGACATTTTATGGTAAAATTAATAGTCTAGCTGTATGACCAAATTCTTTTTGCCCGAGATCGTGTCTGCATTAAAACTAGTTAGCCAGGATTTGACAATTATTTTCATTCTAAGAGTAGGTAGTGTCAAACGCTAGTTTTTTGACAATACCTACTGTCAATATTATCAAAATAACAGTCAAATCCTGACTTGTTTTATTTTAATGCCGACACGATTGAGGTCGATCAAATAGAATCTCATGCAGCTAAACTATTAATTTTATATATGGTATGATAAAGTGATGTGGCTGGCAACGTCAGATTTTTCAGTATTGATACAGTACGAGTATGAATATGATTTAAGATTATGAATATGAATACGAATATAAATATGAATACGAATACGAATACGGATACGAATACGAATACGAATACGAATACGAATACGAATACGAATACGAATATGAATATGAATATATCTGAATATGAATGGTTTAAATGAGTTGGTCTAAACGATGCTTTAGAAATAAATATTTATATCTGCTATAAACGTACTTATTAAAAAAACAACAAATTACGGCGCCCTGTGAAATTTATTTTAACTGTGCTTGTAGAATATTGCACATTTCTCCATCCGATATTGCCAGAATATCGTTTTGATATAATTAGAAATATAAATTTTAAGTTGGGTTTTTCTCTTTGAGTGACCCTGTATGTACTGTGGGTATTCAGCAAACTGCTACTGACTGCCCTATATTTGCATCGTTATATGAAATATACACCCGTATTGTTTCGACTCGTCATAAAACCTATCGATACATGTTGTATGAGCTCTCGACTAGCTCGCAAACAATTCACGTCACCATTTTTATAACAAACAATAAACGTCGAGGTGCAACGTGAAAAAGTAATACGTTTGATTTATTGCCAAGTCGGGCCACAATATAAAAACTGGGGCTGATTTATCGCACGAACCCCGAAATTAAATATTTCTGAAACATTAAGCCTTATTATGGGGCCAGGATGGCGGCCATCAATTCGTCAGGGACATAAATTGTCGAAAGGCAACCAACCCCGTGTACAGGGATGACCTAAACGCAACCCCTTCCCTTAACCGCTGAATAGGAGGGGAAGGGGGGAACATCGAACCTGAAACTGCCCCACCGATAAACCATTATGCCACCTCGATTGTTTAATACACCGAACTGAAAAAGCGAGAAGCACAAAAGCGCGTTGCGGCCCAGCGTCAAATGACGAGATGAAAATTTGTCGTTCAATAACCCGGAAACTGATAAGTGGACCGTTCGGAAAATCCGGGCCACATTGTTGCTTTTGTTCTATAAACTGGACAAAATGTACTTAGATTAATCGAGTTTGCGCTTTGTATGGGATTGCAATTCGCTACAGTTTTTGTTTCAGCCTCAATGATTTTTGTGTTAGGAGGTCGTTATTCTTTTTTAAGCTCTTATATATAAACCAACTATTGAGGGTTAGCTAAACCAACTGTGGACTACCAGTCATAGATTTATTGTGGTTTCACATGTATTAAATTTAATAAAAACTTAACAAACATACAATTATAACCTACAATTTGGATACTTGCCAGATACAATTAACAAATTGTAACACAGTTTTCAGTAACTTTTTTCTAAGGTTGGTACGCATTGATATCAAATGCCATTGAATGCCATATGTCAAACGTACAACACACGTACAACCACAACCACACACGTACAACAACACAGTGCCTCTTTTTAATTGCTTGGAAACGCATAAACTGCGAAATATCAATATTCTATACACATTTAAACATGCGTGTAGCCTGCTATAGTAAGGCCAAAGGATTGGGGCTTTCTTAATCTGCTGTGTTCACAAAATACGCCAGCATGACGTTTTCGGTTCTTTTGCGACTATGGTAAGTAATCGCCATCATTCTTTTCAACTAAACATCCAATCGCCTTTTCAGATATAATTCACGGACCACATTTACTTTAATAAGGTGTTATGCGAAGATCAAACCTACATCGCAGATATGAACGATTTTAATTACTGCTGCAGGAATGTATATGCGCAATAAATGGTTTATTGAATATCAGCATACACGTAGGAAGCTATAGTACATTTAAAGTGTTGACGATTTCTTAGTTTATGTAACGTATAAGTTTTCGGTAACATTTTGGACCGAATTCTGCTCAGTTCAATACCGTACTCGTTTTTGTCAGTCTCTCTTGACTTCGTCTTAGTTCTGGCTATGTGCAACGTACATTACATCCATCACATGTAATTTTACTAAGTAAAACTTATTCTAATAAATTATTACACCGAAATTACAATTTAGTTTCATTTATATGTGCGTGTAAACTTGTATAAGCCACTGCTACTAGGTAGAAACTGCTATTTAACGTTAACCGTTATAACAATTCTTTAGTAAGTTCTTATTCTTTGAAGTAACTAATCAGTTACCGCCAAACACGTCTATTCTGATTATTATAATTATGAAACCACTATTTTAAATGTAACTTTTTAGGTTATGTTTCATGTATTTATTTATTTATTTATTTATTATTATCACAGTAGGGTTAAAAGTATTGCCCTAAGCGCCATTATGATCATAGCTGCGACCTCGCTGATTATTTATTAAAACTTGTAGGCTAAAGTAGAGTAAAATTATTCACAATTAGATTTTGTTATGATTTTATCCCTACCTTACGAAGTTGACAGTTAGTTCAGTACTGCGACGTGATACCCGCCGAATACCCTAGATTCTAATTTACCACAATTTCTAAATTTATATAAAATAAATGACGCAAAGTAGAAAAAATAGTATATTACGCTCGTTTTATACGACGTATTGGCGCACTCGTTCCATTTGGGCATTTGGGTATATAATTATAGTATTTCTGATAAAGAGTTGCTAGTGACTCATATTTATGTGCATGAAACTAATATGAGTCACTATCACGTCTGGTGAGAAATACTACAATTTCGTCTGCTACAACTACCATTACCACTAATCAAAACGCACCTTAACCTCACAGTTTCAATATTTTGTCTCTTGTGGCAATGTATACATATAATGACAGCATACACCTATCTTATTTAAATCATAAGCGATATCGTGTCTCAGCCCCCATACCATATGACGCCCCATGTGCAGAGGTCATACTCCGTCCCGCGCAACCTTTTTTTGCACCATGTCAAGGCCACTGTTATGTGAACATAATTTATTCGAATAACAAAATTGTACTTATGGAAGAAGCACAATAAATGTGATTACTAAATAAATTTCGTTGATTCGTGTAATCGAATGAGTAATTTTCTATAGATTCGTTTTATATTTTGATAGTAATTGACTGAATGTAAGTACTTGAGTATGTAGTTGTGTTAGGCAATGTTTTTCATCTTTGTAGCGTTACCTTGAAGTTGAACCTCAGTGGTTCGAAATCGATAGTCACAGAAATATTTTAATAATAAAACTACGTATCCAAGTTTATCTGCGAATTTTATTTACTAATCACACTTAAACATAGAAAGGGTGGAACTGGTCATTAAAATATGTTTAAAAAATGTATTACAAACTATCACTATAAAATAGTTTAACTCTCGCAGAACAAAATCTTGTAAAAGACGTTTTTTCGGATTAAGTATTTTGTCCGAAAATATGCAAAATATTGTAGGTATGCTCAGGGCCGCCGAGAGGGGGTGAAAGCTGTGACTGTAGTCACGGGCACGGCAGCAAATATGAGCCGACAATGGTTTTACAAGCTTGAAGCAACTTTTTGCAACACCATGGTGTAACATATTCGGATCCATAGACGAACGAAATAAAATATTGCAATTTAGTACCATACGGATTGAGATTGCATCAGCAAACACTTACTAACTTCTAAAAGAACTTCAATATTTTAGAAATAAGTGGCAAGATCTTCTCACTGATGCTACACTTAGTGCGAATGAATTAGGTATAATGCCAAATATTGAAAACCGGTCGAAACCGAACAAAAGAAACTTAGCAGACGAAGAAAGTGCAGATGAGGATGTCACACAAGGCCATTTTAAAAGAACTGTTTATTTGTGTGCCTGGATATGAAAAGAGACCAGTTGTCCAAAATTGAGTTATAAGTGTTTTTGGTTAGAATAAGTTATTGCAAAATTAGTCCAACATTTTAAACCTATTACAATAAAGGGAAATTGAAAAAAGTTGCTGATGCAAAAAATAACTTTTGCGCTATGACGTTCCCAACTTTTTCAAAGTTTTAAAGTTAATAACTTTGCGCATATTTGCAAGTTACGCCGACTCCAACCTTTTTGTAACAATTTAAATATTAGTTTTAATATTTTTAGTAGAACTTATTAGTTCATTATCCAGTTTAGGTTTTATAGGTCTTTTAGTCTATAGCGCCATGGGCCTGGGGGCTACAAAATAGTCTAACCTAGATAACGATTGGCCAAATTTGCAAAATTGTTGCAGATTTTTGAAAAGTTTTCAATTTTTTTTTATTGATTCATTGTCACCGGAAATCTGCCCACATTCAATATTTCAACTCGATTGGACACATTTTCAATCATCTCAAGATTTTTGAAAGTTTAAAAGTTTTCAAGTTTTTTATTTATCCATTGTCACCAGAAATCTGTCCATATGCATAATTTCAACTCGATTGCACCCTGGGAAGTAGGTAAAATATGGTAATGCGCAAGAGTGTAGCGATATATGGACAAGTGGTCCTTTCATCTTTCGCAACAAAGACGCATTTTTTCATGCGATACCAACCGCAGACGGGTTTCAGACGAACACATCTGATAAAAAACACAATAAAGAGACTAACTAGCGAATAAAAATGTTTATTTCGAACCAGCTTAACTTTATTTACGATTATCTGCGTAACTAGAAACGGAAAACTGGTCCCTTTTCACATCCACGCACACATTTTGTAGTACTTGATGCAATTATTTCCCGACTACACATGCTGTTTACAAAAACCATTCAAAATTTATTTTTAACAATATTATATTTTCATGAAATGAATCGTCAAGAACCATCGGACTCGTGCAGTAACTTAATCAATAAGTATTCAAAAGACCTAACATCATCTATAAAAGATGAAAAATATCACAAGAAAAAGATTCATAATGCCATGTTTTAAAATATTATACCAGGCTTACAGTTATTAAATTCCATTTACTAATATCAACTTCACGGTGTTTTCCGCGAAATATGTATTGCGATCAAATTTTTATGCACAATACCTGTTACAGTTGCCGAAGGTGAAAGAGCATTTACTAGAGTTTTGGCAATAAAGAACTTTAATAGATCATCAATGGGACAAGAAAGGCTAAACAGCCTAGCTCTGCTAATAATAATAACAATAATGTTTATTAAAGGAAAGCAAAGTAAATACAGAATCAATGAAATAATACGCAATGGACATATAAAGATAAAATGAATTAAGAGCCACTAAAACAATTGTGAGTGGCAACAGTAAAACAATCTTAATCAATCGAGTGCAAAATAATGCATAATCAATCAGAATATTCAGAAAAACAAAAAAAAAACAAAATAAAACAAAACTCGCTGAAACATTTTTCTCGCCGGCCCTATGTCTATTTTTATGATGATGACACCAGTCATAACGGTTACTTCACTACTAATTAGGATACATTTTGTAAATATAAGCTATAAAAAACAAAGCTATACCAAACTCCAATGAAGCCGCTTGACAATATAAACCAAACCACAATATCCCGATTATATTTTCGCCCGAGATAGTTTATCTCGGCGGATCTCCTAACTCTTGGAGAATCTCGTTCGGCGCATCAAGCTTAAGCCGTGCAAGTCAAATACTCGGTGTGTAAAGTATACGTTATCGGAGGCCGGGTAATCAATAAGCGTTGGCTTGAAACGGTGAACCCGCTGGAGAGGCAACGAAGTGTCGCCAATTTACCGCGGGGTGGGCTGCAGAGGGAGCCATATGCAAATACAGCCGGAGAGAGTGTGTGTGAGAGAGAGAGAGGTCTATCTCTATTCCCGGAGCCCTTCTAGCCGTCGAAGTGCTTCGCGGCGAATCAATCTGCGGGATTCATTACAGCAGGGCACGACGACGCGGCGACGAACTCTTCTGCACTCACTCGATGACTCGCCTCGCTCCGCGCTATATTTAATAAAGAGCGACGTCATGGGAGGACGCCTTTTCGCGCCGGTCCTCTTTATGTCCTCCGAATTTATAGTTCCTGTGACGAGGACGCGTCCCGAGCGACGACCAGATGCGGAAGTGATTGCGATCCCCTCGGAATACTTGTCCGGTTGAACGTGCAATCAAACCGTCTTCCGCTATTCTTTTATAGACAATTCTGTCGCTCATATGTTCGATTTTTATTTATGGAACACTCTTCGGGGTCCATTGTGAACCCAATACTGCTAAAACTGTGTGAGATAACGAATATAGAAAATTAAAAACGGGTTTAATCGAAGATCATTAAATCGTTTAAATCATGCCAGCATTTTTTGGCCGTCTATTTGTTGCATATTGTCTAATGGTCTTGAATACCCAAAACGTTCTTATTCCATCCATCTTAAGCTGTAGGTCCAATATACCAGGAGGGCAGTCCAAAGCCTTATATGATGAAAAAGACCTGTTAATATAATGAGCTGTGACTGATTGAGCTTGTTACACCGCATCCAGCCCGATTCTATATCAAAATTGTTAACGATAGCAACGATGAAAGTTGCTAAATGGCAAGGCCATTCCGAAAATAAGAACATAGCGGAAACTTGCGATTCTGTGAGTCTTAGAGCAACTGAGTGGTTATAATATTTTTCAACTGAGTTGATACGTAACCATTACAAATCTGACAGATGTAAAAGATTGTACTAAATATGAAACATTTCGGAAAAATTTAAAAAAATTAAAATTTTGGAAAATTTTTCAAAAATGTTTATGGTGATAATTCCACCCAACATGCAACAGGTTACAAAGCACAGATCTGATAAAATTTTAAGCTTTATGGAGATTAAAATGCATAAATTCCAAACTCGTCACTCAGTGATAATAACTGTGCAATTCCTTAGCCCATACAATAACATATCACATATTCTAAGTTGACACAGTGGGCGCAAATAACATTAGATAGGCGACATAGAGACCAGCTCTTAGCTGGATTTTTATCGTGGAAAAAGGATAATTCTTGCAACTTCTACTTGCAAATGACGGACTGTTTTGCCTTATTTGTTATTATTATTGTTATTTACCTTATTGAAATAGTGGACAATGAAGGCTGAATGAGCAATGATTAGAGAAATATTTATTGCTTCAAATGATTAGGCTTAACATAGACATGACATTGTTATTCACTCATACGCCAGTGACTCTGTGTCAGCCTTAGAGCAACTGAGTGGTTAAAATATGTTTCAAATGAGTTGATAAGTAGGTAACCATTACAAATCTGACTGATGTAAAAGTTTGCAACCCGTTTGCGTGATTAATTTTAGGTTATTAATCGCAATTAATTTGTGTTAAATTATTCCCGATTGCTTTTAATAAATAATATATAAACTAAATTTCGAATTTTAGGTTAGGGTTGTTTAGTTGCATCTTACAATTCAAACAAACTCGGGCTGGACTGGAAAACATTTAACACGTGAAGTCATATCGACTTGGAAGTTCGACGTAAATCATTTAAGGTCACAACCCATATTTTTTTATAGCAATCCTATGTCCAATAATTTATATTCAATTATGCTGAATAAATTTGTGGATATTATAACAGATGCTTTAAATATCTTTTGATGTTTACGATACCAACACAATAATTTGTGCTGGATATCGTGTACACTAGGGTGGACCTTAGTTACTCCTAACGATTTTTTCCAAAATTAGATGCACGCCAACCCCGGAATTTGTTCTACATACTGAAAAACTAATTCCCATCAAATTTTGAGTCGATCGGACAATGGGAAGACGGGCTACAAGGGCTTTGATTATGCAACAAAAATAAACTTTACCAAAGATGAAAATAAATAAAGTTCAATAAAAAATAAAAATTTTAAAAGCTATGAAAAATTTTGGAGATGTTTTCATTTTTTTTTGTTTTTTGGATTCTTAGATTTTCTGGATTGGACATTGTGAAGTACCTATGCAAAATATCAATTAGGAGATTTGAACGTGAAAAAAAAAGAAGTGAAGTGAAGATAAGCGTAGTAACGGGCGCATTTTTCAATCCGACAATCAATGTCCGCTTTGGCTAATACGAACAAGATGGCGTTGCAAAAATTACGGAAAAGGCACTACTAACGGATTTCTGGTTTGTTGGTATTGCGTAAACTAAAGCCCGTATCGAAAACAAAAATTTTAAAATATTTTCCCCTGCGCCAAAGTTTGTGATTTCACTACGTCGTTTTTAAATTCATTTATTCTTTCATATTCGGTAATGTTTTTTTATCAAATTGAAGTCAATTCGCGGCGTTATTGCAGCCACTTGGTTGCACTCCAGTGGCAACAATAACACGCTTTAATATGCACAGTAATTTATAACTCGAGGCAAAATGTAAATATCATTTCCGTTCGGCCTTAATCTACAAATTAGCACAGATCAGCGTTTAATCATTTATGGCTAAATAGTAACAAGTCGTAAGTATGCAGTGAATTCTTTTCTAATAATTATTATTAGATATTTAAATAAATAAATTCTTTTTCCATATTTACTTTTCCATGTTTACTAATTTACCAACGACTTAAAATTTTTAAAGTCAATGATCTCGCTAATAATGACGGATTGTAAAAAATGTGTGGTGCTTAATTTTTTGCTTCGAGTTATGATATTCCTGTATAGGTATATTTAAAATAAGGCCATTCGAAAAAAATATGTGTGGCAAAATTAAGGCTTTAGCCATCCACCTGGCATGGTGAAATGCACCAGACATTTAAAAAAGTCCCAGTAAGAACAAAATATCATTAATTCTTTGTAGTTATTCGTTTTATGGTTTATTTGATACATTTTAGAGATGCAATCAGTTTCTCTTCTACATTTAAAATATTCTATATGGCCTAATCGACGCTCGTGCCTGGGTTGTAACAATAGTTGTTAATTGTAACAAAAAAACGTACTATATGCTATTTCGACGGCGTCGTTCGCCAACGCGGCATTGTAAAACTCTCGTATAATTTAATGTTTAAGAAAACATTGCTATTAGACTACCAAAGGACGATATCGTATATCATTTATATCATCATAATGACTTTCTTATTTAAAATGTTAAATAAGAATACTTAATACTTCAAATTAGAAAAAAAGAATGCAATTTTTTTACTTCAAGTTGCTTGTGGCCATCCTTGCGTTATCCAATTGAGTTTATTTTGCAGGATTTATTTATATAAAGACTAGCTCCTTCAGTTCCTTCATGACTAACCCGGTAGAACAAAAGATCGTATAAAACTCAATTTGAATTCAAGCTTCAGGTAGCATGTTTTGGCACAAAACCACCTCTATTACACAAATAATAGGTCACGGTACACGTGACTAGGTACACTAGTGTTCGTTTCATAAATATGTAAAATGTCTAGTTCAAAAAGTTGGCAGGGAACGAGCGACTATAGAGAGTACCGCCAGAATTACTACGTGGCGAAGTCCTGTCTTATGGCCGTATCCGCTTCCATTAGTGTGGTAACGCGATGTGTGATATTTTATGAACGTATCGCACACAACGTAATGGTATGAACACTTCCGCAGTACGTAGTCGCGTTATAAATAACCCAACGTCTAAATCCATTTTCTTGAAGACGTAATAACATACCATCGTAGTCGACGTAGTCCGTGATGCATCGTACCAGATCTACCTTCCATTATATTCAATGTAATCTTGTCATCTCCTAATATTTACTTATTAGTGCGCTAAATAAGCATCAAATATATGAATGGTGAATTGCTCTAGGCTGAACGTTGCTCTACCAAGGATACCGGAGTTCACACTGGGGCTTTTAATCCCGGACAATATACAGATCCCGGGATTAAAGATTTTGTAATTCCGGGATTGATCCCGGGATTCATGAAAAACGGGAAAATTGTCGGACCACAACGCCTGGGGTGCCAAAAGTTACTAAATCCAGTCAGTAAGAAACGCCTAAAATATACTACGATGTTACTGTTACTGTTATTACGCTAAAACTTGATCGTGTTAAAATGTTACCTTACCTTGGTAGAAAACCATAAGATAACTTTAGAATTCATACGTCATTGATGCTTATGATGTAGACTAACTGTTTGCATTGTAAATTAAAATGATTAAAATGATGATTGTTTACAAAAAAAGATAGGTATATTGACTTTACGACCAAGTTCTAAACGCGTTTTCAAGTGAAGACGTGTTTATTGTTCAAAATCGATGAAATATTCAGTGCAACTTCTTAGAATATTATATATTCTATTCCTTGTCATGAAAAAAATTAATATTACTTGTACGTCTTTCGGTTTTTATTAATACAGTCCGACACACGTTATAAAAGTTATTTTTTGTTAATTAATTAAGTGCACTTTTTGACAACTTTTCCACTAAAAAAGCCAAAAATGCGATAATTGTGCGTTGATGAAATGAAAAAAAATGACCATATTACCGCTGTCAGCTCATCACAAAGTCGGGATGCTTCGAACCTATATATTTCGTTTTTTTAGTTTAAGGGAAAATCCTTAAATTGGAAGACACTTTTCCGATGTATTTTATTACCTATTTACTAATTTTATATTCCATCACTGAATACAGATGGCACAGAACGACGCCACATTTTTTTAGTATTACGTTTATGTTTGTTTTCTTTTTCTGTTTCAAATACAGCCTGTATTGTTTGATGAGGGCAAGTAACGAAAAAGACTTGAGCAAGTTGATAAGGTTCATGTTTGCCTCCATACTGAATTATATCTACGTCTTGCAAATTCTGTTCTTCTTATAGCAATATGTTGGTGTAAACGAACATTTTATGCTTGATACTTAATTTAATCAGAAAGGGTGCTGTTGTAGACAGAAGTTCATACTTAAAAAATGCAGCTCAATTGATTTATTGTAGATAAGGTCCTTACATTTCGCCAACTAACAAACAAAAAATCTGAAAATAATTTAGATTTAACTTTTTCGGGATCCCGGGATCCTATAATCCCGGGATTGGAAGCTGTAGTTCACACCGACGTAATAGCCGGATCTTTCCTGACATGCTTCGGCAGGCACGTATTGAGTTTCTGCTTGTCCACTCGCTGCAGGGCCTTTACGTTGTCGTGATGGCTTAGACGAGGTTTATGCTTAGCTAGAAGGAGCGTTAACTATATTCCTTAACTTTATTTTGTAAAGTCTGGTTCCTTGTAGCCTTGTAGCCTTTAGCGCAACCCCAAAGTAGGATGCCGTATGACCAAATCAGGTTTAGTAGTTGGTTGTAAACTTGTATTTTGGTCTGTACTGACTACTGACAGCTGATAGTTTCTTCTAAAAAGCCAGTATATTTCTCTGTATTTGAGGCCAAGCTCTACTGCTTTCCTCTTAACTTTTTTTTACCTTAGCTTTGTATCCAGAGTCCTAACCAGATGGCGTCGTTAATCTTGACATGCCGTATGTCCTCGATTCTTTTGTTTGTAAAGTTAATGTCGACAGATTTCAGTTGTTGTGCATGGACTTCCATTTTGTCACCCCACTGCTATTAGAGACGCATCAACTGCAAAAGTGGGGACTGTTACTTTTCCAGCTATGACCTGTGGTAGGTCATTTGTATATTATAGTACATGTATTCACCGTTTTTAACGTTTTTTTTTTTTTTAGGCGGAAAGTGCAGAGGGATGCCTTAGGATGTTGTATGGGTTGCGCCGGCGAGTTCATGTTTCCCATAAGCTGTCTGATATCAATTGGCTGAGTATGATAAATCGGCGACTCGCGCATTCTGCACTATTATTTCACAGAATCATTTTATCTAGCAGTCCACCATATCTGTATAACAAAATTAAATTTCGTTCGCATGTGCACACCATAAATGTCCTTTAAGAAATGTTACTCCAAATGGTACCAAATCACCAAAATTTGCAATCACATGCCGGTGGAGTGTAGGGTGTGGACATCTGTGAGCTTTATTAGGCGCATGCATCGCGCAAATCTGTTCGCGGAGCAGTGTGCCGGAGGCTGATAGGCATGGTTTTCTTTTTGTTGTAGTGTTACTTTTGTTCTTCGTGGGCATGATCATTTACACATAGCTGCAGAACATTCATTTGCTGCTTTTTGTATTTTTGTGTAATTCTATCTTTTGTTTTCTCCGGTGGGATGGACGAACAATATTACTTACTATTGAATCCCCCCGCTTGTTCACGTATTATCACTGTCGATATTTGTTTTGATGTAATGCTGTGTGTGGAGAATAAACTGATTATTATTATTACATACAAAATTGGTCCCAAAACACTACCCTGGGGTACCTCGACTTTTACTTCCTTTAGTTTCGAGTTTTAGTTTATGTATCGATAGTTCGTGCCACACCTTATCGAAAGCTTGTGTCACATCAAGAAAGATTGTTGAGCAAATAAGCCTTTCTGCTAATGGTTTCTTTATAATATCCGTTATTCGATGGAGTTGACCTATAGTCGAATGCTTTTCTCTAAAACCAAATTGGTGATTAGGAATTAATTCCTTTCTCTTAATAATAGGTTTCATTCATTTTAGAAGCGTCTTTTCAAAGAGCAACAGTGATATGGGGCGATATGATTTAGCCGCATTCGGTGGATTGCCTAGTTTTGGAAACATGAGAACTTCTTAGCGCAACAAAACACTTCTTAGGTAATTGTTTAAGATTTTTTTTTGTAATTGTTTGATTTCTTTTTCATCTTGTTGATAGGGTATACCTTCCCCGCGATTTGCTCTGAGTCTATCTTGGCTGTAATACTTCTGTTAGATGTTCTGCAAAAGTGTTTCCTTCTGTTTATTGTCGCTTGTGCACCTGCCGTCAAGCCGGCAAGTCTTATAGGTGCGACATGATGCCCAAATAGAAAACTAATAAACTGCAACATGCAGTTGAAGTTTTTGCGTTGCTATGTCGGGTACATAGTGAGTGGAGAATAAAGTACCTGTCACTCGCAGTCGAGATTGCAAATCTATGCTCTTCAAATTTAACCCGACCACCGTGTGTCGAGTATTGCACTTGTTTCAGACGCGCGAGCACGAAAAGCGCCATCCGAAAAGACAGTGCAATTAAATCGCCTTCGTAGAGGACCGAGAGAATTGCGGTTCCGTCCGGGTCGAACGTATATCCGCCACCATCTGCCGTCAATCGATGGCATCGCCTTCCTACTGCACGATGCCGACGCGACGTCTCGACTATGTAATTTAATAGATAAAGAAAGGAAAATGCGCTTAATTTCCGTGTGTCTCTCAAACTCAAATTACTAGTACACTAAACGGGTTCTACGTCAAAACCGAGTGGCTACGTATAACAGTGTGTAGGTATTCCACTTTGTTGGTGGCTTTGGGAAACTAGACACAAATAGTGTTTTCAAAACATTCAAAGCGATGTTTTATGATGCATACATGTACCACCCATCGTTTCCTCAAGTTTCAGCATCCATTTCGCCTATATCACTAAATTGTGGATGTTTTTTACTCTTATTCCGTTTTTATGTCATACCTCCTCGCTTGTTGGTAGTTATCTTGTCAAAGTCTTTGACAAAGCCAAATATTGGACATATAATTTTGACCTGCAATAAAAACTTGCGTGTGGTGGTTAGAGTGAGTGTTAGGTGATAGTGATGGCGATGTCACAGTATGGCCACTCATAAGAGTGCCGTGAAACGCTAGAAATGAGCAACAACGACAGCGTCGTAAAACTTATGCGACAATAAAAACAGCGTTAGTGAAGCTATTGGTCGACATTATCAACGTCAAGGAAACAAGCAAGATTAAAAACTACATGGGAATCAGATTAGGAAGAGGGTGAATATGGTGTAACGCGTATTAAGGGGAGTAAGCCTTTATATCCTTTTCGTCATGTACGAAAATATGGTATACCTATGCAGATATTGTGGGTTTAATGAATCCAAGGTAGTATTGAGGACTTTTTATTATAAAAGGACTCTTTCATTGCAAACGCAATATTTGTTAAATTTACCAAAGTTATTTCATTAAAATAGGACAAATTGAGGTTTCAAGAACGGACAAAATATATTGTTCAATCAGAAAAAAAGTTTGAGCACAAAGTAGTAGTTGGTAATTGATCCGGAGATACAGGCGATTCATTTCAATTAATGATCGCATGTCATCTATAACAATGTCTTCAATGGCGCTAATTACAAAGTTCCAGACAAAACTCATTTGTTTCAAAATAGCTATCCAATGATACCTAACACTCATGCTTTCCCTAAGTTGTATCTATAGTTGGTAATTATCTCCAACTATGGCGTTTCTTCTCTCTGCATTGTGTTAAGTAAACTAAGAGTTTTAAATAAAATTTATTTGGTTTTACAGGAGCTATGAGATGATACTTCTTACGACTGCGGTATTTACTCCATCAATGCCATGAGGATATATAGTACATTTTGTTGTGTATAGTAGGGTGAAAAATTTATGGAAAAAGCTGGAACTCGGAAAATAAGTTTAAGAAATATAAATACCAGTGGCTACCTGACATGGGCGCCGACTTTTGAAAATTTCAATGGGTGCACTGTTCGAATGAAAAATATTAATAAAATATTAAACAATGGAATAAACAGTAACTTTATTCCACGAAGTTAAATACAAAATAATTAACCCTAACTCAAAAAATTGTACATTGACGTAATCTTCTTTCTATGGCTGATTGCTAGTTCTCCTCCTCAGCGACGTGAAACAACATGTAACGTATGCCGTCTTAGGGATGAACTCGTTCGCAACATTGTCTATATACAAAGTACATGTTTCGTCTTTGTGTCTTTGTGGACATGTAAAATTGCTAAATGGTACACTCTCTCTTGTCCTATGGTCTGTCGTATATAATTTTACAGTCTACGCAGACAAGAGAATGAACGTTTAGCTGTACAAGTTGATGTACGAACTGTCGCTAAACAAATTACGAAACGTTTAAACTCGCTTAACATTTTACGTGTCGCCTGGCTGTCGTTTCGAGTTCGAAAGAAGTTCAACATGTCGTTGAAATTCGCAATTTTATAATCTTCCTGTTTAACGATGTCAAGGAACATATCACGGTGTAGCTTTAGGCGCCCTTCATCAATATCGTTCAAGTAAAACCTGGTGACGGTTGTCACGTCGTCGTTTCCTGTTGCAAACCGCACCATGGACGTTAAATGTTTCAATGTGTCTGACTCAAATCTCGTATTGAGGCAAGTCTCTTGTCAATTGCATCGTAAAAAACTGACCAAGTTTGTCATTAGGTGTGTCAAAGTGATGGGCTGTTGATGAGTCATATAGACGGCGATGAAGTTTTCTTTTTCGAGACAAAACTGGTGGTTCGATCTTGAATTCCGCACATCTCTTCAACGTGTCTTCCCATAAAAAAATCATAATCATCTTCCCTCTGTTGTTGAAGAGCCTTTTTAAGGATTTCAACATTCTGACCAACATTTAGTGGAGTGAGGTTTTCTGAAGATGCGAGTTATATGTTTCTATCCGAACAAAAACTTTGATCATCAGTAGTAAAAGGAGAACGTTCTTGCTTTATAAAACCGCTCGCGTTAGCCCCAGGTTCTCCCTTTTGTTTGCTAATTTTGTTGAGAAGTATTAACATCACCTCATAATTGGTTTCAAATGTTCGCAATGAGATTACACGCAGACACCATCTTGGACAGAATGGGCGCCGCCGGTTTACCTCTGTTATATTACCGGTTGAATCATCGTAGCCTTTCTGCAGTGTGTTGAAGCATAACAGTCTCTTGGACAAATTTCTGACAAACCCTGTAAGCTCTTTCATGAATGTTAGGAAATCTCTAACCAGAGGAATGCCTTGCATCGAGTATTGCACTACCAAGTTCGGTCGCTGAGCACAATGCACAAAGGTAGCTCGGCGTTCGTCGCTCTTCAATCTGCTTTGAAGACCAGAGGTTTTCCCACTGACGCTACATGCGCCGTCATAGCATTACCCTCTGCTTCTGTCGATATTCAACGTGAATCTTGATAGAACATCCTTGACTACGGTATATAGAGATTCGGCACTGGTTTCCGAAGTTTCGTAAAATCATTAAATATTTGTTAACGGACAAAAGGAAAAGGCAAAAGGAAATTTGTTCCTTCACAGAAATGCCAGCGGTTTCATCTACCATGATAGAGTAAAATTCTGACGATTTGATTTAGTTCAAAAGAGACCTTTGGGCACTTTTTGCCATGAGCGAAATCATTTCATTAAAAATATCGTGCGAGTCATGAGTGTTGAGTCTATGTTGTCGCCGCGCTGACTATTAAGTACTGGGTGTGTGCGAGTACAATATTTTTAGGAAATACAAACGTTGGTTTTTGTTGGGAAAATGTTCTCGCATACTTGCACTTGCAGGCTCGCATTAGTATTTTCAATGAGTGCTCTGCACCCATTGGACAGTTTCAATGGGTGCGTGCGCCCCGATGCACCCATGTAGTCGGCACATATGCTACCTGGGCTCTGCTTTTTAAATTGCTTTCAAGTCTAAATTGCAATGTGGCTCTTGGAATTCCAAATTTTAAAATATAGTAATGTGCACTCAGTATGCCAATAACTGGCGTCAGTGCAACTTTACGCCTTTTATCCAACTATTGGCAAAGCTGCAGATGACTGCTTTTGGTCATTGGCACAGCAAGGACTGACACGGATTGTAGGTTAATCACGAAAGTACTTTAAAAAAGAACTTCTAAAAAACCCGTTAAAACTAAAAGTCATGTACAACTTTTGTATTGAACAGAATGGAAGTTCAATATACTTAAACATACACACATTTTTACTTTGTGTCCGTGTCCAGTTCGATCAATGTTAAATTAATGACACGTGGCGTGATCAATGAGGTGACTGCACCGGCGATAATTTTACACTTCGTATTTTCCGTTTTGTCAGCGAATTAATGGAAACTCCGACTAATAACAGTTTAAATATAAACCGTCGTGAGGTTGTTAAACTGGTACTGCTATTTACTTGAAACTACTAACATGAGTTATGAACATAATGGTTAAGTTGCCGTTTCGTATGCAAGAGAAGTAACTGAAATTGCCACCGGAAATTTATGTTTCGCTAAATTGCTCGACTGCAAAGAGGCGTGTTACCATTTTAGTCCTTCTGTTCTATAATTTCATGTCCACACCTGGCTATGGAGCAAGAATTTGTAAGAAAAAGATTTCGTATTCTCAAATATGAAATTGTATAGTACCAATTATTAGAGCTGTACGTCGTCTTAGTGTAGAAATGGCTACCGATGTGTAGACAGACATTTCAACACAGCTGCTGACCAGCAGCTGGTAACGTCTAAATCAAGCATTAGACTGACACACTGTCATCTACTAAAGAGACAATTGCTGGCCTTTAGCAGATTAGTCATCAAATTGCAGCGTCATTCTTGTATCCTCAGGAGCCATTTGTAAGAAACATACATTTAGAAACACTGAATTTTTATCATATATGTTACGGGCAAAACCCGTTTTCATGCAGAACCAGTTTAACCTAGGTTTAACTAGTTCTGCCGAAGCGCGTTAGGTCGCACTAGTTTATCTTAGGCCAAACTAGCATAACCTGGTTAGTAAACGCACACTTTACGTCAAACTGGTATGGACTAGGCCAAACTGATTTCGATTAACGGTATTGAAATGTACTATTATATCGGGTTATCCACGGTGTTTTTTGTAGAACCAGACGAATGAAATTTGGATGGCTAAATAGATTAAAAATTTAGACTTCGTCTTTTTTTCCGGACTGGACGTTATCTTTGAAATTGCAATCTACACACTATACTTTGCATGCAGTAATTTCAATAGGGATGATATTCTAAAAACGAAACACATCGATTGACAATATTTTACTTCTTCCGGTTTTTCCGGTAATGACGTGTTTTACATTGTAAACTGCAGGCTATATTTTGTCAGCGGTATTTTCAAACGTGATGATTTTATGTACCCAAAATGTATTGATTATTAATGAGTACCTTGATTAGACCTACAGGCGCCAGATCAGTAATTCCACAAATAATAAATTGTACTTGCGACCTGATTGTGTTCAACCTGGTTCCATAAATGAAAAACAGTAAACAGTTGATGAAGTGAGTCGCATTTTGTAATAAATGAAAGTAGGTGTGATACTCAAATGAAAATCACAAATAAAATTTATGATGCAAACCAGCTTCGTTAAACTGAGTAGTGATTAGGGACCTTCTAAAAAATAATTTAGTAAACTGTACAGACCTTTATTATAAATTTATTAGAAACTAGAAATAATACAAATAAACATAAAACTCTCCATGCTGTAACAGTAAACAAACTCTCATAACTCTTCATATGCCCTAATACATTTAGTTCCTCACATTCTTTACAAAAATTATGTCTGCACTGGTGGGTTCAACAAGTTTCACAGATGATGTCATTTCCAAGAAAAAAACGCACAAAATTGACAATCGATGTGTTTCGGTTTTAAAATATCATCCCGATTCAACATATCGTTTAAAATGATCACGTCAGTTACGGAAAAACAGGAGGAACTAAAAATTGACAATAGATGTGTTTCAGTTTTAGAATATCATACCTATTGAAATTACTGCGTCCATTCCGGGAAAAAGACGAAGTCATACTGAATTAAGTATATCCCAAAAAAATTATTTCTAGTATATTATAGCTATCCAAATTTCATTCTTCTGGTTTCTCAAATAACAGCGTGAATCACCCGGTATAATAGCACATTTCAATACCGTTCATCCAAATTAGTTAGGCCTATTTCCTGAACTAAACTAGTTCTACGAAACTAAAGTAAGCTAAATGGGTTTTGCCGTTAACATATACATATACTTTATATACACCATTTTACCATTTTAAAACTAAGCATTTCTAATAAACTTCCTGCATAACAAATCAGCATTCACCTTAACAGTTCAAATTCTAAACTGTCTATTTCTACATACAGCTACAATCTTTTGCGGTATCTTTTGTATGACTCGTTCCAGGTCTTTCCGGTGTAATTCCTAATGCTATCGCATTAGTATGATTTTTAAAGTCATCAACGTTTTGTGGTGGGGTAGCATACACTTTTTCTTTGATAAAACTCCAATCAAAAAATCTAATCGATTGACGTCGGGTGATCTCGCGTGCCATAGAATATTAGAAGTGTTCATCTAACCAACACTTTCGATTCTGAGCATTACGAGCAGGAACTCCTTCATGCATCAGACGGGCAAATTCTACTCATAAGTATGAGTATTACTGTGAGTAGATACTCAAAACGTTTTGTTTTGTTGAGGATTGAGTATCTACTCAATGCTCAAATTAAACTTTTTTAGAGTAGAGTACTCTATACTCAAATTTCAAAATGTTAAGTAGCGAGTATTGTACTGTATGAAATGAGTAGAGTAGCATTGTATTGAACAACGAGGTTCCAGCGTGGCCGAGTTGATACGTGCGGAGTGCATTTGCCGGTTCTGTCGTGTAATATTTACCGAGCCATGCGGCGACATGAAAATATTTGTAATATTTGTAATTTTAATAATATTTCTCTGTATACAAGGTACATATTTGGTGTAAAGTCTTTATTTAAGGGGTGAAAAGGTAACGTAAACCGTAAACCCTGTATTTTTAGATTACCTATCGTGAACATTTATTGACTTCTGAAACGGATTTTCTTTTATGTGCCCACACACACAAACCAAATATGCAACAAACGCAATCATAAGATTTCGGATTTTTATTCAGATCTATCAAAAATCCGTGCAAATAACCCACTTTCAATTTACATTATCAATATTAATCATATTATCTAAATTATTTGAAATGTATCTCTAGAAAAATAACCTATTTTAAATCAATTTACAATGACAGCAAGTAGATATTGTTGGTTGTTTTTGTGCTGAATACAAAAACGTTCTCAAACGTTGCTCTTTAAGTGAGATTTTAGTGTTTTCTGTTCACTCTTCATAAGTATAGGTAGTAACTATAGTGTTCCATTTAGTGTTCCATTTAGACAATCATAGTTTGGTTGAATGTCTAACACATTTGGCAGAGCAAAATATTGGACATATAACTTTGTCCCGCAATAAAAACTTGCCTTTGGAGATCTGAGTGAGTGGTAGCTGAAAATACTGAAAATATTGTCGCGAAACGCTAGAAATGATAAGACCGTTATCAAACTGTTATGCAACAATAAAAATATCATCAGCGAGGGAAATGGAATCAACAGCGCCAACAAAGGAGGGAGGTTAAAAACCGCTGTATCTTTTGCGTCGTGTTGTCCGAAAATGCATGCTCATTAAGTTTAGCCCATGTATCCAGCAAATACAAAATCCGATGTTTGCTTTGCAAAAAAAGCAATAAAAACTACCTACATTACAACAGACCATTAAATATATTGAAATATTTTACCGTTATGAGTTTTCTGTCAGTATAAGCAACGCTATTTTTTGCGATGCTGACACACGTCACTGTAATCCGGACCGAGTGGCCCACGTAAGTGCAGATGGGTGGACGCGTGCTGCTTAA